>CABFWO010000748.1:208865-254519 GCA_902155825.1 Timema genevievae
GTCAATATGAAACTTGTAACCTCTAACAGAAAAAAAAATCTTAGGAAACTGGCTTTAAGCAATCTGGAGTGGTCTGGCGTTCTCTTGTGGAAGTATCAATGAAAGTCTATCATGTTTGTATGATTTCTAAAATCAGTTATGTAATGCCATTTATTATTACTTTAAATGATCTTATTAAGAGTAAGTTTGAGTGATGTAAAACAAACTAATAATGCAATACAACTCGTTAAAAAAGTAAAATTATATATGTGTGTATATATATATTATATATATGTATATATATTATATTCTAAATATATAGAATAGTGTTTCTCTATACTTTCAGAAATTTACATCCATAAAAATGAGCAAACAACCTGAGCGTTTGGTCACTGGCACTATTCATTAATCACGGAGCAGTTTGGGAGATGTTGGGGACCCAGCTATGAAACTAACAAATTGGTTTGAGTCATTATATTATTTTATTTTATTTCACATCTTACTATCTCAAACAGAATCAACATTTTATACAATCTGCAACACTTTGCCTTGAATAGTGTGTTAACGCCGTTTACCTTGAAAAGTTACAGCTTTACCTTGACCTTTTACATTATGGCTCTATTTTATAAGCTACACCATAGTGTAATATGTCAAGTTTAGTTGGAGTGTACATTATTTAAAACAAATTTGGCCCAGTAGAACGTAGTAAATATTTATTTCTAAAGTAAAGTATTGTATGTACAGGTTATAATGATTAAGCTGCAAGTACGTGTGTGTCTTTACTTTTTCCTGTCAAAGGAAAGTATTGTAATAGTAAAATAAAAATCCATCCCGAGATTATGAAGAACATTTACGTTTTATGAGAACTTGAACTCAGAAAAATAGATTTTACAATTCTGTCTGTCCCATTGTCTGTCTGTCGAGCCCAGGCCTCGGATCCAAAACGGTTCAGTGGATTTTGTTCAAGCTTGAAATTTATATTTTTTTGGGCCATACCTCAGGATTTTTTTTATTATATTTTGACCTACACTTAAAATTAAGTTCAGTTTACTGCTTGGTGATTTTCTAAAATTAAAAATATATTTAAAATGACTAACGATTCTGTTTAAAATATATATCTGGGGGGTGTTTTACATGTAAAAAAAACCCTGTAAAGCTGATTTTGGGGCAAAATTTGTTTAAGGGTAGATTACTGATGAATGTTTAAAACGTGAGTATTAAAAAAAACTGTCTTTAGCAATTTAGTTCAAAATGAGTATTTGTTAAGTTTTTTACACTATAAATAATGAAATATATTAATTGTTTTTCTAAAAAAAATCATTTTATAGTAGTTTACTGATGACTGATTTTTGTAAAATTTGAATATTTTGAAAGAGCTTCAACGATTTTGTTTAGAATTGGTATTAAGGAACTGTTTTTATGATAAATAATAGTGTATAGTCATTTTTATAAAATAAGATAATTTAAGAGTAGTTTACTCACTAAAAATTATAAAAAGTTTGAAATTTCTCGCAATTGTGATTGAATATTGAGTTCAAAATGGATAGGTGGAAATAGTTTTTCATGATAAATAAGAATATGCTTTTATTTTTACAAATTACAATTAATTTTAGGGTAGTTTATAGATAAACTGTTACAAAATATTTTTCAAATTTGTTAAAAAATATTTAAACAATTTTGTTTAGTATGTAAATATTATATAAAGAGTTTTTATTGTGATTAAAACAAGAGGATGTGTTTGTTTTTATGAGGGAAACTTACTTGAGGGTAGCTTACTGAGAAAACAATTTTGCAAAACTTTCCTCAAAGCTATAATAAGCAATATTAGAAAGTGTGTGCGATTGTGTCGTGCCATTTATTACCACTAATATTAATATAAGCAGACGCTGTATGTTTATTAAGTTATGTTTTCATAAATGGTGACATTTCGGTTATCTTTTAGACTACGGATGTAAAAAGATGTTTGAAACAGGTTGTGTCATCTCATTAAAAATTAAAAAATTATAATTGTAATAAAATTATATATTTCTTAAATAGCTTGAAATAACGTACAAGTTTAGGCGTGGCAAATTTAATACAAGCACATTAAAATTAAGTTTTTAAGTTACTAGACAATAAGCTACTTTTTGTCAACAGTTAATTCATTTTAGTTATTTTTAATAGCTTCTATTTTTTACACGTTTTATTAAAGCTTTCAAAATTCATAATAATACATAAAAATAGTCGATGGTAATTTTTAGTAATTTACAAATGTAAAGGTTGTTTGCTTAAATGTACCTAAAAATAGACAACAAAAAAAGAGTAATTCTAATGTGAGTATTCCTATCCAGCCTTCATTTCAAGTTGTTTTTGAAACATGGTATTTAAATATTAATGTTTTAACAATGATGACTAAGGCCAGGCGACCACTATTTGCGAAAAAAAAACATACGATGCTTTCCCATTATTATTTAATTTTTCACACATTAAATTCACTTGGTTATGGGATTTAGTATTTTCACCAACTTTTTAATAAAATGAAATACACACACAGTATAAATGTTCAACAAAAACAAAATACTGCAGCGTTTACACATTTAAAAAAAAGTGGTTAATGTGAATCAACCTTTGTGACGTAATTTAAGTCTCTGCTGTCAGAGAGATATTTGTTCTGTCCGTTGCAGGGGCGATGTCTACCTATGCACGCACAGTGTAATTACCCAAATTATAATAATTTCGTGTTTTGTGCCTTATATTTAATTATATTACGGATTGGGCTTAGACCTGAATGAAGGTATTGGACTTCATTTTCATGTATGTGTACATGTATATGTCTGATCACCGCGTCTTACTACCTGCTCAGGCTATATGCACATATGATAATTTATTCTAATAGGATAGGAACGAGGAAGGAAGAATTTTAGAGGTAATCTACCCACATTTTCGTGGAAGGGAAGTGGGAAAGTCATCTAAGAAAAAACACCCTCAGTAGACCCAACTGGGACTCTAACCCTGATCTCCTCATCTTTTCATGCCAGTCTAACACAAGAGTGACGTCTTAGACTGCTCTGAAACTGAAGCGGGTGTGTGTATAATTAATTAATTAATTAATTTTAGCACCGCGTCTTACTAACCGTTCGGGTTATACGCTTAAGTACTAATTACACTAATATATTAGGAATTGGGAATGTTGAAATTAGAGGAAGTGAACCCGCATTTGCGTGGAAGGAGAGTGGAAAACAATTTAGGGAAAACCACCCCAGTTCACTCGACCGAGATTCGAACCTCGATCTTCCCGTCCTTGGTAGTATGTGTATAATTAACCACAGAAACAACAGGAAGGATACTCAGGCCAAGTTGGGGAAGCCACTTCCGGCCATCATGACACTTCCGTTCCGGACTGATGATTGCTTCATGTCTTTTTAGAAATACTTTTATGAAACAGTTTCCATTTATGTTTATTTAGTGGATTCAACACACAGCTCTTTTAGATATTTAGATCGATCCTGGACTTTTTTTTAGCACGGTATCTTCCTACCCTTTCGGGCTGTATTTATATATAATGATTAGGCTGATGTGTTAGGGATGAGGAAGCTTGAATTAAGAGGAAGTGTACCTATATTTGCGTGATGGTGGGGATGAAAACCATTCATGAAAACTGCCTTCAATACGCCCGATCGAGATTGGAGCCCCAATCTGCCCATCATCGGCAGTCCGTTCTATTGCGAGAGTGAATGAAGTCTTAGACCATGCGGCCACCAAAGTGGGTTAGAACATGTTCGACATCCCAATTGCTATAAGCCGTAAAGAAGGGATATTACCTCAAGGCATAAGTGTTAAGTTAGATTACATATCTTGACATATGATACACACACGCTGGGACACAACAGTCTTGTACCAATGTTTTTCAATCAATGTTGTCAAACGCACAACAGTATCCATCCTACAACGCGTCTTACTAACCGTCCGGGATGAAAGTATTTTTTAATGATGCTGATGGGTCAGGGATGTGGCAGGAAATATATCGGCATTTTAATATCCTTCTGTATACATGGTTAAGATCTTAACCCTGACTTCCATCCACGTCAACAGCAAACCAAACTATGCCTTGATTTTCTTACCGATTGACATTTGAAACAACATTTAGAAAATACAATAAACATCTTTTGCGGTCAACATTGATAAAATCTTACTATATTATTAGTAAGGGTGTGCGAGTAATTGAAAATTTAATAGCTGCTTGAACTCGACTCGAAGATTTTTACAAAACTCAAAAATTTGAGTAATCGGAATGTTCGAACTTTTCCTAGAAAATTCCTATTTTAGTTAATTTTGTCTAATTTTAAGATATTATTTCATAGCAAATAAAGTCCCAAAATATTTTCTTTTGTCTAGTTAAAAAAAATTAAACACTAGTATTAAATATATTTAAAAATTCGAATTTGTGTGATTATACATGTTTTCACACTAAAATGTAGTTCTAAAAATAATCATGTATGTGCCTGTTTATGCATGGATCTATTACAAAAATTTAACTTAAAAAATGTATTGTATAAACATTGCTCTATAATACTAGAACACGAAAAAAAAAACTTTTCCTTTCAAACATTACTCGAAGTGTAAAAGGCCTACTAGCAAACCCCAAATTATTAGTGTTATTTTAAAGGTATTGTTCATATATATTAAAAGTGATACATACGAACCACATGAATTGATATATGAGTGAATTACGTGAAAGTAAATTCAGTAATTTTCTCTAAGCCGTCAGATACGTCCATTTACGAGTGTAATAAAATTATGGTATAGGAAAGCCTGTCCTCTATATCAGCTTTTACAAACTATGTTCCGCAAATTCCTTGGGCTGCGCCATAGTTATCCCAAGGTGAGCCCATTTTATAATATTCTTTATTTGTTTTTAACACTATAAAATAGCATCAGTAATTAGTATTGCAATTTTTTTTTTCAAATATGAATAAAGGACATTTGCCAAAAGCGCAGCTAGAACACGTGATGTTTTCCATTTGTTTAATACTTTCATGCTTGTAAAATTTATTTGTAGCTATTGAATATTTATAATATTAGTTTTTATGAGGACTCGTGTATTTTTTATAATGCAAGGGCTCATTCATTCTAAAAAGTTTAGGAACAGTTAATTTATTTCCCGCGCCCACTGATTTGTGTCACATACAGTAGTACCGATAGTCTATTTTAACAGTAATTATATATTTTGGCTTTATTGACCCTTGATATTCAAGCCGAGACCATCCATATTTTTTGAAAATATCTATTTAACCTACTTATTGCTCATAATGCAATTCAAAACAGTGAGTCATGCTTTCTAAACATAGGAGACATCCAAAAAGGGCGAGGCAATTTAGAAACTTGTGTGTATTTCATTTGATTTATTTGAGGCATTAAAAGTGCAAACACCTCTGTGGTCTAAAGGTCAAAATTTCTGGCTACAGATTCAGGGGTCCCGGGTGCGATCCCCAGCGCTTTCAAAATTTATTTGTAAAGCAGTGAATCTGAAACAGGGTCAAACTCTGGCTCGTGAGGACAATTGAGGAGCTACTTGAATAAAGAAGTAGTAGCTCCGGTTTAGAAAACTGCGGACTGTAGGACTCGTTCCGACCACGTGACAATAATATATCCTCCAATGTTGGCGCAGTATCATTGATGAAGACGGCGGCCACTCGGTCAGTAAAGCTCGTTCGTTTGTGGACTTTATTATTATTATTATTATTATTATTATTATTATTATTATTATTATTATTATTATTATTATTATTAGCACCGCGTCTTACTACCCGTTCGGGTTGTACGCACTTACGCTAATGTGTAATGGTAGGGTGATTGTGAGATGAAATGGAGGACCTACAGTTTAACGTGGAATCCGAACCACGGTGGAGGCCTGGCATTCCTCACATTCACAAGTTGTTATTAATACACATCTTGTCAGAGGTGAAGGAAGGGTTTGGCAGTTTGCGGACTTAAGCCATGGAGATTAAAGTGCACTTTATGAACCAAATGATTAGATCAGAACTTGACTTTTAAATTAACTTCAATTTAAATCAGGCACAACATCCATCCCCCGACCGTTAATTCATCACTGTGAAAGGGGAAACCCACATTTCACCAATGATAAATTTTTTGGCAAGCCAGGAATCAAGCCCGTGGCCTTTAGATCAGCAAAAATACACGCTATAGCCTGAGCTAAGCTATTGGAATGAACTGCCTTACTGGCAGGAGACGTAATTGTGGGGATCGAATCCCAGCTGGACAGAGAGAGCTTTTTACTGAATGTTTACCAACTCTCTCTCCATGCAAATATAGGTATACGTTCTCTAAATTCTACCTACCTCATCCTTAACCCATTATTATAAATATTAGGGTAGTTCTGACGTGGAGCCAGAAGGAAAAAAAAAGGGAAAAAAAGGGTTTACAAAAATGTAATAATCCGTACCTAATTTGGCTTGCTAGGAGGAAGTTTGATAATGACTAGTGACTTACCTTAGCTTGATTTAAGGTACACACCAACCTGACACAATACCGTTAATAAACCCTCTTATGAAATAATATAAAATAATTTTCAGATTTATTAACTCTAGGTATTTTCAGAAAATTGGCCCGTGACCCCTTAAACCGTTGGCAAATTTACGATTAGCTGAGCTTAATGTATTATAAAAGTTCATTTATTCACTCAAGGTGTACAATATAATATCTGCTTTAACACATTCAATACATTTTTTTTATTTGTGTCTGTCATTTATAATGAAACAATAATTTTTTTAGCTACTATCTCTTTACAAGACCACATTGGGAATCTAATTAAACTTATATTTTTACAAATCTGCGTCATTGTTTTATATAACTACAAGTGAGTCCTTTTCTATCAGGTCGCTTCACAATCAAGGGATTCAAGCCCTGAACCATCCTTCTAGTATGACCAGAGTGGTACTATTACTGGAGATCCTCCTCCTCCTGGTCTCCTGCCTTATAACCTTGTTCATTCCACCAATTCTCGTAAAGGTCAGGCCTGTAACCCTGGGGTTGGTCGCATGCCTTACGACAGTTGGCCAGTATCCAGTCCTCCTCTGCTGTCGTGGGGACTCTGGGGTGGTGTAAATACAATAATGAAGTCGTACAAACTGTTCTTGTGGGTCTTAACTGACACATTGACTGTTCGTGCACAGTAGAGTGAACCTCGAGAATATTTAGTACTAACAAGCAGCCTGGAGTACTGTGAATCTCTGGTACGGGTATAAGTATCAAACTAGCCACCTGGAGTACAGACGACCCGTCAATCTCCTGGTACAGGTAAATGGTATCAAACTAACCACCTGGAGTACAGGTAACCCGTCAATCTCTTGGTACAGGTAAATGGTATCAAACTAGCCACCTGGAGTACAGAAAACCCGTCAATCTCCTAGTACAGGTAAATGGTATCAAACTAACCACCTGGAGTACAGGCAACACGTCAATCTCTTGGTACAGGTTAATGGTATCAAACTAACCACCTATAAAGTACAGGCAACCCGTCAATCTCCTGGTACAGGTAAATGGTATCAAACTAACCACCTGGAGTACAGGCAACCCGTCAAGCCCCTGATCTAGTTATTTGGTATCAAGTCACCTGATGACTCGGCCGTCCTTAGGATCAGTGACGCACTTGGTGCGTGGGTCGTAAAATCCATCCCCTACGTCGTAGCAACCCTTGGGAATAGGTCTGGTTGGGGTGTCTTGGGTGAGGTGTGATAGACCTGCTGGCCGCAGACCCAAGATGTGCTCTTTGTAGAACCTGTGATCACCACACTTTCTAGCTGCAACGTTAAATCTGGGATATCACTCTAATCTAGGGACGAATTAAGATAGAAACTAGTAGTGAAGACTAAACAGCTTATTCATTGGAGTGTGATTCACTGGTGTTGTAGAGTGTGAATTACTAGTACACTGGATTGTGAACCATTGGTACCTTTGTGTGTAAGCCACTAGTATCCTGGAGTGTGAATCACTCGTACACATGTTGTGTGAAATACTATTAGACCTAGGCCCACCCCAGTTGTGTTAACCATTGATACCCTGTTGCGTGAGTAGCTGATATCACTAG
Source organism: Timema genevievae (assembly GCA_902155825.1). Lineage (NCBI taxonomy): Eukaryota > Metazoa > Arthropoda > Insecta > Phasmatodea > Timematidae > Timema > Timema genevievae. Next base: position 216,931 of record CABFWO010000748.1, read on the forward strand.
ATTCTAAAACAGCTAATTCTAAAACCAATTGGTTGCTATATAAAATAGAAAGTAACGCCATTCTTGGAAGTGGCACTGCAGTGTATATTACCTTCTGTCTGGCATCTTGCAGTACTTCCATGACTCCACATTTTTGAAGCCCAGACCATCAGAGAAATGGAAGCTCATGGATTGAAGCACCCCATTGTCCCAAACTCCACTTATACAGCACCCGGAGGGATAATTAAGAGTGCCCTTTCCGTGGAACTTGCCATCCCTCAAGGCTCCTTCATACACCACACCTAAAAGCCACCAAACCTTGCTGCAATCCTGTTTGCCTAATCTAGCAGGGGAGGTGTGTGGTTTATTGTAGCTTATATCTGCTACTCAACACACCTTGCTGCAATCCGGTTTGCCTACACCAGCAGGGAAGGTGTGTGGTTTATTTTAGTCTGTGTCTTCAAACCACCACACCTTGCTACAATCCTGTTTGCCTACACCAACAGGGAAGGTGTGTGGTTTATTTTAGTCTGTGTCTTCAAACCACCACACCTTGCTACAATCCTGTTTGCCTAATCTAGCAGGGGAGGTGTGTGGTTTATTGTAGATTGTGTCGGCAAACCACCAAACCTTGCTGCAATCCTGTTTGCCTAATCTAGCAGGGTAGGTGTGTGGTTTATTGTAGCCTGTGTCTGCAACTCACCACACCTTGCTGCAATCCTGTTTGCCTTAGCTAACAGGGGAGGTGTGTGGTTTATTGTAGCTTGTGTCTGCAACTCACCACACCTTGCTGTAATACTGTTTGCCTGGGCTATCAGGGGAGGTGTGTGGCTTATTGTAGTTTGTGTCTGCACTCCACCACACCTTTCTGCAACCCTGTGTGGCTACACTAACAATTGGGGTTAAGTTGGGGTGTATGTTACTATTGATTGCTACGCAGGTTTCACGAGTCATATTTTGTAGAGAATACTTGTTTTCACAGTTTTAATCTCTATAGTCCAATGAAACAGGCTGTATTAGGGGAATCCTTCACCTGAAGGAAGTGTGACAAACAAAAATTCTACCCGTTTAAAATAGGAACCTGGCCTTTCCTCTGCAATTTATATATATANTATATATATATATACACGTAGTTAGCAGTTATACCATATATATTGGTGTATGCGAGTAAAGATTTAAAAATTGTAATGACGTTAAAAATATACACTGTATATTTTAGTTATTTAAATAATTAATAAAATCTATAAAAAAAATTGTATAACATCTTAACTAACTTTAGTTATTTCTGTTAAGTAAAATATAAACATCTTTTTTAAAATTTAATTATTTAAAAACATATTTTATCTGCTTTTTATTGGGAGAGATAAAGAATGTCGAATTTAGATGAGATATACCCACATTGGTGTGGAGGTTGAGTGAGAACAAAATTGAGGGAAATAGTCCTCAGTACTCTAGGATGAGATTCTGGCCCCTACTTCCTCGTCACTATCAAACCTGAACGTATGAGCCTGACAATTAGCGTGTGGGATATTTTAACTAGTCCAAATTAATATTTTATGTTTAATAATAATAATGTTAGTTTTCCATTTACATACGCAGTTAAATATACAAATATAATAGTATATATAAATATTTGTGTATAACCTGAACAAGTAGTAAGACGTAGTGCTAGAAAAAATATATATATAAAAATATTATTTTCTTGAAAGCGTTTACATTGATGTTTCAAAAGCCACCACTTTAATATGGTGTCTTTTTCTAGCTTGTGTCCATCCCAACATTAGTTTATGATGCACCCTGTACGTGACCCATTATCGCGCATGTTGTTAAGAAATTCTTGGGCTGTCTTGACGATTGCAACAAAATAAAAACGGTCGTGAAAATTAATTTTACGTAGATGACTGCGCGTCATTAACTGTATTTATGTACACTAAGAATTGCATACAAAAATACATTTAAAGCTCAACCCATAAACACCCCCCCTCCCCTTAAAAAAACACACAGAAACCGTGATCTTTCCAACCCACATTTAATTTCAATAATGAAAATAGTTCTATGACTGTTAAATTGCTTTTATAATGTCAAGAGTGTTGGTTTGAAGCGCGCGACCTGAAAAGTGTTTGGCATTTCATGCTCGTTGGTCAATTGAAATCATTTTCGTCACATCCCCCCTCCTCCTCTTAACACCCATAACCCCAGACCACGAACAAAAGACAGCTAAACGAAACTTCTTGGTGCAACATTTATGAATGTACCAAGACGGCTTGAGAAGGGGTTTCTGGATCAAGTTCATCTTTGGGTGTAAACAAACGTTGCGCTATTAAGAGACGTGACGTTGTTTACATTGTTTACTGGGCCGTAGAGAACAAACACTTAGAGCCGTAGACAAGGAGAATAACTGGATAGGCAGATTCTCTCTCTCTCTTAAATGAGCTGACAGTTGGCCTAGTTCTACCACCATGATTGCTGTAATAACATAACTTTATTAATCCCGTAAAATTTTAATAATGAGGAGTATCATTGGCTAATTAATATTATAAAACATAGACATTTATATTAAGAAAATATAAACGATTATAAATAAGTTTATGAAGCCCCACTGGGAAAGAGTAAAAAAGTGTGGGTAGAATCGAATGCACAATGGTGACATCTTCTTAATTTATTCTCTCTTATAAACAAATATTGAAGCAAAGAAGTGTTTATTGTTTTGACCTTGTGGTCTTAAACTAAATTAGGGACGAAAACAAAATAAATAGTATTCCTTCATAAAAATTGTGTTATGAACAACTTTGAAATTCACATTATTTCCAGATCAATCATTATTTGTTTTTTAGCGCTCTTGGTGTCTATACTCTACCGGTTTACTCATTTATCTACAATAATGAGTAGATGAATTACCCTGCATTAGCTTGGAGAGAGAGTGGGAAACCATTTAGGGGGTGAAAAACACTTCAGTATGACCAGATAGTATTCTAGCCCTGGAACACCTAGAATCATACAAGAGGAGATTGATACCTTTGTCCATTTCAGGTCACATCCACCTTAAAACCAACCAAATAGAGGTTAATTTCCTTCCAAGTGATAAATATAAACCAAACTTCTGTTAAAATTCATCTTAATAAATTTATATGGATGTCAAATAAATAGAAAGTGATCACAGTAGCAAAAATCGAGGATAGACACCAAAAACTAAGAATTAACATTAGGAATTATCATCTTGATAACAAATCAGATCCAAACATTGAAAGATTCTAGACCCTCTCACCACTAATTGAATCGGCGTCTCTTACTTGCAGACCTATAATCGACCTGTTAACGACTAGGTCAGTGGGTTATTAAGGACCTTATGTATTGTACCGTACATAGCTACATTTTATTATGAAATAGAATCTGTGAGGAATCTCCCAGTTTAAAAAAAATCGACAAGACATTAAAATGAGTTCCACGCTAGAAAGATTTGAACGCAATCTCAGTTTATAATTTTGTTGCACTCAGATTTTGACGTCATAGCAGTCTGGTGCCAGTCGCGATTTGTTCAGCCTCCTTCCCCCTATTCTTCATGTCAAAACTTGTCAATGCGCCACGCATGCACAACACGTATGTGAGTGGTAACATGATTCTTTGACATGGACTCCACACAAGAGACTGACTGGTTGCTTAAGGATGTTCAAGAAAGTTATGAAATTTATTTTTGTAATTATTTTTATTGGAAAACCATTTGTTCTAACTAAAACTAAAACTAAAAATTTCTTTTTAAAATATAAAAAAAGTTGTTAGGAACCTTTCTAAACATTTTCATTGCTATATAAAATCACTGTATTAATAATTATTGGTGTTTTCATTATGTATTAGTGAAACTTCAATTAACTTCAATAAAATGTATATTAAACATGTTTTTATAACAATTAAACTGAAAAGGAAGGTTCCAAACAATGTTTATTTTTCAAACAAAAAAAATTAAATATTTGATTTAAATTAAATACAGTTACGAAATGACACCTGAACGCGTGAATCAAGTTTGGGATCTTTTGACATTGCGCTTCGATACTCTACCACCGAGATTCTCAAGAATGCTCAATAGTAGATTATTGGTGCGCTAAGCCAATGGTCCTAAGTTCGCTTCGTCTGTACTGTACAATTGTAATAATTTATCAACTATATTTAGTTTAAATGAAATTTGTATCCAGACATGGCTACATCCATGACCAAAGTTAATTTCCACCTCCAAGTAAAAATTGAAATGTCAAAAATTATTAAAAACCAGTTGAAACACCCTAATTATATTCGACTCTAGTTAAGACTATTTGTCTATGGACTTATCCTGGTATCCAATTAATAAATATCCTGATTCTAGGATTGAACTTTGTCTCTGATAGGCTATCCAGGGAGATGAAACTTTTTTTTTTACTGAAGCACGTCTTAATCCCCGTCCTTACTATCCAAATATCTAGGATAAAGGGGTAGGGTGAAGGAGAGTACATGTACCAGCAATCGTGGGGAAGGAGAATGGGAGATAATTTAGTTTTTTTAAATCACTCCTCAGTATCCCTAGCCGTAATTCAAACACAAAACTACTTTCTACCATCAACCCAGACTAGAAGAGCCTGAGGTTTAATCTGCGCGCCCACCAATAAATAATTATTAATAGTTACATATTTTTTGAACACAGTCTATCTCGAATGAATCAATAAACAAATAAATTAAATTAACTAATCCCCTGCTTTGTTCAGGTAATTCATTATTGCCTCTTTTTAAATTTCTCAAATATATAAAGTATTGTAATTATTGTGAAAATTTTCCTTCTCAAGATTATGATGGATGTTGATGTTTTATCTGCCTCCGAACTCAAAAGTGGATATTATCATTCTGTTTGTACCTGGAACTACAGGTGAAACCAGTGGCGTAGCTAAGTCTGAAGCGCCCTGGAGCGGTTTAACTTGGGCGCCCCCCACCCCCCACCCCCCATAGTTTCCATCCAAAAATTAACTGAACCATAACACCATATAAATTTAAGTAAACCCAACAGATTAAACTGAATTTAAAAGTAGCCTATGTTTGTTGGTGGTTTCTTATTATTCTTGTTCCATAAAGAAAAGAAATTAAAAATTTATTTTCTTTTTGTGCATGGATTTACATTTACTGAAATGTATGTTATATTGAAATGCAAATCTGCTTAGTTTTTGACTTTTACACAATATAACAACTAAAGTTTTGGAGTTTGGAACTAATAAAACAGAGTATTTTAATATAGATAACATTTGTCATTTATTGTTGATCACATTGAATAAAAAACTAAACTAACTTAACACTTATTCACAAACGACATAGTATTTTTAAAGAAATGTTTATCATTTACGTTTTTTGGTCCTTACTTTTTTGTCAATAGGACATTAATTTGGGAAATACATCACAAATTAAAAGTGAAATTGTTTAACAAATGGGTTACCAACACAAAAGCCTTCTAAAAAATAAAAATAAAATTTTGAAAAGACAAAATTTTGTAGTGAAAATCTTCACAAATTGTTGGAGGAACTCAAAATTGCATATTGAATTTTCTTTCGTGATTTGGCACTTTCAAATTGTGAGATGGTGTCTTCTAAGTCCATATTTCTTGCTCTGGCTCGCTCGATGGAGATCGTTGCTAGAGAACTCAGACGCTCCTGCGACATGGTGTTACGAAAATAGCTTGTGATAATTTTCAGTTTTGAAAAGGATCTCTCAGCACTTGCGGATGTAACGGGCATTGTAAAAAAGATGAGGCACGCACTCACAACGTTCACACTCGTTCCGCCCCCCTTTGCCCGTCTGAGCCATGCCGCCCTGGAGCGACTGCTCCAGTCGCTCCTCTGTAGCTACGCCACTGGGTGAAACGATTTAATGGAATTCGTTTGAGCTTGATATTTAGATATTATATGATTATGTCTCCAGAATAAATCTTGATTCTAATTCTAAAATTAAGGGTAGTTTACTTAGGAATGATTTTTGAAAATTTTGTTCTAATCTATAATAGACTACCAATGTAGGAAAATAATATGTCTGACTTTGTTGTTCCATTTGTTCTCTTGAGCAGTCCAATATCCATCTCGGGAAACCACTTTTTTCTTTGGTTGAATTGAAAGCAAACCTTACCTAAGACTGATCTAACCCAATTTAATGATGTGTCCCTAAGATCACCTACTTGTACCTTGACCCCAAGTCTGTATCGGGAGTCGAACCCGGGCTGCAGTCCTAGAGACAGTAGCTATAAACTACAACAAACTAGAAGTTAAAACAAAACTAACTCGTTCTGAGCTCGATCCCAGGCCACTATACTAGGTGAACGAGACGTGTCAGCCGAACCTGGCTAATTTGAGGCAGACGCTAGATGAAAGCGCGAGGTTTTGTATGCTCCTATAAGGCTAGTAACCGTTTTTCTACTGTTGTTATTGCAGTGATTGCATAGACACGTGCGCGCACACACACACACACACACACACACACATACACACACAGACGTACTCAAAGTTTCACCATCCGTCCTGGATATCTGGATATTTACACTGATGAGGTAGAAATGATAAAAATTAGATATGTATATTGTAGATCAATAAAATGTCCGAAGGATTTTAATATTTTTTTAAAGGCAGTGGTGTTTTATTAAACGTAAGAAGTGTTTTAATACAATTACATTGGTGTTTTGATTAAAAGTAACAGGTGTTTTAATAAAAAATGGCGTGGTGGTTATATAAAATGTAGTAGATGTTTTGATACAAAAAAACAGGGGGGCTTGGATAAAAAAAGACAGTGGGGTCTTGCTTGATACAAAAGAAGTAGTTTTTATACATTGATTATAGTCGATGGTTTGGAATAAAGTTAAGAGGTGTATTGATAAAAAATCAGACGAGTTGGGATAATGGTTGGAGATATTGTGATTAAAAAAACAAAGTTGTTTTGTTAAAAGTAAATTGTATTTAAGTCTAACTTAAGAGGTGTTACGATCAAAAGTTAGGGGTGTTTTGAAAAAAAAAAACGCGGTGTTCTGAGCCAAAGGTAAGAGGTATTTTGAAATAAGGTCAGATGGTTTTATCTTTTAATTGATTTCACTGCTACATTGTTCAACGCTATTCTTCAAACTTATTTCCCCTGTCATAGCCAGAGTGTTTTTCGAGCTGTGTCAATGAGGATCCAATCCCGTGGCGTCCTGCTAACTGGAGTGCGCATGCCCGTTAACACAGTCTGTGTTCTGCGCATGACCCGAGACAGAGATATTAACATATTCTGCAGTTAGGTTGCCAGCACTGACCCAGAGAGTCTGGTGCCGCTCCTTGAGAGAAACAACAGAACTAACTGTAGGCACCAGGAGCATCATGGGAAACAAGTGAAGTCTTCAAACTTATGGTCTTGCCTTGAGGATAGTGTGCTCGACTATGTCACAAGAGCTATATCTGGGGCTGTTTAGGAATTGTGGTGTTGATGTTTAAGTGCTATGGTTTTTTATCCTCTGAAGAGCTAGCCGCATTTACAGTTTCTTAAACACTGGATTTGTACCCGTCAGCAGTCATGACAGTTGAAAGAGAGGTGACCAACAGCTTCCTAACCCTTGACTCTGTGACCACCGGCACTGTTGACAGTTGAGTGCTAGATAGCAGCCAACAGTTTCCTAGCCCCTAGGTCTATGACCACCAGCATTGTTGACAGTTGAATGATAGATAGCAACCAACAGTTTCCTAGCCCCTAGGTCTATGACCACCAGCATTGTTGACAGTTGAATGATAGATAGCAACCAACAGTTTCCTAGACCCTATGTCTATAACCACCAGCACTTTGGACAGTTGAGTGCCAGATAGCAACCAACAGTTTCCTAGACCCTATGTATATAACCACCAGCACTTTGGACAGTTGAGTGCCAGATAGCAACCAACAGTTTCCTAGACCCTGTGTCTATAACCACCAGCACTTTGGACAGTTGAATGATAGATAGCAACCAACAGTTTCCTAGACCCTACGTATGTGACTACCAGAATTGTTGACAGTTGAATTCCACATAATAACCTACAGTTTCCAGCCCCTGAGTCTGTGACTACCAGCGGTGATAAGAGTTGAATTCCACATAGTAACCAGCAGTTTCCAGCCCCCGAGTATGTGACTACCAGCGGTGTTAAGAGTTGAATTCCACATAGTAACCAGTAGTTTCCAGCCCCCGAGTATGTGACTACCAGCGGTGTTAAGAGTTGAATTCCACATAGTAACCAGTAGTTTCCAGCCCCCGAGTATGTGACTACCAGCGGTGTTAAGAGTTGAATTCCACATAGTAACCAGTAGTTTCCAGCCCCCGAGTATGTGACTACCAGCGGTGTTAAGAGTTGAATTCCACATAGTAACCAGTAGTTTCCAGCCCCCGAGTATGTGACTACCAGCGGTGTTAAGAGTTGAATTCCACATAGTAACCAGTAGTTTCCAGCCCCCGAGTATGTGACTACCAGCGGTGTTAAGAGTTGAATTCCACATAGTAACCAGTAGTTTCCAGCCCCCGAGTATGTGACTACCAGCGGTGTTAAGAGTTGAATTCCACATAGTAACCAGTAGTTTCCAGCCCCCGAGTATGTGACTACCAGCGGTGTTAAGAGTTGAATTCCACATAGTAACCAGTAGTTTCCAGCCCCCGAGTATGTGACTACCAGCGGTGTTAAGAGTTGAATTCCACATAGTAACCAGTAGTTTCCAGCCCCCGAGTATGTGACTACCAGCGGTGTTAAGAGTTGAATTCCACATAGTAACCAGTAGTTTCCAGCCCCCGAGTATGTGACTACCAGCGGTGTTAAGAGTTGAATTCCACATAGTAACCAGTAGTTTCCAGCCCCCGAGTATGTGACTACCAGCGGTGTTAAGAGTTGAATTCCACATAGTAACCAGTAGTTTCCAGCCCCCGAGTATGTGACTACCAGCGGTGTTAAGAGTTGAATTCCACATAGTAACCAGTAGTTTCCAGCCCCCGAGTATGTGACTACCAGCGGTGTTAAGAGTTGAATTCCACATAGTAACCAGTAGTTTCCAGCCCCCGAGTATGTGACTACCAGCGGTGTTAAGAGTTGAATTCCACATAGTAACCAGTAGTTTCCAGCCCCCGAGTATGTGACTACCAGCGGTGTTAAGAGTTGAATTCCACATAGTAACCAGTAGTTTCCAGCCCCCGAGTATGTGACTACCAGCGGTGTTAAGAGTTGAATTCCACATAGTAACCAGTAGTTTCCAGCCCCCGAGTATGTGACTACCAGCGGTGTTAAGAGTTGAATTCCACATAGTAACCAGTAGTTTCCAGCCCCCGAGTATGTGACTACCAGCGGTGTTAAGAGTTGAATTCCACATAGTAACCAGTAGTTTCCAGCCCCCGAGTATGTGACTACCAGCGGTGTTAAGAGTTGAATTCCACATAGTAACCAGTAGTTTCCAGCCCCCGAGTATGTGACTACCAGCGGTGTTAAGAGTTGAATTCCACATAGTAACCAGTAGTTTCCAGCCCCCGAGTATGTGACTACCAGCGGTGTTAAGAGTTGAATTCCACATAGTAACCAGTAGTTTCCAGCCCCCGAGTATGTGACTACCAGCGGTGTTAAGAGTTGAATTCCACATAGTAACCAGTAGTTTCCAGCCCCCGAGTATGTGACTACCAGCGGTGTTAAGAGTTGAATTCCACATAGTAACCAGTAGTTTCCAGCCCCCGAGTATGTGACTACCAGCGGTGTTAAGAGTTGAATTCCACATAGTAACCAGTAGTTTCCAGCCCCCGAGTATGTGACTACCAGCGGTGTTAAGAGTTGAATTCCACATAGTAACCAGTAGTTTCCAGCCCCCGAGTATGTGACTACCAGCGGTGTTAAGAGTTGAATTCCACATAGTAACCAGTAGTTTCCAGCCCCCGAGTATGTGACTACCAGCGGTGTTAAGAGTTGAATTCCACATAGTAACCAGTAGTTTCCAGCCCCCGAGTATGTGACTACCAGCGGTGTTAAGAGTTGAATTCCACATAGTAACCAGTAGTTTCCAGCCCCCGAGTATGTGACTACCAGCGGTGTTAAGAGTTGAATTCCACATAGTAACCAGTAGTTTCCAGCCCCCGAGTATGTGACTACCAGCGGTGTTAAGAGTTGAATTCCACATAGTAACCAGTAGTTTCCAGCCCCCGAGTATGTGACTACCAGCGGTGTTAAGAGTTGAATTCCACATAGTAACCAGTAGTTTCCAGCCCCCGAGTATGTGACTACCAGCGGTGTTAAGAGTTGAATTCCACATAGTAACCAGTAGTTTCCAGCCCCCGAGTATGTGACTACCAGCGGTGTTAAGAGTTGAATTCCACATAGTAACCAGTAGTTTCCAGCCCCCGAGTATGTGACTACCAGCGGTGTTAAGAGTTGAATTCCACATAGTAACCAGTAGTTTCCAGCCCCCGAGTATGTGACTACCAGCGGTGTTAAGAGTTGAATTCCACATAGTAACCAGTAGTTTCCAGCCCCCGAGTATGTGACTACCAGCGGTGTTAAGAGTTGAATTCCACATAGTAACCAGTAGTTTCCAGCCCCCGAGTATGTGACTACCAGCGGTGTTAAGAGTTGAATTCCACATAGTAACCAGTAGTTTCCAGCCCCCGAGTATGTGACTACCAGCGGTGTTAAGAGTTGAATTCCACATAGTAACCAGTAGTTTCCAGCCCCCGAGTATGTGACTACCAGCGGTGTTAAGAGTTGAATTCCACATAGTAACCAGTAGTTTCCAGCCCCCGAGTATGTGACTACCAGCGGTGTTAAGAGTTGAATTCCACATAGTAACCAGTAGTTTCCAGCCCCCGAGTATGTGACTACCAGCGGTGTTAAGAGTTGAATTCCACATAGTAACCAGTAGTTTCCAGCCCCCGAGTATGTGACTACCAGCGGTGTTAAGAGTTGAATTCCACATAGTAACCAGTAGTTTCCAGCCCCCGAGTATGTGACTACCAGCGGTGTTAAGAGTTGAATTCCACATAGTAACCAGTAGTTTCCAGCCCCCGAGTATGTGACTACCAGCGGTGTTAAGAGTTGAATTCCACATAGTAACCAGTAGTTTCCAGCCCCCGAGTATGTGACTACCAGCGGTGTTAAGAGTTGAATTCCACATAGTAACCAGTAGTTTCCAGCCCCCGAGTATGTGACTACCAGCGGTGTTAAGAGTTGAATTCCACATAGTAACCAGTAGTTTCCAGCCCCCGAGTATGTGACTACCAGCGGTGTTAAGAGTTGAATTCCACATAGTAACCAGCAGTTTCCAGCCCCCGAGTATGTGACTACCAGCGGTGCTAAGAGTTGAATTCCACATAGTAACCAGCAGTTTCCAGCCCCCGAGTATGTGACTACCAGCGGTGTTAAGAGTTGAATTACACGTAGTAACCAGCAGTTTCCAGCCCCCGAGTATGTGACTACCAGCGGTGTTAAGAGTTGAATTCTATATAGTAACCAGCAGTTTCAAGCCCCTGAGTCTGTGACTATCAATAGACCGGACAGTTGAAAGTTGCTAGAGACGAACAGACAAAACATACGCGATCAGAATACAAACCACGGCCCAATTAGTATTGAACGTACGGAGCTGGACCAGATACTACCCCTACTTCATGAAAAGAAAAGAGGGGGGGTTGTTTTTGGCACGAGGGACTTCCTACCCCCACTCCCCTCTTGGGGCCAGCGACCTTGTTGGCTGACAAAAGAGAAGGAAGGCAGACGAGCATGACATTACTGCGGGTGATTGACACCTGGGACCAATCATCCGGAACATTCTCCACAAAGTTCCTTTTGGCTCAGACTGTGGCTGGCAAAGACATGGGAGAATTTACATAACTTATCTCTGGACCTGAAATTAGATTTATTTAAAAATTTAACGCGGTATTTCTAAGCACACACTTAAACCAGAACACGACATACAAACTAGTTCAATCTAGGATGGCGGTACTTAACACTCAATACTAGCGCCAGTAATTGTAATTGCTGGGGAACAGGATGAACAAATAAGCCGCAATATAGACTTACAAATTAATTTAACCTAAGATAGCAACACTAAACACCCAACATTAGCACTAGGACTTGTAATCTCAGAGTAACTGTACGAACGTATACACCTAGATATAGACTTACTAACTATCTTAGCCCAATATAACACTAGTACAAGGAATGGTGAGGTCTGGGTAGGCACCTGGATGAACACATGAGGAGGTATATAGAATTAATATCTTAAGACAGATGTTCCTTGCTCACCGTGAGGCATGGTGTAAGAACTTCGGCCGGACATGCCCAGTAAGTCCCAAGTGCCGTCATACACACTACCTGTGATCCAGGCCACAGGTGGAGGAGTGGACATCTTCTGGGACCCAAGACCTCCACTATAAAGTACACACATATTACATGTAAGGTGTTGCCTTTTGAAAGTGCTCAAGTAATGAGATGAGTTTATTAAAAACTTAACCTCCTCTTCCTGTTACTATAGATCGGGTAGTACTAGTGTCTAGCCAATATTACATATTAAGGATGCCCCTCTCACCTGGATACCAGGCTAAGGAGATTCCACTGCCCCAATTGTGGTACAAAAAGTTGAGGGTAGGGATACTTGACCACTATGTTGTCCCCTTATACAATCACAGGGACCTTACCTTGACCGTTCGTATTCTGCTGACGAGTTATTGGGTGCTCTCTCTTTACTTATGTTATCCCAGTTGTCTCGTAATATTCCCCCTGACTTCTTGCCGGCACCAATACTTCCATCATTAACGTCGTTGTCTGTTAAAATATTCCCGTCTTTGTCTAAGGGGGGCTTTAACTTTCTGTTGTCTTTTCTATTTTCCGTGAAATTTTCCATTGACTCTCTGTCACTGACGCTTTCCTCGTCAATCTTTAATACATCACCTAACTTCCTAGCATCATCTTCCTTTTCTACATAAGTGGGTTTAGACATCCTGTTTATGGCATCAAATTCATTTTTTATTGTTAGGTCCTCTTGATTCTTGTCTTGCACCTTTGACGCCTTTTCTTTTAAGCCAACCCCATCCTTCTCGGAGAAGTCATCATCTGGCGTCTGAGATGCGTCTTTATCGTCCGATATGGCCGACTTTGACTGCCCAACTTCGACGTCAGCTCTGTCCTTCTTAGAGACGTCCTGCGTCTCCTGGTCATCAGATTGCGAAAGTTTGCCTTGGTTCATGCCAAGATACAATAATTAATGAAGAGGTGTGCAGATAAGATCCGATAGTATATGGTGGACTTTTCTCCCGATGACGCTAGAATGGTTTACTTCTTCATTGTATAAATCACCTATAGACATTTCAAATTTACACCATTATGATTAAATAATAATTAGTACGAACTATGACCGCTCATATGGGATTAATTTAAATATATTTGAAAAATAGCTCCTGGAAACAGGAATCGAACCTGAGACCTTCAGTTAAGCGCGCCGATGCTCCACCACTGAGTTATCTAGGGATTGTCCTATATCCAGGGCCATTCATAACTAAAGACAGAGTCTGTGATGGATCACTAGCTAATTAATAGCCACGAGTCACCTTTGAGCTTGTTTTTGACTAGCTGATCTAGATTAAACCATAAGTAATGACTAATGAGTGACTCTGAGAACAGGACTAATCCTGAATAAATTAGTGCTAGAGCAATGACGTGATAAGCCAAAGGTCTCGGTTTTGATTACGTGTTCAAGACGTGTCATTTTTCAACTTGGTTCAAATGAATACTACAAAGTTGGTTTTCACACAGCTATAAACATAAATAAAGCAAGTTTGTTTAGTAGTTTCCTGCTGTAGAGGTACAAAGTATAGCCAGGAATGAATTTAGAATCTCTGCAACACGTCTATTTTAAAATTGTTAAGCGTGCAAGAATAGCTTGTATGTTCTTTATATAAGAGATGACTCATAACTTACCGAACCACATGTAGAGTGTATGCACTCAAAAGAACACGCTACCTAATGGACAAAAGTAAGCACGTTTAGTTGAAATTTAAAAGATAGTTCCACATCTCATCACTATAAAGCATTAATACGATGGTGTAACTATGATAGGTAAAGGCTTACGATATATTCTATTCATCCCTTCCTTCAAGGTAGCCTGTTGGTTGGGAGGGTGGTTAAAGATAAAGTGAGAATCTTAGTGAGTCCCAGAAAAACTCATATAAAACTTTAATCTTATGTTAGCATAACATAACTACATAAGAACAGTTTGCTATGGTTACTCTTCTTGTTTATTCTCCATAGCAACAAAAAGAAAAGACATTAACTTGATATGGCAAAGAGAAAATTGAGAAGATTATGATCCTTGAGGCAATCTATCAGTTATATTCGCTGAGCGGGTGACTTCTTTAGTGCACGTTATACCCTCGACGGTTTAACTCAGGAAGGAAAATTTTGCAGGTCATGAGATTTTAACTGGACAAAGGCGTTCCGTGCTCCCAGATTTGTATTGTAACCCGCAGACCAAACGGACGGCATCCTGTGGTCAACAGAAACACCCCCGTGAGGTCAACTCATCCACATCTTGCGGGGGGAGTTGTCGGTATAGGATGCCAGAACAATAGATGTTCTGTAACGCTTGCCCTTTTTGCAGAATCGTTGCAAAGTAGTTAACGTGGGAGCCAATCAACTCGGCACGCGCTCCGACAAGGAATAGCGAACGCTCTTAGCTCGACAAAGAGGATGGTAGCTTTCAGCAGGAGAATTGGTTTTTACACACGTTTTACTTTCTAATATAAAGAAAGTATAGTTATCGTGATCATTTTTGACCCCCTCTTCTGTGGCCATATGGTCTAAGGCGCTGCTCTAGCAATAGAATAGACTGCCAATGATTGGCAGATCGTGGCTTGGTCCCTGGTGGGTTTGCTGAGGGTAGTTTTTCCTAAATGGTTTCCCACTCTTTCTCCACATAAACGCGGGTACACTTACTCTAAATTTAACCTTCTTCATCCCTAACCCATTAGCGTAATTAGTACATAAGCGTATAACCAGAATTCAGTGTTGCTAGTAAGGATGTATATTTGAACCTGGGATTAGGATGTATCTAGACATTTTATGTGGCATCAAACTCAAAAAAGAGGGTCTTTAATTTTTTGTTTTGCTTCTGGGGACACAGCCAAAAGAGTTTTATGGATGGCACTTAAACATGATATATTTAGATGTGATATGAAATATGGTCATACCTTGAGGAGATATCGTGTGTTCAAATCTATCTGTGAAATGAAGAGTAATTACTGATGACTGACATTTAAAATTATAAATTTTTAGAAAATGGTGCTGACAATTTCGTTTAAAACTTATATCTGTAGAGTGTTTAACACACTAAATAAACTTGGATATTTGTTTGTTTGTCAAAGACCAACCCATTTGATAACAATTTATTGATAGCTAAGATTAATTTTCATTTTTCCAAATAAAGTGAAAGTACTGTACATACTATTGTGTTGTATCCGTTATTTTTAATACAATTTATGACAATAACGTACATTGAAAAAACTCTACTTTAATTACGTTTATCACCATAGTAATTTAACGGCTGACTTAATATAAGGGGTATGGATGAGGAAGGTACTCTTAAGAGAAAGTGCGTTTATATTAGGGTGGAGAGGGGATGGGAGAACCACATGTATAACCTCTCCCCCTCCCTCCCCAATGCACCCTTCAAAGATTTGAACCTTTCCCCTTAAAACTATCAAAATGCTGGTCTAATGATTTAGACAAGAGATAGATATTTTGTGAGCTTCAGCAGTCCAGCTAATAGTTTATCATTGTAGGAACCTTTAAAATCATTCGCCCATCAAAATTTTATTGAACAGCTTTAACAAGTTTATCGATTAAATTATTTAAAATAATTACAGTTCACTGGTTATTAGGGGTCAAATTTGCTATTTTAGGCTTTTTACGTAGCATTGTTAAATAAAGTATTTAATGTATGGGCTGAAATTTAGAATAACTAGACATTCATATGAATCAATTAAATATTTATTACATTAATATTACTATAAATGTATATTATTAATATTTAATTATGTACACCTCATTTGAATGTTTAGCTATAATAGATTTCAGCCCCATATATTAATTACTTTACCTTAACAATGAAACGTAAAAGGCCTAAAATAAGTTTGACCCCAACAACTCGTTAACTGTAATGATTTGAAACTATTGAAACACTATATATAGCTTATAATAAATACACTTGGTAAAATTGTGCAGTAAAAAATAGAATATACTATGCATATTCACACGGTAATATGTTTCATCCTTGCTGTGGTAATAGCCAATGTTATAAACAAAAATAAATTTTCTTCCAGAAAAGGATTTGTGTGTGTACAAGTTAAAAGATTAGTATACAAGTATTTTGAAACAATCCACTGTATTCTTTAAATTATGAATATATTTTAATATATTTAGTAAATTAAACCACTTTACACTTTAAAAAAATTGTTTTTACTTTTGTTCAAAATATAGGGAAATCATTGTTCAATTTGCTAATCTAAGACAACTAATATCAATTATGCTCTTGATTCTGTATGTAAACATTGCTGAAACCAATTATCTATGCTACTAACAAATTACACACAAGTTTTAGCTACAGTATGTTTGCTAATAATTGCAATGGTGTACATTCCTACACACTGTAGTATTTAAATTGTGCTAAATTTAGCACTGAATGAAGTATGAAAACATCGACCATGTATACGAGATACTAGATGATAACATCCTGAAAAGTTATCTACCCCCGATCCAACCAAAGTTTCTTGTGAAAGAATGTCATCGACTGTTTGGTGAACCTGGTATTGTTTCTACTTTCAGCCGCTTGATTGGAACAGAGGAAAGACATTTAATAATGTTTTAAGGGACGCCAAAACGTCGAGATAGACAGGGAACATGACAGGAACACCAACCTAAAACTACGGGACTCCACCAATCCAAGATGTGTAGCAAGATTGAGGACTGAAGTTTCATTTTAAACTTTACCAAGAAATTATATCATTTAAGAATTTCGCAGGAATATTGTTCTTAAACGACTTTTTTGTATCCGTTATTTACGTCTACTACCTCCTTATCCAATTATTCTCACAATTTTATTATGGAAGAGACGACATAATTTAGAAGAAATATACCCGAAATTTCCGTAGAGAGATAATTTGGGAAGTACACCCCACCAGGATTAAAATCGTGACCTCTACATCACTGTGGTACGGGACTTACACCTTTTTAAGTGTGCTCACTGGTGCAAGCTTGTATTTGAGTAAATACATTCATTTCAAAGTGTATTCCATTCAGTATTTCTACGCCTTACGCTTCCTGCCTCCTTAAGCTAATAAAATCTGTGGACAGACTGGACGGTCTCTGACACGTGGAACACATACTGCTATACCTTGATTTTCTTATGAATGGACACTTGGATAATCTGTTAGAAAATATAGACATATTTTTTCGGTCAACATTGATAACATTTTACTTTATCATTATTGTATTGTATTGTATTGTATTGCATTGTAGTATTGTATTATTAGATACATTGATAAAAATCTATCACAAGTGGCAGCTAAAGATCACATGACTTGACGTATAGATACGTTAAAGTAGATCTATTAATATTTTCTGTCAGATATGCCCATTCGTAAGAATATAATAGTGTATTAAAAAATTATTTCATTATATACGTGAGGATTTGAAGTGAATTTTTTTTGTTGGGATTTGACTTTAACTTCTGTTTGGATTTAAGGCATAAATTTCTTCTTGCTGATAAAGATACAAACACAAAATTATGTATATATGTATTCAATATGACAATAACCTTCTGGTTGTGAACAATGGATGCCTTCTTATCAGAACCAATCTGTGGTCACGTGGTATTAGGTGTCATGCTTGCAATAATTGCAAAAGTAGTTAAGAGACTAGGCCCTAAATGTTCGCTCTTAGGTTACCCTAAATACTGTACGTATGCCAAGTCTATCTAGTTTATTGATTTTGGAGTTCAAGTTGTTTCCACACAAACAAAAATATACATGCTACTTTATTTATATCATCTGTCAAATTTGAAAATAATTCTCCTTGTCATGACGGATGAACTGACTTTTTAATCTATATGTTTATGGCCAAAAAAACCTGTTTATTAAATGAAACCTTAGATTTAATATTATTTAGTGTTTTATCTTTATCACGTCTTACTAATCGGCCGTGCTATGCGCAGTTTGAATTTGCTAGTGAGAAAAGAATGAGGAAAGTAGAATTTAGAGGAAATTCACTTCTCCGATTTGTATGGCAGTGGAGTAGGAAATCATTTAAGGAAAAAACCTCATTATACCCGGCATTGATTCGAGCCACAATTACTCCTTAACTGGAGATCCAAACCATAAGAGACTTATGCCTTAGTCCACGTGGCGATCAATGCTCATTTTAATTGCACTCAAAACATAATGTTCCATTACAATGTTTCTTATAATAACTATAGAATATTTGTTAAAAGAAAAGTAATGTATTTCTGAACAAATATTCAAGTCCAGGGCTGTCAACCAGAGGTCAACTGAGCAACTGAGATGATGTCAGCCATAAACCACTAGGGGCTACGAATATCTCCTGCCTCGGTCCATCGGCCAAGTGATGGACTCAGACACGCTAGTCAGAGTCACTGACTCTCTGAGGATCCTTTCCAGCCAGATATGGACGTCTATCTGCATGAGTAGCCGAGATGTTAGTCCTCCTGCTAGATTTAACCTCAATCAACTAAAGTGGATTGTTTATTATTTATTTATTTGAGGTATTTAAGGTGCACCTTCTAAACCAACTTATTATATCAGCCCACGAGAATTTTCTGTGAGCGAGGGCGAAAGGACCTATCAAGTTTGCTTGGAAAGGTATTTTTACATACCTTCCAGGGTTTTTTTACATGCCAATGTAGACATGGGACAGATGGCTTTACTTCCCCTGCGAAGAAAGTTATGTTACAAATTTTTATCACTTAATAAAATCAATTGACCCCTTATGGGCTTGAACCCACGAAAATCGGGTCCTGAGGAGAGCACTTTACCCCATTGTCACGGAGGTCAGCAAGTGTATAGTTGATTTCACTAACCCAGCCTCGTAATGTTTATGAGCTTCATTATTATTATTATTATTATTATTATTATTATTATTATTATTATTATTATTAATAATAATAATAATAACACTTAGCACCACGTCTTACTACCCGTTTGGGTTATACGCTTAAATACTAATTACACTAATGGGCTAGAAATTGTGAAGGTTGAATTTAGAGGAAAGGAAACCACATTTGCGTGGAGGGAGAGTGGAGGACCATTTAGGAAAAACCACCCCCAGTTCACCCGACCGAGATTCGAACCTCGATCTCCCCGCCCTCGGTGGTATATACCTTAATTTTGACTGTCAGAAGTGACGGCTGCTAAACACATGTTTTTTACAGATCATATGGTTCGGCGTAGGGATACATAATTTGGTCTGATAGCTTTTCAAAGCCGTCAGCTGTCAGCTGTCAGTCAGCACCAAAGAAGCCATGGGGCTACTGTAACTACGCCACCGAGGCAAGTTTCATTATTATTCACAATCCTCGTCGTGTCCTTAGTTTAGCTTGGTGAAGTCAAGTATAGGTGATGGCACTATTCATCTTCATCATACTATCCCTTAGTCTTGCCACTGCAATAATGGAGGTGTTGAAACTTTAGAGTCCCAGGTTAGTTAAAGACAGAAACGTCCTTGATACAGTTCCAGTGAACACGGCACCTCGTGCAGCCGTGTGAACACATCACCGTCAGGCTAAACACCGACAATTACCACCTGCAGGTGGCCAGGAGGATGTCAGCATCGCGACAATATGGGGTACACTGGACCCAGCGTTGTCTAATTTAATAAAGCTACCGACTGCAGGTGGCCAGGAAGATGTCAGCATCGCGACAATATGGGGTACACTGGACCCCCAGCGTTGTCTAATTTAATAAAGCTACCGACTGCAGGTGGTCAGGAAGATGTCAGCATCGCGACAATATGGGGTACACTGAACCCAGCGTTGTCTAATTTAATAAAGCTACCGACTGCAAGTGGCCAGGGGGATGTCAGAATTTTCTCAATCTGGGGTACCCTGAACCGAGCTTTGTCTAATATTATATTTTTTTATCACCACGTCCTTCTACCCGTTCACTTATGTACTAGTTACGCCAGAAATTTTAGGGATGAGTAACGTAATGCTTAGAGGAAATGTACGCAAATTTGCCTGGAGGGAGATTGGAAAACAATTGTAAAAAAGACACCCTTAGTGCACCCGACATAGATTGGAACTTTGAACTCCCCACCATCAGCATTATAGTCTACTGTGAGAGTGACGCCTTAGATCATGCAGCCATTGAAGCGGGTTAAATATAATAATATGTATATAGTAAAATTACCACCTGCAGGTGGCCAGGAGGATTTCATCTTAGCTACAAGCTGGGGTACACTGAACCGAGTTTTGTTTATTATAATAAAATCACCACCTGCAGGTGACCAGGAGGGTGTCAGAATTACGCCGATAGGGGCTAGACTGGACTGGAATCTGTCTACTATGGTAAAATTAACCTCTGTATTTGGCCAGGAGGATCGCGGCAACCTGGGGTACATCGGGCCAAGTTTTGACTACTAAGATGCATTTATAACACTTGCAGGTGTCCAGAAGGAAGCTGTAATCATGCCAAACTAGGCTACACTGGACCGATACTTGTTTACTGTGATAAAATAACCTCCTGCGGGTGCCAGCGGGGATATAAGCATTGTGTCAATCTTGGCTTTGACTATATCACTATTAAGATAAAATTATCACTTGCAAGTGGGTTGGGGGTGTCAGCATTGTACCACTCTGAAATACACTAGACAGAGCTTTGTCTATTAGGATACAACTACCACCTGCAAACGGCCAGCGGGATGTTGGCATCACGCAAAGGTGGGGTACATTGGAATGAGGAATATTTTAGTCCTAACGACAACTATCAGTATGTATATAGATAATGTTTCCAGCAACTGTCCCTGGGCCCTTGAAGCAGTGACTAGCTTGCACATAGACCATATTGTCAGGAACTGTCCCTGGGTCATTGGGTCCCTATACGCAGTGGTCAGTGTGTGTCAGATGAGCCACCGTTATCCCCTTCATATGTGACGTCACATAGGGGTATATAAGCGGGGTCCTGCCCGCGTGGCCGACTAGTCTCCGTCTGTGCGCGTCTCAGGTAGCGTCAACCAGAACCTCCTGGAGAGCTTCTTCACATTGCAATCTTCCTCCGTCAGTGTGTCTGTCAGTCCAGCGCAGCATCCGGACCGCGCGTCCTCAACAGTGAGTTCACTTATCTTTTACTGGCAGGTCATCCGCATCAGGGTATTTAGGCACGGAGTTAATAGTAGGTTCTTCCGTGAGCCCTAAGGGTATCCAGGAGATTACTGTTGTCACACCGGCTGATTGGGGACTTCAAGGAGACCGTACTAAGAAGGATACGGTGGTTTAAAATACATCAGATTCAGGAGGTCCCAGGTGCTAGTTTGGAGAACTTAAAGCATCTATGTTGAGTTTAATCAGGCAGGAGACTTGGGGTTAACTCCACTATACTCAGGAAGCTCGTCGTGCTAGTCCTGAGAATTAAGGTAATCTAGGTGGAGTGCTATCAGGAAGGACAGCAATGTTCCACACTCTACTAGACTCAGGAGGTATCAAGTGATACTATGAAGTACTGAAAGTTTCTAGGTGGAGTGTTAACAGAAAGAATACCAGTGGACCACGTTACACTAGAGGTGTCAGGTATTAGTCTGGAGTACGGGTTAGAAGACGTGTATAAATGATTAATTATCTGAGCCCATACAACGCCGTGATATACATATGATACTACACATCGTACAGTTGTGTGTTGCGGATTGCATTACCATCAATTAGAAAAATGAAGTTATTTATTGCTGTTAGTAGATTGTTATCAGAGCGGTTATTGTGGTAATTATTAATTGCTCGGGTAAAAACTAAACACTAAAATCAGTAGATTCCATTTGGTAGCAGCTCAATTAGCCCTAACATGGCGCGACAGCTGACTGAGGCTTTTGAGTCAAAAAGCTCAAATGTCAAGCTACCTAGTTTACCCAGCCGGTATTCGAACCATGATCTCATCAAAGATGATGAATGCAATGCATTGTGGGTTCTTATGCATTAACTATACAAGTGGATACATAATAATTATTAAAGCGTTAAAGACCAAAGTTAACAGGAAAGTTAGAGTGACTAAATGTATCCACATTAGTCTGAATAGGGTATGAAAAGTACACAGTGAAAAACTACCCCCAGTACACCCAGCTGAGGCTCAAACCTCACCCCTTCCATTACTGACCATCAATTTTGTTTCTATACTGACGCCTCAGGCTGTGTTTGCACTGATAGGGTTGAGTTATATTTAATTATATGTATAATAACTTTTTTTAAATTAGTGATATTTCACCATCTCAATCAAACTGAAGATTCATGGAGTAGTAGTGAATTGGAGGATATGTTCTTTGTGTATGGGCGGCCTGTTCGAATCTGACTTGAGAGGCCGGGGTCCAAACCCGGGGCTTGAAGAGCTTAACTAGTAAGTCAAATTTACCATATCTTCCCCACGTCAGTGATATATGGTGGATTAATAATCAGCGGGGCTCGGGTTAAATTATCTTTAAAACATTGGATGGTTCTATACGATACTTAAACGAGGTTATCATACACAGTAAAAAGGGAAGAGTGGATAGTTTTTTAACAATATTAAATGCTCTTTGTTGCTAATATATATGGTATACTTACGTATCTGAAGTTAATTTTATATTAGATATTATTTATTTGCATATTTTATTATATAAATAGTAATATTGTAACAAATTGTTATGTAGTTATATTAAACGTGTTAAAAACAAAATGAAACATACACAAAGTTAATACGTGTATAGTTAATGGTTGAATTAAAACAAACAATCAAAGAATAGTAAGAAATACTCTTTCCGTTGCTCTATTGTTATATAATAATCTATACATATTTCTTAGGATTATAAAACGAGAACGATACTAGCCAAAGTCAAAAGGTCTGTCAGAGTTAGTTGCAAATCCTAGGGTAGTCACAAATTATGGAAGGAGTTGGGGGTGGATTATGCTAATTATTGCTCAACCCCCAACCCCTTCCATAATTTGTTGGGTTGGGGGTTGAGCAATCATTAGAATAACCCACCCCCAACCTTTGGCTACACTATTGGTCTAAGTAAATTCATGTGCATTTCCTTAGCAGGAGCACTTCTCAACTTTTATATTTAAGATGAATATATATATATATATAAAATAGGTGATGTGACACAATGTCAATAAAATTCGTTTTAAAACTACTCACTCGAAACTATTTGAACAACCATAAAAAAAATCCCATGATATTTATTTATTAAATATATATGTTTAAAGGAAATATTCTCAGCCACCCGTTTCGGTAGTCGCATAGTCTAAGGCGGATATAGGGAATCAGCGGCCTTTTGAGGTGTTCGGTGCAAGCTTACGTCAGTTATGTTTCTTTATCGTTTATAAATAACTATACATCCTCAAACTAAAATTACATTCCTACAAAATTATAAATTGAAGTGTACAATAAATAGCTATAGATGAATTTAAAATGAACCAAGTCCATGGAGAACAAATTCGAGAAAAAACAAAAGAACTGTTTCTGGCAAATATAATATAATTTAAAAAAATCCTCTATGAATGTATAATAGATATTAAAAAAATTCAAAATTTGTCCACGTTGAATAAAAAGGTAAAAAAAGACTAAATCACTGTTTGGTCCTTTATAGGTTCCTAAAAAGACATCTTATATTCAGGTAAAGTAATTATTTATAACTTTGTCAGAATCTAGTGTATCTGAAGTGTGCGACCATATGAGGTATACACGAAGTGATAAATGGCCTTCTAATATCATAGGGTCCCCCATCCCTGGTCAAGGCGTCACACTCGCAACAGGCTTGATTGCCGATTCAGTGGGGTCGGGGTTAAAATCCTATTTGGGTGTACTCAGGATTGCTAATCCTAAATTATGTTTTACTCTTCCTCCATGCAAATGGTGGTACAGTTCCTCTAAAACCCCACCTTCCTAATCACTACTCTATTAGTGTAGATATGTGTATAACCTAAACGAGCAAGACGCGGTGCTCATGGAAAAATAATATTTATTTTCCGAAAGGGAATTGAACCACCAACTTATGTGGCAGCGTGGTCTAACACGCTACTCTCGCAGTAGACTAGATGCTGATGACGGGGATATCGATGTTCGAATCACGGTCAGGTGTACCGAGGGTGATTTTTTTTTTTCAAAAATGGTGCTNCTAAATACAGCCTTAATAACTCCTAAAACCACTAAAGTAATTAGTACATAAGCGTATAACCCATACGGTTAGTAAGACTTGGTGCTAAAAAAAAACAGGGACTTGTCTAAGTCTGAGATATATCCATCCATATAACTTTCCGAAGATTCCACAGCCATAACAACTATAATATTTTATTAAGAGTAAATAGCCAGAGCTATATTAATGGGAATTACTTCAGCTAGATATCCCGGGTTTGATTCCCGTGTCCAGATGTCATTTTTCAATTTTCAAAATATGATATCTATATTATTTTAATTAATCAAAGACTTTATGAATGAACTGCGGAGGATAGTGACTGTGTTTTAAATATGATATTTGTTTACAAACGCATAGCATTACAGAGGTTATTAGTGCTTGGAATTGCATCTTTTAGTGAACTTTAAAATATGGCTTGTTTTTATAACCATTCAAAGACTAAATTTTGATATAATTGGAATTATATTCTACAATGGCTCACACGGACTTCCTTACTCAATCACCTACATCATCATGCTACTAATAAACTTCATTTCCTTGCATCCTCATGAGCAGATGTACCTCATATTTTCACGTCCTCGTATCACGTTCATGCATCATCACGTCATTACATCCTCATGTTCTTGAATTCTCCCATCCTCATGTCCTTACAATCCTAATTTCCTACATATATACGTGTTTGTATTATCACGTTCTTACAACCATAAGTTTACATATTGGCACGTAATTATATACATTATCACCTCCTTACAACATATGACGTGAAAAGTGAGTCCGAGTAAATTGAAAGTAGTTTTTGAAGTCAAATGTTTTTATATCCTCCTTCAGTGAGAATGTTAGTGCATTTTTCTATTAATTACCCAAATTGTTATCCTATCAAAATCATCGGGTAAAACTCCTGTGTTAAACTAGTATATTAATAAAGTGCTTCTATATTCTCGTCTTTGAGTCCTCACAGCCTCTTGTCGACACGGCAAGAAGTGTCTCTCTCTCTCTCTTTTCGAGACTAGAACGAGTGTCGCAATCCTTTGAGTCCTTGGCGGTCTAAGAGACGTGATGAAGCCCGTTAGTTGACGGCTCGTTAGCTAGGTCACCAGGTGCGGTACTGTGTGGTTTAATTTGCTCAGCCAACCACAATCTCTCACTGCTTGTTCACAACACTCTGGGAATTTCATCACTCGTGAGTTGTTACAGAGAGGAGGTATGAACCAGAGTGTCACAGCTCAGAGGACTAATAGGCCAGGAAAACAAAGAGGTACTTGCAAGGTCTTAACATTAAATGTTTAGTGTGTGTGACATAAGAGGAAGTATAAACCAGAGTCACAGCTCAGAGGAATAACAGACCAGGAAAACAGAAGATGAACTAGCAAGGGCTTAATATTTTTTGTGTGTGACAAAGAGGAAGTATAAACCAGAGTCACAGCTCAGAGGAATAACAGACCAGGGTGATAAAAGAAAATAAGCACATTTGATCACGATCTTAACACAACTTGTTTATCAATCCTTATTATTTATTAATAATTATTTTTTCTAAATATCTGACTAGCCATTTCAGAGCTATTGTCAATATTTGATGTAGATTATCTTAGATTTATAGTAAAATAATAAAAAAAATAACTATACAGAATTATTTGTGGTGATATTTTCTGTGGGTAAAACACTATAAAAATTAAATAATAAGAACTGCGTTTCATGAGAAACGATTTACCCTCGGTGATATTTTATTGTATCAAAGTCTGTGATGAAATATTTCAACGTCACTTCATAAACAGTAAAATATTGCACTGATGTGCAATGTCAATTTTTAAAATACGTCTCAAGTTAACTTTTAATCATATTAAATTTGAAAATGACTATCCTTGAAAAACTACCAAATCTAAGGGAAAAGGATAAGCGGAATGAAGAGTGCCAGCACTATAAAATTTAAGGTAACAAGATGATGAAGCGACATTTTAAGAATAATAGAGAGGATGGTGTAAAGGTGTCCGGAACAAATGTGACAATTGGAGTACAAATTATTAAGCTAAATGTGTGTAAAGCATAGATATAAATGTGCAGAAAAACCATAATGTTCAATGGATTTTGATCTACCTTAGTATTGAATGCAGTTGAATGAATCCGTGGTATTGTGAACCAGGGGTATGTGAAGCCTTGAAACTTCAACTTGGCTTCGAAATAAATATTAGCTTCGACTTCACTTAGAAAAGAATTCCTGCTTCCACAATTACCAAGCTTCGCAAATAAATATATTTACAGATAAAATATTAAATTTATGGTAAATTGTTGCCATTTTCATCTATTAAAAACTGAAGTGACTTGTAAGTTGTGATATTAACTGGATTATAGACAAAATAAAACAAATTATTTTAAAAAACTTGTGCAATAAAACATTTTCCTAGTAGTTTTAGGGCATAAAGATATATAAATAGCAACATTATAATATTTTTAAAAATATAAACAACTAACAAAATATTTTAGAGGTTCGATTCGGCTTCTAAAATAATAATTCATAATATATTCTATTCGAATTAAAAATGTGGACTTCGCAGACCCCTATTGTTAACCCCACTAGCAAATATATTACAGTGTGTAATTTTTTTACACCAATTACTGTTTCCCGCCTGTGGCCTGTGTCAATTTTTTATTCAAGCCAAATATTTCCCACTACCGGCCTGTTAGGCCTGTCGTAGCTTCATATGGCTTATAATTTAACTTAAGACTAGGACAGACACAACATCCAGTCCCTGGCCGTTAATTCATCACTGTGAAAGGTTAAACCCATATTTCATCAATGATAAAGTTTTCGACCATATCAGGAATCGAACCCAGGACCCTTAGCTCAGTAGGCAGACACGATAATGACTGATCTAAGGTGTCGGTACAGTGTGTATATTAGAAGGCTCTAATTGGTAAAACCTATATCAATCGAAATTATACCTTAACATAAAGCACACATCTAAGGTTTGAGAAGTATGTTGACAAAATATTTGTGTTAGTGCCTGCAGCCTGCGTGGAACTTGACCTAGGTCAGAAACAACTGACACCAGCATCAATAACAATCTGTAACATCTAAGTAACAAGACAAACTCAGGCATATAGACTTACTAAATAACTTAGCCTAGATCAGCAACAGTAGACACTATATCGTTGGGAACATGGCGTAAATGTGAGGGTTGGTTGTTTGGTTTGCCGCTGACTGGGAAGTTGAGGTTCGTATCCAGGCCTTGTGTACTAACTGCTTTCTAGCACTCCTTTCACGTAAACGCGGGTAAGATTCATATAAATTATACCCTTCTCATCCCTAACCCACAAGCACAGTTGAATTCAAATACTCCGAACGAATAGAAAGACGTAGATAAAACCATCAGCGCCAGAAGGGATAACGTCAGAGTAAAAGGACGAATACAGACATAAAAGCATCATTTTAGCTAAGTTCTAGCCTCCAGGCAATATCTAAGGTCCAAGACTAGTGAGAGAGGCTGATTGAAAGATACGGGTGTTGTAAAACCTGGGTTGGTCAGTGATTGTGATGATTATTCGGTGAAGTAACAGCAGACAATGGCGTGAGTGGCAGAGTTCCTCCCATTGTTTGCAGGGTCAGTGAAAGACCCAGATGGACTGTAGAAACAAACATGTTTATGTCCGTCCTCTTACACAGGTGTTGCTATTCCTGATGATAGTGTTGGGCATCAAATATTGTAGTTATTATTCAATTTACTATATAATACGCTACAAGTTTATATTTAAAGTTCACGTTAGCACCCACAGCCTTAAACATTTACAACTATTACACCTTTTACCGACAAATAAATTAAGTTGTTGTGTGGTTATCGTTTTCTGTACTTCATGTGTCACCCAACAACCGTCTGGGCTATCCGCATATATATATATATATATATATTGAGGTAAGGGATGTGGAAGACATAATTTAGAGAAAGTGTACCTGCATTACATGGAGTGGATAATAACTCATAATATATCACCTCTGTGTACCCGGACCAGATTTGAACCCTGGTGTCTCCATCACCGGTAAACCCAGACCAGACGATGAAGATGCCTTAGTATATTTACACATTGATGCGGGTATCAAAATAAGTTATCACAAAAGTCAAAATGTAATACGTGCTCTCCCAATTAATTTTAACAAATATGCTGCAAACTTCCAAACAAATTTATATAATTGTATCTATAGCTAATCAAGAATATTAATTATTACAAACTATTTGTAAAAACATGGCACCTATCCTGATAAACTTTGACCTTCCTCCCAACCAAAACTAATCAAGCTATGTAATTAGAATTTTAATTAAAATTACTGTCATTCATTCATTCATATGAATTGAATTTAGGGCTGCTTGGGGAAATTTTTAGAGTTTGCGTACTACATCAGTTAATGACCGCCTTGAGAGGATATGGTAGTTAGCACTAGTTTTAATTGTCACCACCAGGCAGTGCTAGGTGATGGGTTAAAACATATAATTAAAGTGTGGTAGTTTAAGTCGTTGATAACACTTCCAGTCACTAGTCATCCTCCTAATTATGTTCCCTTAGGTGAGATGGCTTAGGTGGGTGATAGTCAGTACTGGCACTAGGATTGGAGTGCAGTATGCTAATCATGACATAAATTTCATTTTGTGGGTTAAAGACAAGCTAACAGACACCTTTTACCTATCATATTGTCCTAATACACTTGATACTTCTAATACAAGTGCCTAGACGTTGTTTGTACAGATGAAGATCTATCCGTCTCAGAATTAAAGCGCAGTATACTAATCGTGACACACATTTTAAAAGAGTTGGTGGGTGACAGGTCAGCAAATATCTCCTAGCTATCATATTGTCCTAGTACTCCTGATATTTCTAGTACAAGTGCGTAAACTGGTTTGTTGTTGGTCCAGAGGAAGGAGACTCACTTCACTCTCCCTGGAATTGAGTGCAATATATCAATCGTGACACACGTTTTGAATTTAAAGGGGGTAACAGGTCAGCAGATACCTCCTAGCTATCATATTGCCTTTATTTTTTTAATTATTATTATACATTTGGTTATTTGGGGTTGAGACTTCTGATTCCAAAATGTATCTGAACTAAGCCACCCACTTAAAACAAGTCAGCCTCGCTCGAGACAGCCAGTATATGATCAATCTGATTTAAAAACAAGACCAGTCATACTTTTATCGTCAACTGTTTCAACTAAATCCTCAAAATGTCATTTTTCTGCTATCCCTACCCCTACTTGATCCGCCCTCTTCTTTACATGTGACTTTGAAGAAGGGAAATACGACACCGTTTGTATGGCATAATAGTGATTTCCAGTGTTGAGACATGGAACTAACCTTGCAACCTCGATGGTCCGTGTAAGTCTACGTTCATTTGCTAGCCACTTCCTGTTCTAAATACATTCAACGTCGTACTGTGCGTTTCGAAATGACAAATCTTATTCTATATATATATATATCACACACTCGGCAGAGAAACAAGAAAATGTTGTAAGCACCTCTATAGAGTCAGAGTCAGAGTCGTAAGCAATTTTGGGTGGAGTCGGAGTTGGATTCGGAGTTGTACAATATAAAAATATAGGAGTTGTAGTCGAAGGTTTGGCGTACCGACACCACAGCCTTGGTTTTAATTGGAGGATGAGTTGGTTTGTTTCAAACATTAACCATTACTTAGTATACCAAACATGGGGTGAGTTTGGGTATTCCGGTATATCTAGGAGATACTCATCAGAAGCTGTGGCTGCCAATGGGTGGGTGCATTACCACCGCCCACTACGCTGCATGTATGTAGGCTATAACCTGGTGAGCTGAATCTAGGTTACAGAGAACCACAATCAGAAATATAGTCGGTTCACTATTAGAAAAATACTATCGGACAGTTCAAAACGTCATTACATCTGATTTAATGTAGTCATACGTCAAGCCATGTTCTTTATAGATATATTTTTGGACTCTCATAAGATAAATATTATAGTGATTTCTTGTAATTGTTGATTCCTCTAAATTTATTTTTATTTGGGTAATTTAGTTATCGTATGACAGGCCCTATGTAACTCAGCGCTTGCCTGTCCGACTCTAATTTGGGGGTTCAAA
The DNA here is from genome assembly GCA_902155825.1 of Timema genevievae. Taxonomy (NCBI): domain Eukaryota; kingdom Metazoa; phylum Arthropoda; class Insecta; order Phasmatodea; family Timematidae; genus Timema; species Timema genevievae. Next base: position 247,388 of record CABFWO010000748.1, read on the forward strand.
ACTCGAACCCTGGCCTTCTTTCATTGGCATTCAAGTAAATGAGTCTCTCTCGATGTCACCATTACTAGTATTGACTTGAATCTTGAGGCCATACTATAAGAAAGATAATACTACCGGTTTTAGAAGCTGGAAATGTACCATTGAAGGCGTGTTACTGTCACAAATATCTTCTTGAAGGTTTTTTCCGTCACTAATATCCTAATAAAGGCTTGTAACCAACACGAATATCCCAATTAGGACTTATTACCTTTATAAATATCCCAACAAAGGCTTGTAATCAACACGAGTATCCCAATTAAGGCTTATTACGGTTATAAATATCCCAATAAAGACTTGTAACCAACACAAATATCCCAATTAGGGCTTATTACCGTTATAAATATCCCAACAAAGGCTTGTAACCAACATGAATATCCCAATTAGGGCTTATTACCTATATAAATATCCCAACAAAGGCTTGTAACCAACACGAATAGCCCAATGAAGGCTTTTTACCGCTATAAATATCCCAATAAAGGCTTGTAACCAACACGAATATCCCAATTAGGGCTTATTACCTTTATAAATATCCCAACAAAGTCTTGTAACCAACACGAGTATCCCAATTAAGGCTTATTACGGTTATAAATATCCCAATAAAGACTTGTAACCAACACAAATATCCCAATTAGGGCTTACTACCGTTATAAATATCCCAACAAAGTCTTGTAACCAATACGAATATCCCAATGAAGGCTTTTTACCACCATTAATATCTCAATCATTGATTGTTTATCGTCACGAATATTCCCCCTGAATCAAGGTTTCTTGGAGAGCTCTTGCAATGTTTCACATGTGTGTCACCCATGACACGCCTAGGGTCCAAACCAGAGCAGGCTGGAAGAACCAGTTTGGCGCTCTCTACCCCACTCTGGGTTTCCTTCACACGAGGGGGAATTCAATATACCTGCGTGCGTGGGGACCAGGTCTCAAATACCACCAAGTTCCATGTTTTACCTCTAACCACTCGTTCAAGCTATCATATTTATATCAATGGGAGAAGGAAGTGGTAGAGGAGAATTTAGGGGAAATGTACCCAGCTTTGCGTTAAGGAGGAGGTTAAAACGCTTTAGTAACATGAACACACCCTTAATACACTCGGCTGAGACTTGTACTCAGACATTCCCGTCACCCAGCAAAACCAGACAAGACGATACTGATGCCCTTGCCCACGTGTCCAGCCATGTGGATTACTATGTTATTAACAAAGTTTTTTGTTGATTTCATTACGCAAGTCACCTAAAAATTCCTTAAACAATTTTTTTTGTTTTTTTGAAAAATGGAATAGGCCTACATTAGGGGCCACTTTGACTAAGGCTTCAACCTCGTTTTGGCTGAGTTTGTTCAGGGCTCAAATCCCAGCTGAGTGTATTGAGATGGTTTGACCTTTACGTTCTAGCAGTCACTAGCAATGAAAATGCTGGGTATGTTTAAACTAAATTATAGCTTCTTCCTTTCTACCTTATTGGTGCAAATATGCGAATATCCCGGACGGGTAGTAAGACGTGGTGCACGTGAAGGGAGGGGCTATAACCTAAACTTTTCCCAATCAAATTTCTTCAAATTACCATTTAGCCTACCTTAAAATATGTCACATATAGCGAATAGCTAAAACTTTTTTTTAAGTGTAGAATGCACAAAGAGCTGTGCGAAACAAGTTGCATAGTTCGCAGGAGAAAGTGAATAATGTTCAAAGGAGGAACCAGTTCATAGTGCGTTCGTCACTACTGCACATGAATGGAAAGACGTGTTAGTGAACAATATATCAGTCTTACATTGGCTATGAACAATAGACCACAGGCTAGGAGAACGTGTTTGAGAGCATGTCCCAATGAGTGGGCCTCGTGATGCATTGTCCGGGAATCAAAGTGCTACCCACCAGCCAGGCTGTTTGTTTTAGGGCTATACCGTCAATAGATCCAGGGCAAGCTGTTTCTACTTACGAATATATTAATAGTTGGGAGAGAGACAATTGGATAATTTGTTTTAATATATTATGTTCTGCAGAGAGACTGTTGGAAAGTTTGTTTCAATATATTATGTTCTAGATAAAGACTGTTAGAAAGTGTGTTTCGATCTATTATGTTCTAGAGAGAGAGACTGTTAGAAAGTATGTTTCACACTATCATGTTCTACAGAGAGACTGTTAGAAAGTGTGTTTCACTCTATCATGTTCTAGAGAAAGACTGTTAGAAAGTATGTTTCACTCTATCATGTTCTACAGAGAGACTGTTAGAAAGTTTGTTTCAATCTATCATGTTCTGAAGCGATACAGTTGTAAAGTTTGTTTCAATCTATCATGTTCTGGAGATATACAGTTGTAAAGTTTGTTTCAATATATTATGTTCCGTAAAGAGGTAGTATGATAGTTTAGTTCAGTCTTTTCGCAACATTTTCATTATTTTAATGTTATTGTTATGTTAATGTTTATGTTGTGTTAATGTTATAGCATATACATTAGTTTGGGGATACCCACTCTCACCTAACACTGCACATACTAATGACGTCAATCAATTCATACATATCTAAATCTCTACAAAATAACGGGGATGCTTATATTCAAGAAGTAGTACGAACAAATTGACACAAATATATCCCTCTAACTGCCAGAACCTGGAATAGAGGCATGGTATTTGTAATATAGCAACTTGACCACTCATATATCTAGGATATAATCAGGGTATATATCCGGGGCCCCTGTCAAACGAAAGACGAATACAGTGAGTGATGTTTTGTAAGTGTTGGCTGCCTTACATGTATTCGTTATCTGCTTTAAAAGGCTCTTCCTAAGGTGAAGTGGACTACACTTAGCAGTTATCATTATTTACATGAGTGTCGAATTTAAGGCGCTATGTTATTTATCTAAATCAATCGGTAGCGTGGCCGAGCGGTCTAAGGCGCTGGTTTAAGGCACCAGTCTCCTCGGAGGCGTGGGTTCGAATCCCACCGCTGCCAAGAATTTTATTATCTTAGAGCTCGTCGATTTTGACGTAGCTTTTTCTCACATTTGACGATACTTAAAATTTTATCTTAAAACAATAACTTTGGTTTTATTCATTATATTATTTTAACATTTTTAAAGACAGTTTATAGCAATGACAAATTTCAAATAATAGTGTATTCTAGATTTGTCTTTCCTCAAACTTCAATAATGGCGGGTAAGCAACACCTTAGACACTTTCTTTCTACTTTCCTAATACTCAAATGAGGATTATTTCTTATTAATTTTGATTTAACTTTTAAGAAATATTTTTCCAGTTTCATTGGCTTATTTAATTTTAATTGACATGTGAGCATTTTGTTGAAATTTATATATCTTAAAATATTTTTAGGAAAGCAATTTCTATAAAACCCCAGCTAGATGTACTGAGAGAAGATAATCTCTTCTCCCCCTTTCCCTATTAGTTTATTCAACTTAGTTCTTAAATTCTTTCTCCAAGCTAATACTAGAGCAGCCTGTGTCCTTGGTCTTTTTTTTTATTCAAGCTACCCGCCTCGGTGGCGTAGTTGGCTAACGCGCCAGTCGTGTTGAGCTAGACCACCGAGGACGGGGAGATCGAGGTTTGAATCTCGGTCGAGTGAACTGGGGGTGGTTTTTCCTAAATGTTTTCCACTCTCCCTCCACGCAAATGCGGGTTCAATTCCTCTAAATTCAACCTTCCCAATTCCTAATCCATTAGTGTAATTAGTACTTAAGCGTATAACCCGAACGNCCTCCACGCAAATGCGGGTTCAATTCCTCTAAATTCAACCTTCCCAATTCCTAATCCATTAGTGTAATTAGTACTTAAGCGTATAACCCGAACGGGTAGTAAGACGCGGTGCTAAAAAAAAATTATTCAAGCTAAATATTTTCCACTACCGGCTTGCTAGGCCTGTTGTAGCTTCATATGTCTTATAATCGAACTTAAGACTGGGACAGGCACAACATCTAGTCCCCGGCCAGGCACAACATCCAGTCCCCGGCCATTAATTCATCACTGTAGAAGGGTAAACCTACATTTCACCAATGATACATCTTTCGGCCATGCCAGGAATTGAACCCAAGATACTTAGCTCAGTAGGCAGACACGCTACACGAGTTAAGGTGTCAGATGACTGTCAAAATATCGATTTCAAAAAATTATACCAAGTTGTAAAAAGTTCTATTCAACGTTTATTGTTTTCATGTTGGTGCGCCACCCAAATTATGTTTACGTGTAATGTACAGTCAACTCTGGTTATAATGAGCCTCTACGGACTCAGATATTTTGTTAACTATGTATGTCCGAAGTTCACTAAAACTGATATTTTTTTAAAATCTGAAAGTAGTGGTTTTGTGAAAGTCAAAATAAGAATTCAAATACAATCACTTTTGATTGAAATCTATTAATTAATCTTTAAAAAATCTGTTGTATGCTGTTGTTTACTGTATATTGTTTTAATTAAATTTTGTTTTCCAGATCCTTCTCTAAAGTCTGGGATTTGGTAGAGAATCGGTGTCTTCAAGTTTTAACAAACAAAAAGTTATGTTTTTTTTTTAAATATGATGTTAGAATGACATTTATTATTGAAAGTTTCAATGTTTCTGTTCACTAAAACCGAGGTTGAGGGTTCATTATAAACGAATTTTTTAACACACATTGAAATGTATGTGGGCTTGGACCAATGAATTATGTTCAGGCGTTCACTGTTGCCGAATGCTCACTAAAACCAGAGTTTACTGTATTTGCCAACCCTGGACTCGACTTTTGATGACGGGAAGATCGGGATTAGACTCCTTGATGGGTGTACTAAGGGCTTTTTCCTTAAAGGGTTTTTTCTTCTCTTTCTACGCTAATGCAGATACAGTTCATATAAACTCAACCTTCCTCATCCCGAAAACATTAGCGTAACTAGTACATTAGTGCGTTTAATCCTAACAGACATTAAGTAAGGTGTGATGCGATACACAACATATATTCTTATTATACCAAAATTATTATATTTACTAAGAATATTTAATGAATATTCTTTGAACTAATTGATTACATCAGCAGACAACTTACAAATTACATAGCTTAAATCCAGAATAGTCACAATACTCAATTACTTTTATGTTAATTCATCACTCCTAAGGTTCACCAGCCATAAATATTTAGCTCGTGCCAGGTGGGAATCGAATCTGAGACCCTAATTCCAGTAGACAAACGTGCTACAGAGACATATCTAAAGGGTCGTAACTATTTTCCTCATTTTAAAATTGTTATCATGGTTATTATAGGTAGGTTCAAAATTAAAATATAAACGTAAATGGTTAAAATAATCCAAACCGTTAAGTTACTGTTTAAGTTCCATTTGATTACTCTGATTACTCAACTCTGACAGCCGCTCGCTGACTTAGTTTGCTGTAGCAGTCTCGTGGCCTGGGGTAGGGAGGGTGACTTTTCCAAAACAGTTTCCTCCCATTCCCTCAACGCAAATAAAGGTACATATCTTCTAAATTCTACCTACCATACAAGTGTGATTAAATGTAGATAGTCCTAACATATAGTAAGATTCAGTGAAAAATAATAATTATAAATACTAGGATATCAACGCTTATAGGTTATCAAAGGGTCGCGATAGCCTCAAAGACAAAAAATGGGGGTAAATCTTTGTAAAATGTTGGAAAACACTGCCTTAGATTCAGTCGTTTTCACTTCTCGTGTTGAACGTATTAGTTACTAAAGATTAAAAAAAATAGTTATAAAACAGCCTATCACCCTGACACTAAACTCACCATGCTATTCTATTCACAGAACCCATCTGGAGTCGAAGTCCAGATCGAGAGGAGCAGTATATCCTCACCTTACCAGTGTCTCCACACCAGGCACTTTACCAGAACAAGGTAACCAACATCTCCTTCTTGCATGTCCTTCCTTTCTTGCCGCTAAGCGTTTCTTGGTTTTCTGACCGTCCGGGTTGTTGTTTACTTGCACTCATATAATAAATAACACCGGAGGAGCGATGTATATTTCAAAGAAGAGCATCACCGCATAGGTTTACTTAATATCATCCGCTTCGGCCTGGTCTGCTAGTCACGCATTCATCCATCTTGTGTGGACTCTTTGGTTATTGTTTTTCCAAAACATAAGTTTGTGCCGATATTACGTCATCGGACGCCCAGTGTTCCCATAAACCCTCCGCGAGAGCACCTGGTCGGCTCGCGGAGGGTTTTCTCCCGCGGGAAGAAGTAGTTCGCGTGGTTGGTGAGGGGATCTAACATGGTGTATAGAGGGTCAGTGTGGTTTCATGAAGTAAAGAGGGTGGACCAACGCCCCTCATGAACTGATAGGACGGTTCGAAAAAAAGGGTTGTACAATAAAAATGTAAAGGTAGTCAGCAACTGTGTAATATTGTGAAATAAGGTAATGCCTTACAACATTTAGTTTGTACAAGTTTATAAATGTTGAGATCGTTGATTGATTCTATTCAAAGAACACTCCAGTAAATAAACATAAGTCTACACGTTTAGTTGAAACCCAAAAAACTTACTGAGGAGTACTTCAAGGTAGTCTGTTGTTTGGGAGGGAATAGAAAATTATTCCCTTTCCCCAAAAATGGGTAATTTATTTTAAGTATCTTAATTTTTAATTATTCATTTTATTTCTCTAGATCTTCCTTGGCAAAATGAGGTCTCTTTCTATTGGTTTTTTTTTCTGTACCCATTTCTTTAGTGTTTTATTAAATCTGAAGGGCCTATTTTAACACACATTGTGTCCTATATACGCGAGGGCTGTTTATATTTTTGTACATATTTTATAAGGTTGGGTTGTTACACGAGAGCCCTGCGAGGTTGGTGTGACCCGCCTTGGTGGCGTAGTTGGCTGACGCGCTAGTTTCGTGTAGAGCCAGACTGCCGAGGACGGGGAGATCGAGGTTCGAATCTCGGTCGGGTGAACTTAGGGTAGTTTTCCTAAATGGTTTTCCACTCTCCCTCCACGCAAATGCGGGTCCATCTCTTCTAAAATCGACCTTCCCAATTTCTAATCCATTAGCGTAATTAGTACTGTAGCGTATAGCTGTAGTGACTATTTTGTACCTGTGTAGTGAGTGTACCCACCTCTGTAACTGGAATGTGGAAAGAGGGGGT
>CABFWO010000749.1:0-12712 GCA_902155825.1 Timema genevievae
ATTTTTTCACGGGAACATAGTGTGTAAGTTTTCTATTTGTCAAATTAAAAATTTACTCGAATAGATACAATTTGTTTAGTATTAATGATAAAAAAATATTGTGTGTCTGTGATATATAAATCGTAGCACAGTGTGTGGAAATATTAGCCAGTATTAATATACTGTTGCCCAGTGGACGCACGAATGTACTAATCGTACATACTTTCCTTGGAGGCTCTTCCCATGTTCCGACGAGTTGAGGTGATGGTGAAAGTGAGTATCAGAGTGTGGAACCAGTGGGAACTCTTAAACCTAACTTAGGCCTAACTAACCAAACCCTCGGGACCGTTGGGGTGATTCCCCTTTTGTCAAAAAATACTCAAGATACCAGCCGGGAATCGAACCTGGTATCCCTAGGCTCATAGCCATATGTACTGACCACTACAACACGGGGCTGGCTCATTTAGTTGATAATATTTATCGATGCAAGATAAAAATCCAAAACAATTCCATCCAAGTATGAAACAGCATTATAATATCCACTGAAATAATCTTTTTAATTCATTTACCGATCATTGTAACAAAGTAGCAAATTAACATTTTCATTAAACATTGCGATTTACAGTTGGTTTGATTATAATTATTGAAATAATAGTGATTTTGTTTATTTAATTAATTGAATCAAATTAATTTAATAAATACTAAGACAAAAATAATAAGAAATAGAAATTACTTTTTGAGTCGCCAAGCATAGAAGTTATTATATTTAGGGTCACGATCAAAAAAGTTTGGGAAACACTGCCCTAGATGCTCTTTATAGTGTTAATAATAATAATAATAATAATAATAATAATAATAATAATAATAATAATAATAATAATAATAATAATATTTAGCACCACGTCTTACAACCCGTTCGGGTTATACGCTTTTATAGTGTTCCTCAACTGATTTGTTTTTTCTTTTTAGATAATTAGACGCCCCTAGAATCTATTTGAAATAGTCCTTTAACGGCATTTTTTTTAAATTGGATACACTGGGAAGCTATTTAGAATGGTAATCTCAAAGATTTAAAAATAGTTCTATGCCTTTTTAAGATATTGAATGTGATCGTCCCCTGACACATTTTTAAAAATTGAATGTTTTTATAAGCTATTTGGAGTGAGTGGCTCCCACTTGAATTTAAAAAAATAATATATTCTTACAAAAGATATTTGGAGTGGCACCCATACCATTATTTACTATCGGAAGCCTCTAGAAGCTATTCGTTGGAAACATTATGGAAATTAAATGTTTTTAGAAGCTATTTGTAGTGGTATATCCCTGAAAGATTTTTGAAAAGTGAAATATTCTTATTATTCTTTGAAATTTGATACAAGTCAATCTTGGAACATTTCTGAGGGGGTTTGTATCCCATAGATCCCCCCTTTCCACTCTTAGGCCATGTCTTGTATTAGCTCTTGTTAGTACCGACTATACAATGATAAGAAAGAAACGTTTCTCTTTTCAGTAATAGCTCATGTTAGTACCGACTATACAATGATAAGAATGAAACGTGTCTCTTTTCAGTAATAGCTCATGTTAGTACCGACTATACAATGATAAGAATGAAACGTGTCACTTTTCAGTAATAGCTCATGTTAGTACCGACTGTACAATGTTAGGAAAGATAAGTGCCAAGTCGAGTATTGGTTCATGTTAGTTCCAACTATACAATGCTAAGAAATAGAAGTGACTTGTAGTATCAGCTTATGTTAGTAGGTACCGTTACCATGAATTTGGGTGGGATGTTTTAAGAAAAGGGACTCAATCAGTAATATCAGTTTATGTTCTAACTTCTAACCACATGGCCGGGTGATAGAAGGTATACACTATCCTAATAAATCTTGAATTAAGTGTTAACAGAAACCCTTAGAGTTGTCATTAGCTCGAATAGCAAGTCCCTCGGCTTGGTGCCCCCGATGTATGAGGCCCGAGTCAATACTTGCCACCCTGCTGTGACGTCATACTAGTAACGTCACACTTGTAGTAACCCTCCCTCTTCTAATGTTAAGGGTTTGGCTTGGAAAGCGCGCAGTCTTACCAAACACTGGAGGTTAATGCAGTATTGGAAGTAAATTATTTACAGAAATCAGGTAGACAAATAGTCACGTATTTGTGTGTTGTTTTTGGATTTAGTTTATTTGCTACGTGTTGCTACTAGAGTTGAAAATCTTACGCTAAATTTTCAATTTGATAATGTTCTGCTAAATTTTCTGCAGTGAATGCTTGTGGCCTACTTGCTTTGTTGTGGTAGGTGGCATTTAAAGCCTAATAGACCTATATAGATAACATTTTAGTACGGGAGATATAATATTTAAGACGGAAGTGATTTAGAAACTAACCTGTATGCTGAGTTACTATATGTTATGGTCTTAGTCAAAATGTGTTGTACTAGAATAATAATAGAATATATTATATAGATAGGTATGTAAAACCAATCAAATTGGTTGGAAAAGGATGCAAAAAATTATGATATTAAATTATGTACCCCTAATATAAATTAGAAAAAGTTTTTTTTAGCACAGCGCCTTTCTACCCGTTCGGGCTATACAATTGTGCACTAATTACGCTGATAGTTTTAGGGATGAGGAAGAATATATTTAGAGAAAGTGTACCCGCGTTTGCGTGGAAGGAGAGTGGAATCCCATTTTGTAAAAGGCCCCCCTCAGTACACCCGACCGAGATTCAAACCTCGATCTCCCCATCATTGACAGTCTAGTCTACTGTGAGAGTGAAGCCTTAGATCATGAGGCCACCGAAGTGGTTTGTAAAAAGTGATATTATTTAAATTATTTTGAAAAATTCTATATAGTAAAAAATATTATTTTCAGATTAATTAAAATAAACTGTAGCTTAAAGCAGAAAATGACATACCTATGAATGAAGTTACATAAAGCTATATTATTTTATATTTATATTTTCCTTTAGCATGTTACATGTAAGCCATAAAAGATTCTGTTTTGCTAAGAGTGTGGAAAAATGGGTTGGTAAAAGTGTTCAGTAATTGCTGAAGCCAAACTTAAAATTATTTCAATTATCTAATTGAATTGAGTGTGGGAAAATAGAATCCAAACAAATAATGGCAATTAGAGAGGAACGTTCCTCTGTAAATATTTCAGTTAGATGAATCCTAAAAAAAGTGGATGTATTAATAAAGATATCTATTATATGGTGTTTCTTAAGTTTACAGTGATTTATATCAAAAAGTATGCAAGATACAAAAACATTTTCTAACAAAAGTTTTGTGGTTTCAAGGAAGAAAGAATAAAGCATTATTCATTTTTTATTTGGTGAAAGTTTTCAAGGTTATTTCAAGGTAAACTTTACTCTCTTAAATGTAAATCTATATTGTTTTGGCGCCATCTTATTCTTTAAAAAAAACTTCTGTGGGAAACCTTTTTTATTCGATTTCTATTTTCAAATATTCTTGATACAGTATCAAGATATTATTACAATGTTTTGTTTACTACTTAACGGTATTAATTTAAGGTATTATGGTTTTATTATCACAAAATATGACCACAAATAACTACAACATTTGTTCAAAGTGTTCTCCGTTATTTTCCATACAATAATACAGTTTATCTATACATGTACGTCTGACCTCTTGAAAAACATCTCTAAGAATAGTTTTGCAATCTGGGGTAATCCTTTGGCGGAGTTCTTTAATCTTGTTAAGTTTTGTTTGGTAAAGAATTGACTTTAGGTAGCCCCATGGAAAAAAAGTCTAAGGGATTTGGATATGGGGATATTGCAGGCCATTCGAAAGGCCCTCTTCTACCAATCCATTGTTTCGGAAAAGTATTATTGAGCCAATGTTGTAAAGTGATTGTATACAATGGTGCTGCTCCATCTGGTTTGAAATAAGGCAAGTCTTCAACCAAAGCAATAAAACTAGTGGTGAGCTGATACCTACTCATCGATTCCGATACCTTTCTGGATACTATCATTTCAACTCCTCGCTACTCGATACCCTATTCGATACCATTCAACATAAAATTGAATAAATCCTCATTTTATAAGCAGAGAAATTAGGTCAAAAGAATAGTGCTTAGTTTGTTTCAATTTATTTGTAGCCATTTATCACTAAATAATATGTAAATTAGTCAAATAGTTTATTTGAACAAATTATAGCAAGATGCAACCAGACAAAAATAACATTTGCAATTAGTAATGGACCTACAGTAAGAAATGTAATTACTTATTAAGAAATAAAATATCACGAAAGTCAATTTTTATAGACACATTACCATATTTAATTACATGTAAAATATTATAGATATTTGTCAGGTTGTAGGCTGACATTAATGTCAAGAAAATAAACATAATAAAATAAACCCAATTGAGTAGTTAACTGTGTTGAATACTAAAGAGTGGTTTTGAGAATTTTAGCGCACAGTATCGATTATTGCGATACCAGTCGATACCGAGGGTATCAAGGAATCGAGTATCGGCCCACCAATAAATAAAACCATTCTCATTTACTTGGTTTTCTATGTCTTGTGTAGTAGGAGGATTAATAACATTTCTAAGTAGAGCTCACCGCTGAGATTTCACTCAAAAAATAATAGTACTATGATTTTATCCCCTAAAATAACTGCCCAGAAATTAATTTTCAGAAGTCATTGTGTATAGTCTTCCCTCAAAATTTGTGAGTTGTCATTACTCCAATGTATACAGTTATGCTTATTAACAAAACCATTAATCACTGAAACAAATATGTTTTTAGTAATTTAGGTGTTACTAGAAGTAGGTTTGACTTCAGCTCACAAAATTCTACTCTCCGATCGAAGTCATGCTCAGTAAATTTTTCAGTTATTTGAATTTTGTAAGAGTGATACTTAAATTTCTTCAGCCCTTTAAGCGTTTAACTGCTTGAAATTTCAATAGCAGAGGATGCTTTGCTAAAAGAGCTTGTTGGATCAGCTGCTAAAATGTCCCAAGATTTCAATTGTAGTTAGTTCATCAAACACTCAAGGAAAGTCTTTTTTTTTTTATTAGCAACAGATCATAGATATACAAATTTGTCAGGCAATTTTTTTTAATTTTCTACTAACAATTCTTTCATTTCATCTAAGTGCTAACTGTCTCGCACTTTATTTATAGATCCTTAGATAAAAATAAATTTAACTCTTTGCTCCTAACTGTAAATCATTATAAAACACTCTTAAATCTTCTTAACTAAATATAGAACCACTTGTGCGTCAATTTACCTTACTATATATAAACGTATCCTAGTACAATGCACCTCAAGCCATTATTCTTTATTTACATTTTTTTTGTTAACTCTTAAATCTTAGTTTAATAGAGAGCCACTTGTGTTTCAACTACTTTGCTAAATAAAAACTTCTAGTAATATAAGCCACGAGTCATTATTCTTTATTTACATTTTCCTGTTTACAAGAATCATAACAAAAAACAAACAAATAGGAATACTTTAGCTAAAGAATATGGATTTGTGTAAAAATTAAACATAATACATTATATCGTAGTAAAATTATATATATATAATATCTTTAAGTACAATATTTTGTTATAGTAGAACTTAAATGCCTGAGATGTATAGAGTTTGAATACAAAAATAATTCACGTAGCAGTTTTTTTTCCTAGAATCCACTAAAAAAATATAGGTTTAATTTAAAAAAAAGTTTTCTAGGAAATAACCTTGAAAACGTCCACCAGATCGAAAATGATTAATGTTGTCCTCTATCTCCCTCGAAACAACACAACATTTGCTAGAAATTGTTATCGTATTTTACATACATTTTGAGATGACCACCTGGAAAGCCCGCTTCAGGGAACGCTTGGTCTAACGCGCTACTCTCGTTTTAGACTAGACTGCCGAAAACGGAAGGATCGGGGTTCGATACCAGCTGGGTGCACTAAGGGTGGTTTTTTCCTAAACAGTTTTACACTCTCCTTCCACGCAAATGCGGGTGCACTTTCTCTCTATTAAAACCCTCCTTGTTGAGCCCAACTGCCGAGGACGGGGAGATCGAGGTTCGAATCTCGGTTGGGTGAACTGGGGGTGGTTTTTCCTAAATGGTTTTCACACTCTCCCTCCACGCAAATGCAGGTTCAATTCCTCTATTCAACCTCCCCAATTCCTAATCCATTAGCGTAATTAGTACTTAAGCGTATAACCCGAATGGGTAGTAAGACGTGGTGCTAAATAATAAAAAACTCCTAATCCCTAACTTATTAGTGTAGTTAGTACATAGGCTTACAACCCAAACGCAGTGCTAAAAAGAAAGCACCTGGAAAGGCTTTTTAAAAATAAACCTGTATATGTATATATATATATATATATATATACATACATATATATATACATATAATATATACATTTTATTACTGCGTCTTACTGCTGGTAGTGTTGTAAACCCATGTACTAATTACGCTTGTGAATTAGGTACGAGTAAGATTGAATTTATTGGATGTGTACCCACATTTGCGTGGAGGGTGAGTTTAAATAAAATTAATAAAAACCACAATCAGTTTACTCAACCGGGATTCAAGCCTCAATCTCCCCATCATTGGCAATCTGGACTATTGGGAGAATGACGCCTTCGATCATTTGACCACTGAAGCGGGTAACTATATTATTGAAATGGTAGGTTACCTGATCTGGCTTGCATACTAAAGCAGACCCGATTTAGTGACAAATGACACCACCAAAGCGCTGTAATCGATATGTGAATCTGAGAAGAGAACTGTAATTTATATCGTGGCTTTATGGAAACTTATATTATTATATTTTTGATTTTAACTTTCCTATGAAAGATTAAACTGAAGTGTGACCGTTAACGCTTGGGATATATTGATTGCATTTGTTCCGTTTAAACCGCTGGTATTCTATTTTCCCCGGGAAATAAATAACTAGAATCTTTCCACAAGGATATTTTAATGTTCTACATCTCCTAGAGCTACTACCCGTTAGGGCTATTCGCATATATTCACATTAAGAAGGTATAATTTATATAAAAAATATACCTGCACTTTAGTTGAGGGAGAGTAAAATATAATTTAGGGAGAAAAAACCTTCAGTACACTCTAACAGGGACTCATAACATCAAACTCTCCTTCATCGGTAAGCCAGAGTATATTATTCGAATAGATTGAAAAAGACACGAGAATCGAACCCGAGACATTTGACTTAAAGCACCAATGCTCTTTCACTGAGCTATCCAGGAATCATCCAGTGCTCAGGGTAGGTATTCACTCATATTTTAAGGCAGAGATTGTGAAGGACGTGTGTATAGAATTGGATACTAAAAGCTATCATAGATACCTCAGCCACTGGCGACTCAGCCATGTCTTTATTCTGCCAATAATAGTACAAATATATCGTACAGTATGTTCCAAGCGAATCAATATGGAATAAAGCAACACCATATCATTAAGTATGTATAGTAGGCGAAGCTTGGTGAATGAATGAATATAGTTCATCTTGATTTGCTTAGAACGTATGAAGTATGTGTACAGTTGGCAGCATAAAGCCACAACCGAGTCGCCAGTGAACGTGATATCAATGATAGTTCTAAGGGCCAGTTTCATAGTTAGATTTAGTACGCCTCAAGTGCGAGTCGATACTAAATACAGGACGACACCTACCTAGACCAAAATGGAATGGGCCAGTTACGCATATGAAACTGGCCCGTTCCATTCAATTTCAGGTAGGTGACGTCTTGTATTTAGTATAGCGCCGCACTTGAGGCGTACTAAATCTGACTATGAAACTGGCCCTTAGTCTTCATCATCATCATGAATATCTTTCAGCTACTGGCTGCGTCTGTTTGGAACATACTCCTCTCCACCACCTCCTTTCCTCCCACCACCTCTCTCCCTCCACCTTGGTCCAGTCCTCTCCTCTCTCCTCCCTCCTCCACACTCCTCCTTACTCCCATTAGCCATCTGTCCCTTGGTCTTCCTCTCAGCCTCATACCCCCACCTCCATATCCTCCTGGGTATCCTTTCCCTCTCCATTCTTCTCACATGTTCATACCACCTTAGTCGTGTCTTCTCTATCCTGTCCTAGACTCTTCCTCTACTATTCCTCTCTCTTATTTATTCTCCTCTCAAATTGAAAGAATAACTTTTAGTAGCAGATAATATCCGTGCGTCCATCACAGACACTGCCGTAGAACATGAATGAAGAATTTCCCTGAAAATGGGACGATGTCTGGATAGCTACAGGGTAGAACATTGGCACGCTAAGCTAAAGGTCCCGGGTTCGTTTTCCGTATACAGGTGTCATTATTCAATTTATTTGAATATGAGTTACGGCTTATTTCCTTAATTATAATAATTTATCCCTCAAGCTTCGCCTTTAATACATACTTAATTGTGTAGCGCTGCCTTCTTCCCTCAGAGTAATATTAGCCAAATATACAGTCCGTGGGCCCACCAGTGCAGGTCACATGCTAATATCAAAGCCAATGCAGCCTTTATAAATTCATATGTATGTCGTATTTATCAACTCAAATAACAATTTATTATTATAGGGAACACCTCGATGACAAAATGATCTAAG
This sequence comes from Timema genevievae, assembly GCA_902155825.1. Taxonomy (NCBI): domain Eukaryota; kingdom Metazoa; phylum Arthropoda; class Insecta; order Phasmatodea; family Timematidae; genus Timema; species Timema genevievae. Next base: position 8,555 of record CABFWO010000749.1, read on the forward strand.
GCAGTGGTTGCCAAAAGGTAAAATTTTCGGTAGAATGCACGAGAAATGTATTCTGCGCTCTCCAAAATAACTTATTGTTGAAGAGTATTGCCACCCACTTCTGTGGCATCATGGTCTAAGGAGTCACTCTCTTGTCCGACTAGACTATCGATGACGGGGAGATCGAGGCTCAAATATTTTGGTCGATAGACTGAGGGGGGTTTTCCAAAATGGTTTTAAACTCTCCCTTCACGAAAACGTGGGTACACTTCCACTAAATATAACCTTCATAATCACTAATACCATTGGAGTAATTAGTCCATAATCGTATAAACCAAACGGGTAGTAAGACACGATGCTAAAAAAAAAGTTTTGCCTCAAGTTTAGGAAGAGTGGGGCCTCTTTTCTCGAAAGAAAGGGATCTAGTTGTTGTTAATGTCACATTCTGAGTTAAGTAATTCTTCTGCTCTACCAAACCGTGTGAGTCAACTTTTGCATTTGAAGGGGGTGAAAGTCAAAAAAACTAATGATTGCAATTGAATGGGAGTGAAAAATTACTCACCAACATTTAAAATTATTATGGATAAAGGTGAATGCAATTTTCTTAGTAAGTTTCAAACTGTGTTTTTAAAAACATATTTTGACATTCATTTTTAAAATAAATAAACCTTGTATTTTTGAGCATTAAAAATTACATGTTGTACTAAAATTTTTACATTATTCCCATTACAATCAAGAATCAAAGTCATAGAGCCCACTCTTGATGGAAATAACTCTGTACAAGTTAAAATAATAAACAATACGCGATATGGCATATTTTTAATCTGAGTAGCTTGTGAAAAGATTTGACATTTTGAAAATAGCTCCCAAACTCAATGATTTTGGTGACCTATATGTTTTAAGGCAGAGTAACCACCAATGTGACGTGACATGTGGCCTGACGCGTGATCTGGCATCTAACATGAATCTTCAGGTTAAGCTAATGTAGACAAATGAGCCAGCGCCCACCTCAGTGACGTATATATTGGTGACGTAACACATGCCACGTCAGTGTCAGATGATTGGATTGCTGCTGTCACACTATACGTACAAGTTAGTTAATTTTATTCGCTGGACATTCGTTTAATGTTATTAAAAGTAGTTCTTCAAGAGCTACACACATCCTAGAGTTTGAATACTGTTTTAAAACCACAGGTTCAATTTTTCTTAGTAATAAATGGAAGGAAGGTATCATGATAACTATTTTAAAACAGGAGATAAAACCGGATGGAAAAACTATAGGGGTATCGCAATGTTACCAACATGCTATAGCATTTTATCTAACATAATTTTAATAAGATTGACGTCATATGCAGAGAAAATAGTTGTGGATCATCAGTGCGTATTATGACGAAATATTATTATTATTATTATTATTAGCACCGCGTCTTACTACCCGTTCGGTTTATACGCACTTACGCTAATGTGCAATGGTAGGGTGATTGTGAGATGAAATGGAGGACCTAGAGTTTAACGTGGAATCCGAACCACGGTGGAGGCCTGGCATTCCACACATTCACAAGTTGTGATTAATACACATCTTGTCAGAGGTTATGACGAAATAGATAAACAATGGATCAGATTTTTACTATATGGCAAATATTAGAAAAAAAAAAGTATGGAATACAAAATAACGGTTCAACAAAAAACATACATTTTTAAAAGACCTATAATTTGGTTAAAAGAAGCAAACTATATGACTTTTTTTAAGTTTAGAATAGCCAAAAAAAATTTGTCAGACTAGTTAAGATATGTTTAACCGATACGCATAGTAGAATACGGGTTGGGTGTCACTTATCAGATTCTTTACATCCATTACTGTTTAGGCTACAGCCTTATTCAAGCCATATATTTCCTACCACCAACTTGCTAGGCCTGTCGTAGCTTCATATTCCTTATAATTTAACTTAAGACTAGGACAAGCACAACATCAGGTCCACGGCCATTAATTTATCAATGTGAAAGGGTGAACCCACATTTCACCAATTATCAATATTTCGACCATGCCGGGAATCGAACCTGGGGGCCCATAGCTCAGAAAGCAGACACGCTACAGACTGAGATAAGGTGTCGGTCACTTATCATATACTTTAGAATTACATATTGGGTTGAAACAAGGAGATGAACTTTCCCCATTACTTTTTAATCCATCCTTGGAGTATGCTATTAAGGTATTGTAAGAGAGTAGGGGAGGGTTGACATTAAATGGTACTATGAAGCTATTAGATTACCTATGTAGATGATTTAGCTTTGTTGGGCAATAGCAGAAAAGGTGTGGCAATAAATTAAGACATTTTACTAGAGTCAAGAAAGGAAATAGGTTAAGAAGTGAGCGCTGAAAATACTAAACATATGATCACATGGAGAACAAAGAATGGGGACGATAATTTAGAGATTACATCGAGAAACATTTCATTTGACAGGGTTAACGAGCTTAAAAAATTAAGAACAATTTTAATTATCAAAAACGATATTAGATTTGAAACTAGGAAAAGAATACAGTCAGGAAATGCATGCTTTTACTCGTTCAGTAGGCTGTTGATATCTCGCCTGGTTTCAAGGAACGTAAAACTCAGAATATACTAAACAGATATTTTACCAGATGTTCTCTAAGGGTGTCAAGCGTGGTCTCTTACCTTACACAACTAAAACAAATTTAGGGTGTTCGAAAACAAGATGCTGAGGAAGATATTTGGTCTAGAAAGGGATGAGGCTACTGGGAGTGATGGAGATTACATAATGATGAATTACATACCCTCTACTCATCACAAAACATTGTCAGTATAAATAAATCTCGTAGATGACGGTGGACAGGACATGCAGCACGAATGGGAGAATCTAGGACCTTGTTCAGTGTACTGACTGGAACACCTAATGGGAAGAGACCATTGGGAAGACCTAGACATTGATGAGAGGATAACATTAGAATGGACCTGAAAGAGATCGGATGTAATGAGGTGGACTGGATAGAACTAGCTCAAGATAGATATAGGATGTAATGAGGTGGACTGGATAGAACAAGCTCATAATAGATTGACAAGTGTGGCAATTAACGTTCGAGTGCCTAGTGCAATAGAGTTAGTAAGTAATAAATGAAATGTTTCTTTACTCATCCTGTAAAAATAACAGAAAGTTTTCTCTATAAATATATATATTATTAAAAACATTGAAAGTACCCATTTTCACATTTCCTCGCTAAAAATGTTGCACCCAAAAGCTGCGATCATCATTAATGTATCTAATAACATTGACTCACTTAAATTAGGCCAAAGTAACTTTAACAACAGAGGCAGACATTATTATTATTAAATGAATTGCTTCTAAATCAATCCAATGTGCTTTGCGTCACACGTAGATATTATCACTTATATGCCACTGTCATATTTCGGCCATGTTACTGCCAGATCATGTGTCACGTCACTTTGATGGGTGCTCTTACAAAAGATTCATTCTAGAAATGTTTTTATTTTCAGATCCGTGTCTTGCTAACCACTCAGGTTTAACGCTTATCTACTACTTACGCTAATGGTTTTAGGAGTGATGAAGGTAAATTTATTGGAAGTGTACCCGCATTTGTGTGGAGGGAGAATAGAAAACCATTTTGTAAAAACTACCATCAGTACACCCAACCGAGATTTGAACCTCAATCTCCCCGTCACCAGCACTCTAGCCCACTGTGAGAGTAGTGACTTAGACCATGTGGCCACCAAAGCGTGTTTCTCGCAATATAACGAACCGCTGATAATGGGAAGATCAGGGTTCAAGGTCTGGTCAGATGTAGTTACGGTAGTTATTTCTCAAATGGTTTACACCTCTCAGTCCAAACAAATAAGGGTACACTTCTGCTAAATTCTACTTCTTACATCCCCAACACATTAGCGTAATTAGTACAAATGCATATAGCCCGAGCGGGCTTAACGTAATGCTTTATTTAAATAACCCATATGATAAACTTATCAATAATAAACCAAATTCTTAGGTGATAATCTCTCTAGTGTTAATGCACCTTTAATCTCAAATAATAGTTATAAAAACCCTCCTCGGTCGCGTAGTTGGCTAACGCGCTAGTCGTGTTGAGCTCGACTGCCGAGGACGGGGAGATCGAGGTTCGAATCTCGTTCGGGTGAACTGGGGGGGGGG
>CABFWO010000749.1:12806-83142 GCA_902155825.1 Timema genevievae
GGGGGGTTTCCGAAATTATTTTCCACTCTCCCTCCATGCAAATGCGGGTTCACTTCCTCTAAATTCAACCCTCCCAATTCCTAATCCATTAGCGTAATTATTACTTAAGCGTAACCCGAACGGGTAGTAAGACGCGGTGCTAAATAATGAATTGTTATGTGACGAACCAAGACAAAACTTGAGATCGCCTTTAAGCTTAGATAATTTAATAAACAGTCAAGCTATACAAGTAGTAGGAATAGCGTTTCACAGGCGTTGCTGTATTTTATTGATGCAAGTAGAAACCAAATTTTAAAGATTTCCTCAAAATTTTACTAACATTAAGTTGTGCTAAAGTACCATCCATAAATCACGTACGGAGGGGAGTTAAGCTTTATTGGATAATCCTCTAACAAACCTAACTAGTCCCAACCGGGACTCGAACTCCAATCTCACAGTCTTCATCAGGCCAATCTAACACGAGAGTGACGCCTTGGGGCTTATATTATTCCTCAGGCGTTAATTCATCACTGGGAAAGAGGAAAGCTACGTTTCACCAAAAATAATATTTTTGACCTTGTCGGGAATCAAACTCGGCATCCTTGGCTCATTAGGCATGGCAGAGAAGCTACCAATTTATATAAGGTGTCTGACTAAAAGCTTGTTATGATCACATTTAAATAGAGATGTATGAGTTTAAGAAATGGTTAAATTTAATTTATAAATTACATGTTGCAAAAAAAAAGTCAGTAAATAAAAAGAGAACTAAATTAAATTGTTTAGATTTGTTATTGAAAATTCTAGAGATATATGGACTAGGAAAAAGCCAGGAACAAGATATGTGTTCTGTGTTTAAAAAAAAGCGGTGTTTTATTCCTTCCAGTACTTTTGGAGACAAAGTCAATATGTTCAATTGAGCATTTGCTTAGCTATTCCCTATTCCCTACATGGCTATTCTTCTTCATTCATCACCGAGATAAACATAGAGGAAAAATAACTCTTCGGCCTTCCCGAACTAAAATAGCTCTATGTAGTTTATTTCTTTGTCCTCTCATCACAGAGCTATCAATATTGTGAGTTGCATTTTTTGACTATATCCTCTTTAAATTCATAGAAAAACGGGGGCAGGGGAGGGGGGAGGTGGAATGGGGGCAAATACGATGACTTTGATATGAAAATAGTGGTCAAAAATATAATATCTTATAATATCTATATGAACACACACAGGTAAATTTTAAAATGGGAAATTTTTGGCAGTGGCAGCTTGTGGTCTAAAAAGTATGGGAAGAGTCTAAATATTGGGGGAGGCGGTACTTATAGCCTATTACATATATACACAAAACCATCAAATAGTGTATTAGGGTACAAATGAACAGAAAATAAATGGTACGGAACTTTGCACAGAATTTCTCGCTCTATCGTTGCAAAATGGAGGTATTTACTCAAAACTCGTAATATATGTGAAACAAAATAATGTAAACTAGCAAACCCAAGCATAAATTTCATTATATTTACGTAAAACATTATTTGAGTCCCGATTTTAAATTTTATAGTTTTATTTTTAAAGAATTAATGTCCTCATTTGTATATTTGGACCAATAAAAAAGATCGATAATGGGTCCACAAGGGTAAACAATTCGTAGTAAAATTTAGACTTCTGGTTAAAATATTCAACATTTTATTAGGTGTTGAACATCTTCAGGTCATCGCATTGCTATTAAATTCCTCATTTATAAATTTTGACCAAAAATATATTAATTGAATCTAAAATGAAGGAGATAGATCGTTGTTGTACAAAATTCTCCTAAGAAGTTAAAGGAAGAATAAGATACCATTTTTGAGAGACTTACTTGTATCTAATTAATCCATGGCATTAGAAAATGATTGCGTTACAACTTAAGTATTATCTCTTTACAACGAAAGCTCACAAAATTGTATTAATATATTGACAATATCTCAGAAATTATTGGTTTTATAAAAATATGTTTTGAATAAAAGTTTTTTTTATTTTTAATAGTACTACAATTTTGCAATGATAAGTTATTTAGTATCTCAAATAGTTGCAGAAATAAGGAAATTTCCGCTTCTGTCAAGTACCCTAAAGGTCATTTTCATGGGAAAATGAAAATAGCCATTTTATTTATTATTTTAATCAACGACTAGATACAAATTTTAATCAAAATCGTAAGAGCTGATTTTGAGAAAATCAATTTTTTCTCTTTTCTCTTTTTATCAAACTACTCTTAATTTTAGGATTAAACAGACACACAGACAGCCGTCATTACAAAAAACTTTTTTAGGGTTTGGGGGTTCATGAGACGTCAACATCCATCAACATTTCGGGCTAGATTTTTTTTTTTACGGTTGCAATACTTTGCCTTTAGTGTCTGAAAAGTTAATATATATTTGCGTATAGTATGAAAGTTATTGATTTTATGAAAATAGGTTTCGATTAAAAGATTTGTATTATTAATAGACCTAAATATTTGTAATGATAAGTAATTTCATATATCAAAAAGTTTTGGGTATATAATAAAAAATGAGAATTAACGCATCAGACCGGAGCCCTTAAAGTAATTTTGCCGAAATATTGAGAGTAGCCATTTTGCTTGGAATATTTATAAACGTTTTGCAATGAAATTTAATCAAAATCGTTAGAGCCGATTTTGAGAAAATCGACTTTTTCTATTTTTGCCCTTCAGTAAACTACCCTTAAACCCGAGTCCGAAAAAGTGGTTTATGAATTTCCGTCTGTCTGTCTATATGTCTGTCTGTACCTCTAACTAGAGCCTAAACTATTTTACCGATCGGTCTAAAACTTGGTATTTAGGGTTTTTATAGGGTGGCCCCGAGGGGTTTTTGGAGTTGGATATCCAACCCTAAAATTAAGGGTACTTTACTGAAGGGCAAAGAGAGAAAGAGTCGATTTTATTAAAATCGGCTATAACGATTTTCATTAAATTTCATTTCAATACATTTAAAAATATTCCTGACAAAATGACTACTCTCAATATTTCGGCAAAATGGCTTTAAGGTCTCAGGTTTGCTGGGCAAATTATCATTTTTTATCATATCTCCGTAACTCTTTGAGTTATGCTATTAACTTATCACTACAAATATGTAGACACATTTATAATACAAAAGTTTATTAGAAGAATATTTTTATAAAACCAATAGCTTTCAAGCTATACACAAATATATATATTTCTTAACTTCTCAAAAACTGAAGATAAAGTATTGCGACCGTAAAAAAAAATCTAACGTGAAATGTTGATGGATTTCGACGTCTCATGACCCTCCGAACCATAAAAAGGGGTCTTTGCAATGCCGTCTGTCTGTGTGTCTGTTTAAACTTAAAATTAATAGTAGTTTAATAATGGGCGAAAAGAGAAAAAATCAATTTTCTAAAAATCGGCTATAACGATTTTGATTGAAATTCGTATCTAGTTGTTATATATGATTATAAATAAACTGCCTACCTTCATTTTCTCATGAAAATTACCTTTAGGGTACTTTACAAAAGCTGAAATTTCCGTATCCCCGCCACTATTTGAGATACTAAATAACTTATCATTGCAAAATTGTAGTACTATTAAAAATAAAAATCTTTTATTTGAAATATATTTTTATAAAACCAACAATTTCGAAGATATTGGCAAATATATTAATACAATTTAGTGAGCTTTAGTTGTAAGGAGATACTACTACTTAAGTTTTAACGTAATAATTCTCCAATGCCATAGAGTAATTAAATATAAATAAGTCTGTCAAAAAGTTTATGTTATTTCTCCTTAAACCTCTTAGGATAAATGTTTGTACAACGATGATCTATTTCCATTTTAGACTCAATAGTCAATACTTACATTTTTTATTGGTCAAAATGATTATAAATGAGGAATTTAATAGCAATGAGACGACATGAAGATGTGCAACACCTAATAAAATGTAGACAATTTTAACAGGAAGTTGAAATTTTAATTCGAAATGTTGACCCTTGTGGACCCAATATTGACCTTTTTTATCGATCCAAATATACAAATGAGTACATTAATTCTTTAAAAATAAAATTATAAAATTTAAAACCGGGACTCAAAAAAATGTTTTACATAAGTATAGTGCAATTTATGCTTGGGTTTGCTTGTGTATATTATTTCGTTTCACATATATTACGAGCTTTGAGTAAATATCTCCATTTTTAAACAATAGAGCGAGAAAGTCCGTGTCGAGCTCCGTACCATTTATTTGTATTCGGGGAGTTATGAAACGTCGACGTTCATCAAAATCTCGAGCTCGATTTTTTGACGATCACAATACTTTCTCTACCTGTAAGATAGCGAAAAATTAAAAAGGAGGGGGCAGAAAATTATTAAAAAATACTTTAGTCAACCTTAAAATTATATTAATTATCTTATTGATGATATACTGAATACAAAATCCATCAAATAATGACAATTAGAGATGAACATTTTACAGATCATTAACTAATATTAGTAATAAGAAATGTCATTATGACTTTGATCATAATATTGATGTAGTAGCATATAATATAATCTACAACAGATACAAATAAAATGAAAGGGGCAGCCATTAAGCACTGTGATCGATACGTGGATTTGAGAAAAGAATTGGAATCACTGTTATTGCTTTATTTACGATGTTTCTAGTTTTAACAAAGTCCTTGAGAAAAATTAAACTGAAGTCTAAACTTAAAAACTTGGATATATTTTGACCACATTAGTTCTAGTATTTAAATTGATTATATTTATATGTGGTAAGAATATCTTTGGAAAGTTTCCGTAAAAAAATTAAAGAAAAAATGTCCGGTTTATTTTTCCATCTTATATTTCTCTACTTTTGTAATTAATTGAATTTTCTAAAAAGTAATTGGTGATCCATTGTATTTAATACTTCTAATATAGTCTCAACACATCTAAATTTGAAAATAAAACTAATACGTTGAGTTTATTGGAACTATAAATTAATGAAAGCAGAACTTTTTGAGTTTAGGGGGTGATAATGCTATTAATTAAAACGGTCAAATAGTAAAAGCTCCAAATTGAGCGATTCCTCTTAAGATTTTGGTAAATTGCTGCCAATAATAACTATTTGTAATTTTTCATTTTCTGATATTTCAGGTTTAAGGCTTCCTTCTCTCCCAACACATAACCAAAACGATTTCATGTCTTCATAGAAACTCCTTAAATAAAAATACTAAAGCATGAAACTAGTACCTCATTTGAAAGGGCACTGCCACGCTATCCAAAGTAGATATAGTCTAACATATATATTTATGCGTCATTTGATTGATTAAAAAAATCATTTAGATTAACTAGTGAAAATTAAGCTAGGTGAAGAAAATTAATTCATGTAGAGCTATTTGATTGACGCTAGGCTACATACATTATTTATTAATTAAACATTTCAATACAAATATCACCAATAGTCTCTGTAATTAAAACAGGTTTAAAAAACGAGTATGTTGTTTACAGCTCATAAAATTAGAGCCAGGTTCCATTGTAGTATCTTATCAAACTCCTAACCCCCCCCAGACACCCCAGAAAACAAGAATTGACTCCTTTCAGAGAAAGCAATATTTTCAGTTCCGTTCAAGTCATTTTGAAGTCCGTGATGTTGGCTCCAGCATCATGCGGCTGTCGTTTACAATTTTCTGTCGCTTCCATTGTTATCGCCAGGACGTCCTATATAGCTAGGTATTGGAGCAAGAGTTTTCCATCGCTCCTAACAAATGGAACAAAGGAGAGTTCTTAAGAAAAGGAGGCAGTTCAGTGCAGTTCAGTAATAAGGTAGGTGGAGGGGTGGGGTGTGATGGGATGTGATGGGATGGGGGAATAGTAAAGACGTCCATGAATAAGCTTTTGTCTTTCATCGGCTGAAAGAGGAATTTCTCATTATTTGAGAACCCACAGAAACCCTCTTTGCGCCTCTTAGACTGTTCTTAACAGAGAAAAATCCATAAGGTTGCCTTAGAAGAACGACGTGATATGTGAAGGAGAATTTAACGAAGCAGGAAAGCGAATACAATTTGTACATACTGAGGCTTTTAGATTTGTGCTTATAAATATGTTAGTAGTGTATTATGTTTTAATAAGTTTATTAATTTCAAGTAAGGATAGACCAGTCTGCCTATATCAGTATAAGTATAAATTAAACTTTAAACTGTAAGCATGCTTTAGTTAACCCTAGTTAAAGTAAAGTTATTTAAAAATATTGTTAATGAACTGTGTTATGGCTTGCTAAGCTAGTTTTAGTGAGGCTAAACTAGACAATTCCATATAAAGCTTACGCTAGCTTAAGTCTAAGCCCTAGCAATATTCAATTCTACTATGCGTAAATTCAAAATATGGTTCGGTCCAAAATAAAGTCGAAAGATTCCAATGGGGATCTTCTTCTCTAACAAGCCTATAGCTTGAATTTTAATAATATAGAAAAAAAAGTGTTAAAATGTGACATTTGCTCATTTTCATTGACTTTATAAGCTTATTTGTAGAGCTATTAGACTAAGCTTGATGAAAGAAAGCTCTTTATTTAGCCTTCCTCTAACATATATAATTTTTTTCATAAGCTCACAAAATAAAATTTTAAGATATTTTATATCTAGCAGCGAGATTTCCCCTTTACCTTGATAATAAATTTCGTAGTTTGCTTTACCCTCTTTATTATTGACATAACAAAGGGTGGGTGTGGGTGAAGTGTTAAAAGGAGTATAAGCTTCGACAGAATAGAGAAGCTGTTCATAAAAGGCACAGACCATACATAGTACTTTAAGCCGTGTGGGCTAATGGAGATTGATATTCTCCAGCTGACCGAGGCGAGTGCCTTAAGAAGAATTCTACAAATTTAAAAATTGTACTTTCAACAAACAAACTATGTATTTGGAAGAGTTCTTTAAATAATTATGTAATTCACTTTCACGTAATCCCACATATACCTACCCCTACCTATATACTCTATTACATCCAAGCAATGTAAAGATACATTTTGTTACCACTAAACGTCTTGCTGGCTATTCGGAGAGTCTTCAATTTAGGCTGAAAACTGATTTTATGAACATAGAATGAGAAGTTTTGAGTTCTAATGAAATGAATCGGAATTTTTCTAGAATGTGGCTAGTTGGTTAACATAAATATGGTGTAAAATCACTCACAATATATTCACAATGGAATACAAACCGAATCTCAACCTCCACGCTCAGAGTTAAAACGTCTTGTCGAACCATTTACCAATCAAGCCAGCCCTGTTATTTTTATTATTTTAAAATCATTTAAAATCAATTGAATTGCTATACGACCAATTGGACAAGAGAATCTAGCCTGGGACCTTTGGATTTTTATATCAATTCTATATCACTTAGCAACTCTGGTTTATCCTAATTTCAGCGTCATTATTTACACAATTAAAATCCGTCAATCTATATCATGGAATAAAATTTAAATAAGTTAAAAACGCTATAAAATACGTTTTAATATTTTATAAACTGTTCAACCACCACGTTTGACAAATCGTAAATCTCAAAGCTGATAAAGCCCGCAGTAGTAGGCAGGTCGGCTGTATATCAAGCGCATCTAGTTTAGTTTTCCAACTACGGGAAGGTAAGGGCTCGACTCCGGGCTGGGTTTACGGAGTGTGTTTTCCCCTGAATGGTTTTCCACCATCCCACCACGCAAATTCTAATACATTTCATCTAAATTATACATTCCTTATATGAAACATAAGGGACCGAGGATGTAAGAAGAGATGGTGGAATCAAGTCTGTGTCCGTGCCCCATTTGAGAACAAATGGCGGTGTAGGGTCGGAAGTATCGGGCAACGGATCTATGAACTATCTTGAGAGGGCAGCTTCACACCAAGTAGCCAGCCACCCAGTGCAGCCAGCGGAAACAAACCATCTGCTATAAGTACTGTACATCCTCCTCCGGAACTATAAGGACAGCGTGTGACATCCCCGGATGTAACTGCAGTAAACTGCATTAGTTTTAAGTGTAGTTAGAATAATATTAGATTAGGTCTAGGAATAATTATAAGGAGCAAAATCCTCTCAGTTTAGAATTAAAAATGTAAACAAAGAATATGTAGGAGATAGAGAATTAGAAAAATAGGAATTAAGGATTCAGCTTTAAAGTAGTAAGATGGGGATTCAAAGTGGACAAGGGAATTTACAAATAAATGGTACGGCGCACCGCACAGACTTTCTCTCTCTTTCTATAAACTCGTAAGATTTCTGAACGGAATAATGTACATTGTATCACCACTCCACATAAGAACACGCATAAAATAATATACAATGATATATAATCAATGAGAAAAGAGGCGCATCTTTGTCCACCTAAGAGCATTTCAAACAGTTTAATGTCTTCCACAAGGATCAACACTTCGTATTAAAATTTCGATTTCTGGTTAAAATTTTAACATTTTATAAGGTGTTGCAGATCTTCAAGTCATCGCATTGATATTTAATTATTCATTTATACATTTTGACCAATAAAAAATGTAAATATTGACTATTGAGTCTAAAATGGAGATAGATCATTGCTGTGCAAACATTTCTCCTAAGAGCTTTAAGGAAAAATAACATACTTTTTTAGATACTTATATTTAATTACTCTATGGCATTGGAGAATTATTGCGTTAAGACTTAAGTAGTATATGTTTACAACTAAAGCTCACAAAATTGTATTAATATATTTGCAAATATCTCAGAAACTGTTGCTTTTATAAAAATATATGTCAAATAAAAGTTTTTTATTTCTAATAGTCCTACAATTTTGCAATGATAAGTTGTTTAGTTTCTCAAATAGTTGTGGAGATACGGAAATTAACGCTTCTGTAAAGTACCCTAAAAATCATTTTCATAGGAAAATGAAAATAGCCAGTTTATTTATAATCTTAATCAACGCCTAGATACGAATTTTAATCAAAATCGTTTGAGCAGATTTTGAGAAAACCAAATTTTTCTCTTTTCGCCCTTCAGTAAACTACCCTTAATTTTAAGTTTTTATAGACACACAGACAGACGGCATTGCAAAGACTATTTTTTAGGGTTCGGGGGGTCATGAGACGTCGACATCCATCAACATTTCAGGTTAGTTTTTTTTACGGTCGCAATACTTAAACTTTAATGTCCAAAAAGTTAAAAAAATTATATAATTGCGTATAGATTGAAAGTTATTGATTTTATAAAAATATGTTTCGGATAAAATATCTGTATTATAAATATATATACATATTTGTAATGCTAAGTAATTTCATATCTCAAATAGTTTCGGAGCTATTATAAAAAATGTTAATTTACGCATCAGACCGGAGCCCTTAAAGCCATTTTGCCGAAATATTGAGAGTAGCCATTTTGTTTGGAATATTTATTAATGTTCATAAATGAAATTTAATCAAAATCGTTAGAGCCGATTTTGAGAAAATCGACTTTTTCTCTTTTTTCCCTTCAGTAAACTACCCTTAATTTTAGGGGTAGATATCCAATTCCAAAAACCCCTCGGGGCAACCCTATGAAAACCCTAGATATCAAGTTTCAGCTCAATCGGTAAAATAGTTTAGGCTCTAGTTGGAGGTACAGGCAGACAGACAGACAAACAGATGGAAATTCAAAAACCACTTTTTCGGATTCAGAGAGTCATGAAACGTCAAGATTCATCAAAATCTCGAGTTCAATTTTTTTTACGATCACCATACTTTCTCTACCTGTAAGATAGAGAAAAAGTAAAAAACAACAGTAATGTAACTCCAGTAATGTAAATGTGCGTTCTGCACAAAATATGCTCATATCCAGTATTATTTGTTAGATTAGTTGAACAAACTGATCACGTGGTCTAGATTCTCAGCATAAAATATATGTAAGAGTAGAAAATAAGACCTGGGCCACAGACAAGGAAAAAACATATATTCAGCATTATGGGAGTTTCAATACACTTCTTGAGCAAGGTTGAGTCCTTGGACACTGGGGAGTGCTAGTTGTAGCTCTCAGTGATAACAGCAATTACAAGTGAAACAACTCACTTTCAAATTGTTCGTTGTAAACACTACAAGCTGGATCTCTGAACACAATAGTTCAGGTACCAGCATTCCTCCCCTCCCCCATCTCAACACTTTTCAATGAACAAATCTTTTCAGACAAGAAAGAATTCGACGGTATTTGAAGATTATTTACAAATAGACAATTTGCAAACAATTGCTAGAACAAAAAAAAAGGCCGATTGTATTCCACCTTTCCTTTGTAATTTGCAGTCTGAATAAGCTCGTTTTTGGGGTTGGTTTATAGGAAGGGGGTGGGGTCGCTACCTGAATCTAGCTTTGTGAAAGTAGGTTTATGGAGACTAGAAGGCAGTTTTTGTCTACTCTCTAGTAAAATAATTTTTAAAGTGAACTTTTTTAAAAGTGCCTGTTTGATAGCGATGTTGTCAATTGAGACTGCAAGTAGCGCTCCACGCATTGAAGGACTTAAGCTCTCCCAATGAGTGCAGAAGTTTCAAACTAGATTCTGTTAAGGCTAGGTAGGTCTCCCACCCAATCAACTTAGGGTAGGACTGTAGGGGACGCGGTAAAAGGTCAGTGTGTTAGAAGTTTTTATTGCCAAACATTATTTTGGCCAAAATAAATGAAATTTTGCTTCAGTAGAAACAGAGAATTTAATTTTATTCACATGGTGATATCAACACTGGTTGAATATTTGTCATGAGCATAGCGGCATCAGACGAGAAACTTTTTAAATGAAAAGAGAAAGTTGTCATTAAATTCTAGGACACCCTTGACCGATATTCTAGAACTGTTTTGATTTGAAAATTGAAAATCCACTGTTCTTAAATCACGCCCCCTATTCTCCCACCTTCATGGGCATACATTATAGGCGTCCCCTGATGTTATAAATCAAAAATCAAAGAAATATAGAAAATTAAGTCATTTATTTTTGATGTTGCATAGGCCAAATATATTTTAGACTTATTAAAAATTAATTTCCCCCAAAATTGTATTCTTTGTTTATTTAAGACATATACTGTATAATCGTAATGCTGTGCTTAATATGAATGTTGAATGCAATACAACCAAAGGGTATTGTCGTTAATTTAATGAAAATCTCAGTCAATCTTAATATGGTCATAATATGGTTAAATAAACTACTCTCCTCCGTGAATCTCGCTTCAATTCAAAATTCATTTAAATATCAATCCAAAGATCCAATTGTATTCGTATATGTAAGCTTAGTTTGTAGATAAACAAAAGACACTCATGATATTTAGGGGTGTATGAAGCTTCGACTCGGCTTCGAAACTTCGAAACAAATATCAGCTTCGACTTTATTTCGAAAATAATTCCGGCTTTGAAGCTTCGTCAATAAAATATTGAGAGCTAAAATACTCGATTTATGGTCAATTATTGCCATTTATATATAATATAAAACAATATTTATTTGGAAAATAATTCTAAGTAATAGAACTATAAGTTGTAGTATAACTTGATTTACTTGATTAAAATTAAATCTTAGTAACAATAAGTACAATAAAACATTTTCCAAATAATTTAAATACATAAAGTTTAATAAATATCAATATAATATATTTTTCTAATGTGAAAAATATTAACAAAAAAAATATTTGAGCTTTGATTCAGCTTCCAGAATATTTCATTTATTCGATTCGAGTTCGCTCCGAATTGAAAAATTGGACTTCGCACACTCCTAATGATATCATGTATTTAAGAAATTATATTGGGCATTACACTTAAGTGGCTGAAAAAATGTGTTTGAATATTAAATGAACTCTTATAAGAATTCCGTATCCTCCAACAATTTTTCTACTCTGATATGGTGTATGACTTGAAAGTTGAAATTGCAGCAGGACAACAAAGAATCCAAAACACATGTGTTGAGTTTATTTAATATATCACTCTCTAGGAAACCTTTCTCCGTGGATACAATAACTCAAGTCTAATCATTATTTCACAACTCACAGAATAGATCAACTTTATTAAATTACTTTTTATTAAGATTCTGCGACATCCCAATCTTCTGAAAAAACAAACAAAAAAAACGGGAAATTGGTTCTTCGAGTGGGAAAAATATTTTCCAGGATTTTTCGAGAATTTTTTTTAAAGTTACAACTGTAACCAATAGTAATCAATGTCACGTCTGTATTCATGTTTCATTGAAAATAGTTTTTATTTATTAAATTTAAATCAAACTTGTTTGTTTTTAAGAGTTTTTATTTTCTTAAACTTATAGCATGAAACACATAAATAACAAGAAACAAATTGACAAACAGTAAGCACCAGCCCCGTAGGGCTCTCGAAAACTAACAGGTATAGAAAAAATAAATTAAACATTATGACATACTTTTAGCGCCCTGGCGGGCTGATTGGTATTAGTCTTAGGGCTAGGGGCGGGAAAATGTTATAAAAACCCGCCCTATCACCTAAATCAAACTTATCTTTCGTTAAGTAGATGGATACCTGAAACTTCAGGCACCCGCCATTAAATAACATAACCACACTAAATATGATTGAGAAAAATATCCATCTCTTAATATATTTAAGACAGGAAAACATTTTTAGCACAAAATAATTATACAAGTGGCTTTTAAATATTAAACTATGCACAAAATACACCTTCCCCACACTTATTTACATAAGACAAGTGAATGTTATTATTTGGAATGGCATCTATTTGCTTTTGTACCGTTGATGAAAATAGTTGGATATAATATTTTTAAATCTAACAGCGCTTTTAGCGAGAGCGTTAGGAACTAAAAAGTAAAAGGTAACCAGGCACACTGGCTCAATTGAGAAATGTTTTTGTCATTCTTACGGACAATAATTTGGCTCACTTTTATTTATTCAGATTAGTTTGAATGTTTTCGATATGTAAGTATTTTTAAAATTCACTCCATGAGTTTTGTATCCAAAAACTTTTTAGTCAACCTTAAAATCTATTTTTAGAATTAATTCAATTAAATTTCTACCAAAAATACTTGATAAAAATACACAATTATAATAGTTACACTAGGCCAAGATTTTTATTTAAATTACATCAAAAATCTTACTCAACACATGTCAGACAAAATATTATTTAGTTTTTCTTTGTAAGACTTACAGTTTAAAAGAAAATTTTTTTTCTACAAGATTTCATAATTTAGATTTATTGTTCATAAATATAGCGGCAATCAAATCAGAGTTTTTGTCCCTTTTCCTAATTATTAAAAAAATGTTTGACCTCATACACTACACATAACTTAATTGAAACTATCAAATTATTTTTAATTATTTTTTTGAATGAACGAGAAGACTAACTTTAGATTAAAATTTTAGATATAAAAAATAAATATAGATTTTAAGCCTGGAAGTGTAAAATTATTTTATTCTTTTCCCCATTTCCTGTCCCGTCTCAGTCGGGAATCATTATTTCCCACCTGAAAATTTCCCGAAGTAAAAATTCTATTCCCACACAGGACTACTTTGTATGGTTCAAATCACTACTCAAATTCTCATACTGTTTCAGCTTCTAGTTCATGGATTACTCCATCCAACGATATATTACAAGGCCATTAAAAATTAATGCTTTCAAATTAAACTTTCAAATAGCCTGCGTCTGTGAGCTTAGTCGTCAAATTGTGGATTGTAAGGCTCGTATGACATCTTATGATGTATGTGTATGTGTTGACTTCATTTTATACTTAACTTAAAAATAGCTCTAAGGTACCTTTAGAACACTATTTTTCTATTTATCTATGTTGTCATATTATGTTATATAATTTAATTTCAATCTTAAACTTATTTAACTGACAATTTTATAAGTGTAAGAAGCCTTAACTTCACCATAACTGTATTATTATTATTATTATTATTATTATTATTATTATATATTTCAATCATAAAACGTTTTTAAAGTGGATCTATGACAAATACAGCCGTACTAAAGAAGTTGTATTTTGAAAAGGCAACTTAATTTTTTCTTATAAATATTTAGTACAGAATTCAATAAAGTGTAACTATTCAACATATTTAATTGCACTTTAATGGGTAATATATATATATATATATCGTAAATATAATATAATTATTTTACATTGATGCATTAAGGTAGAAGTGTATAAAATGTGGGAAAAGGTAGGTGTTTTGGAAGTTTTCATAGCAAAACTTTTTTTTTGTAAAATTAAATCAAATATTGCTTCTATACAAACATAGAGTCTAATTTTCTTCACTAGGTGATATCAACAATTGTTGAATATCTGTTAATATCACCAAGTAAAGAAAATTAAACTCTATATTTGTACTGAAGAAATATTTTATTTATATTCACCAAACAAATTGTTTTGCTATAAAAACTGCAAAACACTGGTCTTTTCTAGCATTCCCTATAGACTCATCTTAAGGAAAGGCTACTTGTGTATCAGCTTTAATCTAAATAAGTTTATTTAATTACATTTTTGAAATATTGTTAACATATCCTAGACATATTTTAAAATACTGTTTTTCAACCGCAAACACTTACCATTGTACTGTAAAACCTTTTATTAATATACGACAGTTCATATATTTCAATATTCATGTAGGGTTGCTTCAAATCTTTTGAAATGCCAGACCTTTCTGGATCATTTTATATAGGCAGTAGGAATGAAATATTATTATTATTAGCATCGCGTTTTACTACCCATTCGGGTTGTACGCATTTACTCTAATGTGTAATGGTAGGGTGATTGTGAGGTGAAATGGAGGACCTACAGTTTAACGTGGGATCCGAACCACGGTGGAGGCCTGGCATTCACACACATTCACAAGTTGTGATTAATGCACGTCTTGTCAGAGGTGAAGGAAGGGTTTGGCAATCAGATAAATCTGTGCCGGGACCGAGGATTGAACCCCGGACCAGGAATGAAATACAATAATGAAATAATATTTAATGGGAGGGCTGTGTGTGTATGTTTAATATTTACCTAATACGTATATAGCATCACAACTTAAAATATATCCAATTTTGAAGAATGCCGTTATTTTTTTGTCCATTTTACCCATTGTTTTTCTAAATTTTGTCATCTGATATCTTTCTCTACGGTCGAAGGTAAAGTATATTGCGTCTGGTTGATTACTGTAATTAACCTTGTAGCATATTTTAACTCATAAAGCAATGTGTTAAACTTATCACTCGATTATCCACTACAATAAATCGGAGTGAATATTATTAAACAATTGAAGTGTTTCCAAAATCTATGTAAAAAAATTAAGTATATTTATAATTTTGTTTTTAGTAACAAGTCTTACTGCCTGTTTTGGTTAAACGAAAATATTATAACTATTCTAATGTGGCAGAGATGAATAAGGAAGCATTTTAGATGTAATCTACTCGCATCTGCATGGAAGGAGAGTGAGAAACCAATCATGAAAAACCATCTTCAATAGACCTGATTGAGATTCAAACCCTGATCTCCCCGTCATCAGTAGGGCAGTCTAAAAATAGAGTGACACCTTACAGTTTACACTATTCGTTCATTGAAGCGGGTTGCATAAACCTACTCAACTGAGAGCTAGAAAGATTCTAATGAATAGTGAAAAATACAAATAATAAATGCCTCTGTAACTGCTACTCGGGGCTAGGTCCTACATGCCCCAAACTTCCTAATGTCCCAAACACATGTTTAAAAAAAATTGGTTGAACTTTGCTTCTACATTTTAATCTATCCACATATTTGCACTAATGAGATAGGGATAGAAAAAGATAGGCCAGTAAGGAAGAACTCCAGAGCACACCCAACGGGGATTCAAACCTAGACTTCTCCGTTACTGGAAAACCATACAAGACGAGACTGACGCCTTTGATTGAATGTCCACCATTGCGCGTTGCTAATAGAAGATTTAACCAATTGTAACAAAATTTGACAGGGATGTTCTTTGATCCTGTGCCGAGCGTGGTACATAGGCCTACACAGTTATTCATAATGATTTTCCGTTTCAAATTGGTGGCCACCTAATCTCAAGTAATTTGAATTTATAATTCTTAGCAATCGATCGAGTATTTAGTGCGTATTATTTGTAATGTTGACATATATTACGAGAGTGATGTCTTAGGCCACGTAAACCACGGCTAATATTTATGAAACTAATTAATTTTTGAACATTGTATTCATTTTTTTCTGTCTAACTGTATCACCAAAGAGAAATATCTACCTCAAATTCAGGGAGAAAATATATAGTAGATTAACGATACGATTGTAGAAACGATAATAACATTGAGAAAGCGAGGTCTACTGTTTACATAACTACAATAAGACTGTAGTAACGATAGGAACATGGAGGGAGGTCTACTGTTCACATAACTACTAGTAAGACTGTAGTAACGATATTAACATTTAGAAAATGAGGTCTACTGTTTACAGAACTACTAGTATGACTATAGTAACGATAATAACATGAAGACAGTGAGGTCTACTGTTCGCAGAACTACTAGTAAGACTGTAGTAACGATAAGAATATTGAGAAAGCGAGGTCTACTGTTTACAGAACTACAGTAAGACTGTAGTAACGATAGGATTATGAAGATAGTGGGGTCTACTTTTCGCAGAACTACTAGGAAGTCTGTAGTAACGATATTAACTTTTAGAAAATGAGGTCTACTGTTTACAAAACTACTAGTAAGACTATAGTAACGATAATAACATGAAGATAGTGAGGTCTACTGTTCGCAGAACTACTAGTAAGACTGTAGTAACGATAAGAACATTAAGCGAGTGAGTTATACGGTTCACATAACTTCTAGTAAGACTATAGTAAAGATAATAACATTGAGAAAATGAGGTCTACTACTCAGATAACTACTAGTAATATTAGACGTAAACGTTTTAAAATTCATAAGTTACCTTGATTTAAATACAAAGCGTTCTGGGAGAGTACGTTATTTCTGGTGGCGCGACACGTGTTTATATTGTAAGCTCTTGCAGTAGATGTTCTAGTCAGTAGCCTAATGAGAGTATACAATATTCATGATGTATACATCACAGCCGTAACGAGATTTTTTTTAGGGTAGGACAGTGTAGGTAAGGAAAGAAGTGGGTACTACCGGTATTGGATTGTGATGAAGTTCCCAAGAAGAGATATAAAATAATATTTCTAGTATTATATCCCTTTTGAAGCATTTTTAAGGGTTTTAAATCTTAATTTTGATTGTTTATAGAACATGCTTTAACTGTACTGGAAACTTCTATGGGACATAGCTAAGATGTCTAGCCTCCAAGGCTAAATAAATAGTTTTCTTTTACAAATATTGTGTTTCGATGACATACTTAAACTGTGTTGTAAGTCTCTATGTATTGGACCAAAGATGACTACCAACCTCAGCTGAAAATACGGTGGCCCCCTCGTGTGCAGACTGTGAGGGTGGCACTTGTCCAGAAAAGGTGGAAAGGGGGTGAAGTTAAAGCATTAAATTTGTTGAGTTATTAAGTAAGTTATTTTTTATATAATTAAAATTAAAACATTTCATTTTAGATCCTTTGTACTGGCCATATTTTCCAGCGTTTCTTCTCCTACATGGCTGTATTTATGATATGAACAACAAAGCTTGTTCCTGTAAAGGAAAGTTTAGACGGGTATGCTGGTATATTGTAGTAGAAGGCAGGCAGGAGAGAAAAAGAACCTGAGGGAATTCCATCTCGCTCTTGGTGCAGGAAATGACCCGCATGTTCGGAAGTTGTTTCCCACAAACAAAAAAAGCATTAGATCTTGTTTCTCACACCTCAAACACTAGGCTACAAACTTTCAGAGATATGACAGCTTAGAGTTGTTAACATGGGGTGACCTGCTGGTCAAGGGGTAAGGTGTCGGACTTCTGTAATGGGGCTCCGGGGTTCAATCCTCGGTCCCGGCACAGATTTATCTGATTGCCAAACCCTTCCTTCACCTCTGACAAGACGTGTATTAATCACAACTTGTGAATGTGTGGAATGCCAGGCCTCCACCGTGGTTCGGATCCCACGTTAAACTGTAGATCCTCAATTTCAACTCGTAATCACCCTACCATTACACATTAGCGTAAGTGCGTACAACCCGAATGGGTTAGCATTACGGGGCAATTTCATAGTCAGACTTTGTACGCCTCAAGTGCGGCGCTATACCAAATACAAGAAGACACCTACCTAGACCAGAAAGGAATGGGACAGTTTATAATGAGAAACTGGCACCTCACATTTGAGTCTAGGTAGATCTAGTCTTTTATTTAGTATTACACCGCTCTTGAGCCACACTATATCTGACTCTGAAACTAGCCCGATTGTGTTCTGTCTCCCTTAAAAGTTGACCATTCTTGCAATGGTGAATAATTATCTATCGGTGTTGGCCAGATTCCTGTTGTTTCCTATTTCCCATCTTGACAACTGTGTGTGGGTAAGTTTATAATTAGCTAGCCTAGGAAAAGAGAGATACGTTAAATCTTTCCCTCATAGTACCTATCGTTCCCTCAATTTGTTGCCAAGTGTAGTAAACTGCTTTACACTAATTGATTAAAGAGGAATTTTTCCGGAGTATACATTTTAAAAGAGATATTGAGGGCTCAAATATTTGAAAAACTTTAGAAGCACAGTTTCAACCAAAAATTCAAAATTGTTCACCGTTTACAAAATAGTATGTATGTGAAGCATAGTCTCTCACTTTACATAACGAGAAAAAGATTTGTAGTGTTTGAAAACAAAGTACTTAGGAAAATATTGTGTCTGAAACGGGATGAAGAAAATGTAGTAGAGGTGATTTTATAATGATATTACCTACCCTGTACTCATTACTGAAAATTGCTAAGGTAGTTAGATCTCAAAGGTTACTTTGGGCAGGACATGCAGCGTGAATGGACGAAACAAGAACCATGCTCAAAGTATTGGCTGGTAGACCTAAACCCAATGAGAAGAGACCATTGAGAAGCATTAGAAGTAGATGAGAGGTTAACATTAGAATAGACCTGAAATAGATAGGGTATAATTATGTGGACTGGATGGAACTAACTAAAGATAGGGATAGGCTGTAATGAGTTGGACTGGATGGAGCTAGCTCAAGATAGGGATGGAGTGTATTAAGGTGGACTGGATAGAACTAGCTCAAGATAGAGATAGGGTGTAATGAGGTGGATTGGATGTAGACTAAATAGCCCAAGAAAGGGATAGGGTGTAGTGAAGGGTACTGGATAGAACTAGCCCAAGAAAGGGATAGGGTGTAATGAGGGGGACTGGATATAACTAGTTCAAGAAAGGGATAGGGTGTAATGAAGGGTACTGGATAGAACTAGCTCAAGAAAGGGATAGGGTGTAGTGAAGGGTACTGGATAGAACTAGCTCAAGAAAGGGATAGTGTGTAATGAGGGGGACTGGATAGAACTAGCTCAAGAAAGGGATAGGTTGTAGTGAGGCGGACTGGATGGAACTAGTTCAAGAAAGGGATAGGTTGTAGTGAGGCGGACTGGATGGAACTAGTTCAAGGTAGGTAAGTATAGGTGGAGTACTTTTATAAGTACAGCAATGAACTTTCTAGTTCCTAATGTAATATAGTAAATAACCATTGCAATTTATTTTATGTTATATTTAGCATCAAGTCTTACTACCTGTTAAGGTTATATTTAAATTATAAATTGATTAAGGTTTCCAACAATATTTATTTTAGTACTCAGAACTGTTAATCTTGAAAGAACGATTATTTTCATCCCAAAATTTGTTGAGAATAATGAAAAACTATATGCATAACCTCAAAGATGGAACGTCTTGCCAAAAGAACGTAAAACCTTCTTTTTCCTACTTTGTCTACTATCTAAAATTACTAGTTTTCATCCAGTCAACAGGGTATAAACTTAGACCGTCGAAAGTACGGTTAGAATATTTTTCAGACAAATATGTATATTGATACAACATATGGACAGAAATCTCAAGTCACCATGGTAAATGGCAACAAGAGTGGTTTCAAATGCAACAATTTTAACGTCCCAAACCTTGAAAATGTTTGTAACATGTGGTCTTAGGGCAATTTAAGAACAATTCAAAGCTCCGTGGCTAAGTTAAAGCCATTTATCTATGTTTACTTGTACAGTTGATAGTGAAACTAAGAAAACGGTCTTAGCTAGTCATCAAAAAGCTTCATATGATAGTACTGTAAGGTGTAAATGCTTTCGAAAGTTAAATTGAGAATGTTTTTCTAACACCACGTCTTACTACCCGTTTGGGCTATACGCATGTTTAAAAATTATGCAATGAGCTCGGAATGAGGAAGGTTGAGCTTAGAGAAAATTTACCTTCATTTTTGTGGAGGAAAAGTGGAAAAGCATTTTGAAAAAATTCTCAATACGCCCGACTGGGATTCGAACCCCTATCTGCCCGTTATTGAAGGTCCACTCTATTGTGGGAGATATACCTTAGGAAAATGTGACCACAGAAGCGTATCTTCATGATTCTTAAGTTTTAATGATATGTCAGTACAAATTCAACAAAATTCAATTAAAAACATTGAAGTTGTTTGTATAGTAATGAAAATGTTAAGGAAGGTCCCAAATAAAGTTTATTTTGAAACAAAACTATTTTATTCAAGATAATGCAAATGGTTTTACAGCCCCACCTCACACCCCCACCTCCAGAAAAATGTTGAAAACACTTGTAACACCCCTAACCTTATTAGGAATTCCATTCACTGCACGAGTTGGAAATCCTGAATAGTTTGAAACATAAAAATTGATCTGTTTTATTGAATATTTCACCTCTTCTTTCTTTTGTTTGTAGTCAGATTTGTTACTAACTACTATTACCACTTTTAGAGTTTAACTAGGGATAGTTTTCCCCTTTGTCCTTGAAGGTTCCATTGTTAAAACTTCATTCTGTCCTCCCCCCCTCCCCCTTTTCCCATCCGTCCGCATAAACTTGAACAGTCTTCACAAACACGTAAAACGCAGTTTGGTTGAGCAAGAAAGAAGATTCCCCATAGTTATTAGGATGATAATATTGAGATATTTTCCGGTAAATTGTGTGCAGTGGTGGCTTGTGGTCTTCTAATTAGGTGATGGTGCTGGGTTTGGGAGGGCGGCACATAGATCATATTACATAAAATCATAAAGCCATCAAATAGTGTGTAAGGATATAAGAGGGGAGGAAGAGGTATGAGAAAGAAAACAAATTGTATTAGTAAATACTAAATACAAACAAATAATAGCAATAAGAGATGAAAATTTTTCAGTAAAATTTCAAGATCATTAATTAATCCAAAGGGAAAGAGATAGTTATTCAATTAAAACTTTGATTAAAATATTGAAGTAACTGACGTATCTGGTCTACAGCACACTTGACACATTCAACCACCAAGCGCTGTAGTCGATACGTGAGCGTGTGAAGAGAACTGGAATCGCGGTTTTTGTTTTATTGTAACTCATTTTATGATGTTTCTGAACCTTGGGATAAATTAATTTTGGGCTATATAGACTGACTTTGTTCCATTTAAATAGTTGGATTTTTACCAGAAAGTAGTAATTGAAAATTTTTAAAAAATTCCATAGGAAAATTTTCCGGTGTAAGCCAAAATTGAAAATGTTCTTTCTCAGAATCGTAGCATGAACATAAATTTAGAAGCAAAACATGTTTGCTGTCAATATTGACAAAATGTAACATTAATATTTTATAACCATTGATATTAGCTTTTAAAAATCTACACCTAAGGATTATTTGATTTGAGATATGATCCTTATAATAATAGAACTAAATAGAAATTCTATGATCTATTAATTTAAGGTTAAGTTCTTCTTTTATAGGATGTTTCACCTTTCCTAGTGATAAACCAGTGTAGTAATCGCCCATCATTGCTGGGTCCAACCTTCCTTAATACCTTTGCTCCCTTTTGTCAATGTCCTGATAAAACAGTTTCCCTTGTTCATCACTACTAACGGCTCCTAGGTTTTCGGGAAATAAATTTAGATGTGAATGTAAAAAGTTAATTTCAATTACATCTAACATCCTTGCTTCTAGTAGCTATGTAATAGAGCTTGTACAATTTCGGGGTAGTTGCCATGATTTTTGCTATCCAAAAAGCCGTGGACCACTAAGTTAAATGAATGCCATGCATTCAATTCAATTGATTTGAGTTTCCTTTTGAAATTTTCGTCAAACATAGCTTTTCTTATTTGTAGCCTGACAAGGATCCCTTCTTTAATTTTGGCATCATTTAGAGTTGGGAGCTTGCTGCGAAATGTTGAAAAATATTGAAAACCTTCACAAGTTCTATCCAAGGCTTTAGCAAAATTCTTCATAAGCTCCAACTGTATGTGCAGTGGAGGCAGATAACTTTTCAGGACTCACCAAGGGCGTGTCATTTAAATTAAGTTTTCCTGGAACATAATCTTCTATAGCTGGCCATGATCTTAAGTTGATCGACTGTCCCACAGGCATAAAAACCAACATTATTTTTTAAATCCTGTTTGCAGTCCGAGTAAAAGTCAGATCACTTTCACATTACCACAAATTTGTTAGCAAAAATCCTTGTAACTTATTATGATTCGTAAGCGTGACATATTTTCATACTTTTCTTTCTTAGCTACTGTATGTGCAATAGGTGGAGATTGGTTTATGTTCCCCTTGTGTAACAAAACAGCTATTAAGCTTAGTTTTGATAGGTCAATGAACATTTTCCATTCTTCTGGATTTATATGAAATCCCAGTTCTTCCATCAAACCACCAATATCACTGCAGATGCAAAGGAAAGCCTAATTTCTGTAATAGATTGAACATCTTTTATGCCTCTTTCCGAAGATGTATATTCATGTGACTTTAACCAGCAAGTTCCACTGCTGCAGTCTTGTTCTCAAAAACTTTGCTTGTTGCTTGGATCCTCTTCTTCAGATAATGTGAATTATTCCCAATTGGAAGGTGGATCAGAAATTGGGAGTTGGTCTCCATGCGGTACTGACTTTATTGCAGATGGGATGTTTGAATAATCTATTTTATATCTGTTTGTCTTTGAGTACCTCCCGGTTTTTGTAATACAGAAATAACAGTCTTCAAGGTGGCTATTTATCTCACGCCAGATCAATGGAACGACAAAAAGCATGCTTTTATTTTTGGCTTTCATCCATTATATGAGATTCACATAGCATGTGATGCAGCATATATGCAGGGCTCGGCTTTATTTTAATCTCTGAAATGACACTCGAAATATAATTAATAAGCTGACTTCACTCTATTTGTTATAGACCTCAGCTGAGACTTCAATGTGAACTGTCCACATATGTAATCAAAATTATGTGGTGCGTTTAAACATGTCCGAAGTTTTTTCTCTATCGTGATATCACAAACCATGAAACCACGATTTCACAAATACAATGAGACATGAACAAGAACACTACCTATCACATGAGTGCCCCTAACACTCAATTTCTTGCCTTTACATTCATACAACCCCACATCTGTTGGTGAAGGTGGTGCCTACCCTTCATATAAATGACGAGTCTCCATACGCCAGCATAATGAGAAACCAGGTAATTTAGCGCTTACCGAATAACATCTCAAGGTCACGTATTCGGGGGGAAAGTGCAGTTTGTGGTAGTTCGCTTGTGATAATGAACTACAAACATAAAATAGACTCTCACTTTTTATAAGAATAGGTCAGAGACCAAATTTTAGAGAGAGAAAATTATGTCAGATTTTTTTTAGCACCGCGTCTTACTATCCGTTCGGGTTATACGCTTAAATACTAATTACACTAATGAATTAGGAATTGGGAAGGTTTAATTTAAAGGAAGTGAACCCGCATTTGCGTGGAGGGAGAGTGGAAAACCGTTTAGTAAAAACCATTCCAGTTCACCCGACTGAGACTCGAACCTCGATATCCCCATCCTCTGCGGTCTAGCTCAACACGACTGGTGCGTTAGCTAACTACGCCACCGAGGCGGGTGTCAGATATTATGTTTTTATGTACATTTTAGAAAAAGAAAGTCGTCAATTTCATAGAAAATGTGACATAATAAAACTTTTTCAATGATGAAATTAATATTAATATACCTACAATGATACACAAAAAAGAGTTGATTTCATCCATGTTACCAAAACATTGTTGAATAGTGATTTAACGATTAACTACAGCGAACAACACATCATTTGAAAGGGTTTATGAATTTGGATATTTAGAAAGAATTTCAACTACTAATAATAATATTAGATTGGAAATTAGGAAAAGGATACAGTCGGAAAATGTCTTATTAATCTACCAGCAAGTTGTTGATACCTTATTTGCAGTCAAGGAATGTAGAGCTCAGAATATATAAAACAATAATTTTACCGGTTGTTCTCTATGGGTGTGAAACGTGGTTTCTTACCTTACATGATGAAAAAGAATTTAGGGTGTTCTAAAACAAGGTGCTTAGGAAGATATTTGTTCTAGAAAGGGATGAGGTTACTGGGGAGTGAAGGAGGCTACATAATGATGAGTTAAATACCCTGTACCCATCGCAAGAAATTGTTAGTATAAACAAATCTCGTAGATTACGGTGGGCAGGACATGTAGCGCGAATGGGAGGGATAGGGTGTAATGAGGTGGACTAGATAGAACTAGCTCAAGATAAAGATAGGGTGTAATGAGGTGGACTGGATATAACTAGCTCAAGATAGAGATAGGGTGTAATGAGGTGGACTGGATAGAACTAGCTCAAGATAGAGAAAGGGTGTAATGAGGTGGACTAGATAGAACTAGTTCAAGATAGAGACAAGGTGTAATGAGGTGGACTGGATATAACTAGCTCAGAATAAGCATAGGGTGTAATGAGTTGGACTAGATAGAACTAGCTCAAGATAAAGATAGGGTGTAATGAGGTGGACTGGATATAACTAGCTCAAGATAGAGATAGGGTGTAATGAGGTGGACTGGATAGAACTAGCTCAAGATAGGAATAGGGTGTAATGAGGTAGAATAGATAGAACTAGCTCAAGATAGGACTAGGGTGTAATGAGGTAGACTAGATAGAACTAGCTCAAGATAGAGATAGGGTGTAATGAGGTGGACTGGATAGAACTAGCTCAAGATAGAAAAAGGGTGTAATGAGGTGGACTAGATAGAACTAGTTCAAGATAGAGACAAGGTGTAATGAGGTGGACTGGATAGAACTAGCTCAAGATAGAAATAGGGTGTAGTGAGGTGGACTAGATAAAACTAGCTCAAGATAGAGGTAGGGTGTAATGAGGTGGACTGGATAGAGCTAGTTCAAGAGAGCGATAGTGTGTAATGGGGTGAACTGGATAGAACTTGATCAAGAGAGTGATAGGGTGTAATGAGTTGGATTAGATAGAACTAGCTCAAGATAGAAGTAGGATGTAATGAGGGGGACTACATAGAACTAGCTCAAGATAGAAGTAGGATGTAATGAGGGGGACTAGATAGAACTAGCTCAAGATAGAAGTAGGATGTAGTGAGGTGGACTAGATAGAACTAGCTCAAGATAGAAGTAGGATGTAATGAGGGGGACTAGATAGAACTAGCTCAAGATAGAAGTAGGATGTAATGAGGGGGACTAGATAGAACTAGCTCAAGATAGGAATAGAGCGTAATGAGGTGGACTAGATGGAACTAGCTCAGAATAAGGATAGGGTGTAATGAGGTGGACTGGATAGAACAAGCAGAAGATAGAGGTAGGGTGTAATGATGTGGACTAGAAAGAACTAGCACATGATAGAAGTAGGGTGTAATGATTTTGAATGGATAGAACTAGATCAAGATAGGGATAGTTGGCATACTTATGTAAGTGTGACAGTGAGCTTTCGATTTCCTAATGCCAAATATTAAGTAAGTAGATCGATAGATATTTAATATTAATATCACAATAGATGTTTTAAAACTATTATATAAAGTCGTGAAACAAATCAAATTAAAATGAGAACGACACGCGCTTTCTATTTAGTGAGGTATTTAAAATCATTTCACTAAAGTATATTTCTTAGCACTACGTCTTACTACTCGTTTGTGTTGTACGTCTATACTCCATTCACGGTAGGAATTACTCTCTGAAATGTCTTTTTTCCTACCAAAATCCTACTATATAATAGCTTTCTGGTAGGGAAAAAGGCCTTTCAGAAAACAATTCCTACGCTGAACAGACTTTATGGTCTAATTAATCAAATGCGTTAGGGGTTAAGAAGTTGTATGTAAAGGAAGTGTACCGTATTATCATGGGAGGAGAGTCGAAAATCTTTTAGGAGAAACATCCTTCAGTATACCTGGATGAGATTGAGCCTCGATCTACCCGTCATCTGCAGTATAGTCTATTGCGATAATGATGCCCTAGCCAATGTGGCCACATAAGCGTGCTTCACAACAATAGATGCGGCTGTCTACTACAAGTAGGTATATCGATTAGTAGGCACATGCGCTGTGATTGAATAATGTATATTGGTCCTAAGACGCATGCGCAATTATGAATACTGTATGTTGGTCTTAGACACATGCGCAATGATCGCGTCAGTTAGTATTTAAATTTAATATAATCTCCCAAGCTGATGTCGTGCATAAAAAGGAAAGCTGAAATTATTTCAAGTTGCCAGAGCAAACAATGTCGATGAGTCTGGTGATAGGTTTAGAGCTTGACACGTGATTATCATTCTATTCAGCTCTTGTTTTTCAGCAAAATTGTGAATCTTGCTTTCGTCGGGAATTTATTAACTGTTGGCTAACCACAGTTTTTCATTCCGGTGTGAGCTCACGGCATTTGTTGGCTAACACTGCCAGCCAACAAATATTGGCGGTGTAAACGTAGTTTAAAGAAGATATAATTAGATTATTTGGTCTCCCAGATGTGGTAGAAAAATATTAAATAACATTCCATTATGTATCGGTGGCCTCAGTGTTAAGTCGTCAATCTCATCTGGTCTTGCTTTTTTATGACAAGAAATTCGGGTTCAAATCCCAGCCTTGTGTACTGAGATCGACTCTCCCTCACGCCGACCACCAAAATTAAAGTAGGTTTCCTCTAAAGTCAATCTTTTTTTTCCCCCGCCACGTCTCAATACTGGTTTGGGTTATAAGCATATATTCATTGTGCTAGTGAAATAGCAATTAGACCTGCTTTGGTGGCCGCATGGTCTAAGGTGTCACTCTATCAATTGACTAGACTGCCGATGAAAGGGAGATTGAAGTTCTAATACTGGTCGATTAAGCTGAGGGTGCTTTTTCCTAAGTGGTTTTTGACTCTCCCTCCACGTAAATGCATTCACAATTCCTCTAAATTTAACCTTCCTCATCTCTAACACATTAGAGTAATTAGAATATAGGCGTATAATCCGAACAGGTAGTAAGACGTAGTGCTAAAACAAATAATAGCAATTGGTAGGTAGAAATTTATGGGGAAGTGTACCCACATTTTCGACAGTAAACCCGACTGAGATGCGAGCCTCGATTTTCCCCGTCATAGGCAGTTTAGTATATTGCTAGAGAGACACCTTAGACCATGCAGCCACTGAAGTAGCTCCCGGCGTAGATCGATTCACAGATAAATTATTTAAGTCTGTGCTATGTTTGGCAGCACTTGTGAACAGTTGTTTACTAGATAAAGAGGAACCAAACCCTTCCATCCCTCTAGAGGTAGATTTTACTGACACGCATTAGTCATTAATTATTAAAGTAAGGTCACCATAGATCTTAAAGCTCAACTCTGAATATCATTGTTGAAAATAAAATTTTCCATATATCCAGTAAAATAAAATAAAATAGAGGGTACATAAAATACTAAAAAGTTAAATTACCTTAACAAGTATATGATCACATGGAGAACACAGATTGGGGTCGATAATTTTGAGATTACTGGGAACAACATAGCATTTGACAGCGTTGATGAGTTTAAATATTTAGGAACGATTTCAACTATCAATAACAATTAATATTGGAAATTAGGAAAAGAACAGAGTCTAAAATGGATGCTATTACTTGGTCAGTAAGTTGTTAACATCGTTCCTGCTGTCCAGGAATGCAAGACTCACAAAATATAAAACAATAATTTTACAAGATGGTTCTTTATGGGTGTGAAAAGTTATCGCTTAGCTTACATAACGGGGGGAAAAAAATAGGAATTTTGAAAACAAGGTGCTTAGGAAGATATTTGGTACAGAAGGGGATGAGGCTACTGTGAAGTGGAGGAGGTTTCATAATAATGAGTTACATACCCTGTACTCATCACAAGACCCTGTTAGAATAATCAAGTCTTGTAGATTACGGTGGGCAGGACATGCAGCATACATAGGAGAATCTATAACTGTATTAAGGGTATTGACTGTCAAACCTAATGCCTAATGGAAAGATACCTCTGAGAAGATATAGACACAAATTGGAGATTCTAGAACCTCGCTCACTGTAGGGAATCACAAACCTAACGGGAAAAACCATTGGCAAGACCTAGACGCAAATAGGAGGATAATTTTAGAATGTATCTGAAAGATAAAGTGTTTAGTTG
Source organism: Timema genevievae (assembly GCA_902155825.1). Lineage (NCBI taxonomy): Eukaryota > Metazoa > Arthropoda > Insecta > Phasmatodea > Timematidae > Timema > Timema genevievae. The sequence continues at coordinate 41,233 of CABFWO010000749.1, forward strand.
GACTCTATAGAACTAGCTCAAGATAGAGATAGGGTTTAATGATATGGACTGGATGGAACTAGCTCAAGATAGGGATAGGGTGTAATGAGGTTGACTGGATAGAATTAGTTCAAGATAGAAATAGGGTGTAATGAAGTGGACTGGATGGAACTAGCTCAAGATAGGGATAGGGTGTAGTGAGGTGGACTGGATTAAACTAGCTCAAGACAGGGATAGGGTGTAATAAAGTGGACTGGATAGAACAAGTTCAAGATAGGGATAGGGTGTAATGAGGTGGCCTGTATAAAACTAGCTCAAGATAGAAATAGGTAGCGTACTTTTGTGAGTGCGGCAATGAACTCTCAATCTCCTAGTGCCATAGAATAAGAAATTAATAAATTTTTTTTTCTGTTTATATAGTGACAAATTGAATTTTTTTGAAATTGTGCCCTCTCAGTATTCTCAATTTTCAATGTCGGCCTTATGATCAAACGAGTCATCAGGCGTGACGTTGGATTACGCAACCATCGATTATACGTAATTTCATCCTACTCTAACTTATTAGATTAGAAATATGGAGATAGCCTAAATAGCGTAGCTGAAGAACTTTAAATATATTTTAAAAATTGAAAATTTTATTTAGGGTAAAAAAAAAAGACCCAAACAATAAACTTGACACCTGTTTCGGTGTTCTAATGGTCAGCGTCCCTCTCACAATAAACCAGACGGCGCAGGACGAGGAAATAGGGTTTTAAATCTCGGTCGGGTGTACTGTCGGTGGTTTTTCCTAAATGGTTTTACACTCTACCTTCAAGCAAGTTCTTATACACTTCCTTTAAAATAACCCCTTCATCATCCCTTATACAATGCTGTAACTAGTAGATATGTGTTTAACCCAAATGGGTGGTAAAAAGTGGAGATAAGCTCCATCTCTCGCTTAATAATAAGAATCACAAACATAGGACTTGCACCGGGTGAGTCGTTCTGCAAATCTTGAAAAGGTAGTTCCCAAATGAGTTACCTGGTAAAAACCTTTGTCTGATTCACTTTCATAGGACTGTGCGCCAACCGTGATGTTTTCATGCACGGAATGCTAACGACACAAGACACGGCCGGTGCATTATCGGCGCACAGTCCTGCAAGTGTGAATGCTAACAACACGATAAGACACGGCTGGTACACGGTTGGCGCACAGTCCTGCAAGTGTGAATGCTAACAACACGACAAGACACGGCTGGTACACGGTTGGCGCACAGTCCTGTAAGTGTGAATGCTAACAACACGACAAGACATGGCTGGTACACGGTTGGTGCACAGTCTTGTAAGTGTGAATGCTAGCGACACGACAAGACACGGCTGGTACACGGTTGGTGCACAGTCTTGTAAGTGTGAATGCTAACAACACGACAATACACGGCTGGTACACGGTTGGCGCACAATCCTGAAAGTGTGAATGATAGCGACATGACAAGACACGGCTGGTACACGGTTGGTGCACAGTCTTGTAAGTGTGAATGCTAGCGACACGACAATACACGGCTGGTACACGGTTGGCGCACAATCCTGAAAGTGTGAATTATAGCGACATGACAAGACACGGCTGGTACACGGTTGGTGCACAGTCTTGTAAGTGTGAATGCTAGCGACTCGACAAGACACGGCTGGTACACGGTTGGCGCACAATCCTGAAAGTGTGAATGCTAGCGACACGACAAGACACGGCTGGTACACGGTTGGCGCACAGTCCTGAAAGTGTGAATGATAGCGACACGACAAGACACGGCTGTTACACGGTTGTCGCACAATCCTGAAAGTATGAATGCTAACAACACGACAATACACGGCTGGTACACGGTTGGCGCACAATCCTGAAAGTGTGAATGATAGCGACATGACAAGACAACGGCTGGTACGTGGTTGGCGCACAATCCTGTAAGTGTTAATGCTAGCAACATGTCAATACCACGGCTGGTACACGGTTGGCGCACAGTCTTGTAAGTGTTAATGCTAGCAACACGTCAATGCACGGCTGGTACACGGTTGGTGCACAGTCTTGTAAGTGTGAATCAATCTTTAGAGGTATACAACATAGAGATTGCAATAATATGTGTCGAGTCGAGGCGAGTGCGTCATCGCCTCTATAAACAACACAGTCAGACGAGACGTAAATAAACCTCATTTTTTACTATTTTGCTCCACGCTGTGTTAAAAAAAATCCTCCACACAAACGAATGGGTTGGCATAGCAGAAAAAACAGCCCACATTTCAGGTTTTACATTACCCAGTGAAGGGATTTGAGAGAATGGATCCCGGCTCGGAAGTCTTTTGTTTACATTGAAACTAATAAATATACCGGCGTGAGTTTTAAAGGGATAGTTTGAAACTGTCCAGAGAACCCGAGAAAGTTCGAATGATCAGAACATTACAATAATAAATCAACCAGAGACAGAGCTGCAGGAAATTAAAGAGAACATTTTAACAGTGAAGGTTGGATTATAATTGTTAATTTGACTGAAAATTATTATTTTTTAAATGTATTGTATGACTGTTTACAGTTTAATTTTCATAGGAAAAGCATTTTAGAAAATTCAAATATATTATTTTGCAATCGGGTGACCTGGTGGTCTAAGGGTAAGGTGTCGGGCTTCTGTGCTGGGGGTCCCGGGTTAAATCCTCGGTCCCGGCACAGATTCATCTGATTGCCAAACCCTTCCTTCACCTCTGACAAGACGTGTATTAATCACAACTTGTGAATAGTGGTTCGGATTACACGTTAAAATGTAGGTCCTCCATTTCATCTCACAATCACCCTACCATTACACATTAGTGCGTAAAACCCTAACGGGTAGTAAGACGCAGTGCTACTACTACTACTACTACTACTACTACTACTAATAATAATAATAATAATAATAATAATATTTTGCAATCGAAATTGATAACCTTTCAATTTTTTTTCGGCATTGCGTCTTACTACCCAATCTGGTTATACGCTTATATACTAATCATACTAATGGGTGTACCCGCATTTGTGTGGAGAGAGAGTGGGAAACAATTTAGGAAAAACCACCCTCAGTAGACCCAGCCGGGATCAATCCACGATCTCCCGGTCATCGGCAGTCTAGTCTATCACGAGATTGACGCCCTAGACCACGTGGCCAAATAAGAGTGTGCCTATATTATTAATGTTGTTTTATAGATAGTAATAATATCCATAAAAAGGTGACAGCTTCAGATAATCTAGCTTGACTTATGATTACATGAAAGTAAATCTAGTTATATATATATCAGATGAGGCTCCTTATGTATGAAAATTGGACTTAAACTAATTATTCGTAAATTCTGAAAAATGACCTCAGGATACAATAATTAAACCTAGGACCTGGTGTAATTGTCTCAAAATTTACAAATATTATAATTGATACGACTTATATCCGTAACTAAAATTATTACTAGCACCATGTCTTATTGTTCTTGCTGTCATCCGATAACCACCTTAAATCATTAGAATTTCTACTTAAATACATTTATTTTTACTTGTTTCACTACCAAAAATAGCTCGCTAGCATCATCCCTATATCAAAATTTAGATAAATTATTTTTTCAAACAATCTATGACTTACTTTTGTAAGGAATCAATATACATTCAATTTAATAAGAGTCAAATTATGTTTTTATCATGTTTTAATATGTTTTTAATGACCTATCTGTTGGTTCTTCAACTCTATTATATAAATTTTTACGAGTCTTCAATAATCTAAGTTACTATATTTTCCTTTATATAATATTTAAACTGTTTGTTAATTATTAAATAACAAGTTATCAAAAAGTTTTATTTTAACTAATTTATTTTATTACGTCCATTTAATTGATGTTCACAACATTATAATAGTCTCCCCTAACTAAACTTTCAAAATGATTTTCAAAAATTAGGGAAATAATCTAATATTTTGGACGAGATCGGGAACCTAAAATTTCAAATCCCTTAGTTCAGGGTAGTTTGGAGAGTTTAAATTTAAATTAAAAAGTAATTTGGAGAATTACACAATATTTAATTCTTTCAACAACTGTCTTAAAACCATGCAAAGCTATAAAAATAATTTTATATTAACATTTTTTTACTTTCTTTTTGGCAATAAGATTTAGAAAAGTAATCGCCGCATTTACAAAAGTACTACTAAGTATTCACATTTTTTTAAATGGTAAAATTACTCCACACCGGTGATTTGGCAACAGAATATTTTATTTTAACAGGCCCAAACGCGAATAATTTGCCACATTTATTATTCTTAATTTCCAGGTCTGTGGAATATTTATCGTGTAATTTATATTTTGATTCTGAACCCAATTTAATAAATATAATACCTGCTTTGGTGGCAGCATGGTCTAAGGCGTCACTTTTGCAACAGGCTAGACTGCCGATATTAGGTGATCGGGGTTCGAATCCCGGTCGGGTGTACTGAGGGTGGTTTTTACAAAATGCTTTTACACTGTCCGTACACGCAAATGCAGGTATACTTCCTCTAAAATTCACCCTTACTCATCCCTAACTCACTAGCGTAATTATTACATATAATGTATAAACTTAAGACGTGGTGCTAAACAAAAAATATGTATATACATGAATATTTATCATAGCCTTTCATTTCTTACTAAAAATTTGTATTTGTTTTGCTCGGTTATAAGACGAAGTGTTTCATAGCTTTCATATGAATTATTATTAAGAACCTGAAATATTTTGACCCCCCCCCTACTTCTTCCCTTGTCGCAATCTCATGTCAGACAGCAGTTAAAAACGCAAGGTTGACCAATATAAAAAACCATTAAAAACTTCTTACATCATATGAAACATTAAATTTAATAATTGAGCAATCATACCTTTAAAATAATTAGTGTTGTACTTATATATATATATATATATATATATAACTAATTGTTTGTACGCATAGTATTACAAAAATCCACAGTCTAATAAAATGTTAAAAGCCCATCTCAGCACCAATTCAATTTGACATCTCTCCAAGACTATTTTCTTACCGAGGTTAATAGTGGTACCACTGTAGGGAGGAATTTCTTTCAAAGGGCTGATGGAATATAGAAAAAATTAGATTTGTTACTGACTTTGGTGAGCTTCCATAGCGAAAATGAGAGAGAAAATATTATCTTCTTGGTGCGAGAAGCATTTATGTCAGTTTTATCGCTTTGGGAGTTTGTGCTTAAGTTCAAAAAATATATAAATTTCGTCTTTATTTTTTTCTAAATGTCAAGTAGAGGGGTCAGATTCTTCTCTGACGTTACTCTCGTAAATGATATTATATGGACCAATAAAATTGACAATACCATTATTATTTTACCTGCTTCAGTGGCCGCATGGTCTAAGGCGCTACTCTCGCAATAGACTAGACTGCCGATGATGGAGAGATCGTGATTCGATCCCGGTTAGGTGTACTGATGATGATTTTCCCTTAATAACTCCCCACTCTCTCTCCACGCAAGTGCGGGTACACTTCCTCCAAATTAAAACTTCCTCACACCTCACCCATTAGATTAATTGGTAAGCATACAACCTGAATGGGTAGTAAGACGCAGTAATAAAAACAATGCTTTTTCTTTTAAAATAGCTTGACACAAGCTTATGTTAATTAACTATACCCACACATAAAGCACCCTACGCCACACAAAATATTTTATTTTAGGAGGGGGCTAACTTATCCTTTGAAAGTCAGTACGCAGACACTTCTTTCTAATCTAATGTATTGATAATGAAATAATATACAGATGCATTTTTTATAGTATCTTGCAATTAAAACATGTAATTTTAATTCTATGATGTCAATTTTCATAAAAAAAATTTAAATTATCTACAATATATGCCCCAATTTGGCTATATTCTTATAAATTGAAAATTATAAAACTCAAATATTTATCCTTAATTTTAATTTTTTTTTTAAATAGTTCAAATTCTTCCACTTTTCTAAAATGATTTGTTATCATTTGCCACCAATGTCACAACGCAAAAATAAGAAAAAATAGATTAATCGATGGTGCATGTTTTATGATTTCTTTGCCAGTGAGACTTTGCCATGTTTTGGAGAGCAGTGTGACATAGGTCGTTTTGCTTCCGTTCTTTTCTCGCTATGCCTCATTAGTTTATGGCTTAGCCTGACTGTTTGGGTGTAGGAGTCCTCGACCGACCTGTCAAAACTGGCAGGGAGAAATCAGACAAATATTCCACTTCCATGGTTAGTATTTACAAGTTACTCTGAAAATCATATTGTGGAGTGTAGACGTAGAAAATAAGAAAGTGAATATTTTTAGGTTTTTTTTTATATGAAAGCGTCTCCGAAATGAATAAAAAAGATTTGCGTGTGGGGAAGTATGGTTATCGAAATATATATTTGAGTGCAAAAAGGTAAAAACATATAGGTTTGTCATTACTAAACTGGATGAAGAGTAGATAAGCAAATAATATTAATAATCTTGCTAAAATAATGTTGAAAGACTGTAAAGCAACATTTATCTTTTAAAGAATTGCATAATTTAAAAATTGCAATGCATGTCATGTTTTATACAAAGTAAAGTTTAAAATAAAAAAAACAAATTTAGGCATTAGACTAATTTTACTATATCTAATATGTTATTAAATAAATTAGTACAGCTAAAGTAAAAGAATGTTTATTATCGTCTAATAATTATTTTAGGAACATCATCAGTCGTGACCTTGTCGTAGGGATGGTTGGGAGGGGAAACTTTAGTGAGCTTCCTTAGATGGGCCGTGACCAATAAGAGGTTCACCATTCCGAGAGGGTTTGGCTTTCATGTTTCATCTTCTCACCCTCAATTTAATTTGATTTTTCTTCTCCACCCTTGTTAGACTTGCCTTTCCTGTATTTTTTTTTCTTTTCTCTTCTTCCATATCTTTTCAGTAATTTTTAATATATAGTTTATTATGTTAATGGCCTATTATGTGTCTACACGTCACTAAATTCCAATAATAACCACCTGCATGTCATTTAAATTTAAATTCTAAGATAATAAAAGCTACAAGCCTATATTTTATAAAACTACTAACATAAAGCTACTGATTAGAAAACTCAATAACAATGTCCCAATATCACGTAATATCCATGAAAAGTAAATTAAATTATATGACCGAAACTTATAAGTGACCTTGATACATTTGGGCAGTGATAAATTTGTTCTGATCCTCGCAGATTTTTGGCTTAATATACATAAAATTTTCTTGCAAGTCAATCAATGTGTATCTGTTGTTTAACCTAAAGAAAGTGAGAAAAGATTTGGAAGGGGGAGGATGGGGAGGAAAGATTCTAACTCCACTCTCCCCATTTGTTTCAAATCTAAAAAATTGGTTTTGGCGTGGTTTAAAATAATAAAATGAGGTGGAACGTTACGATAGTACAGCTACAAAGAAACACACTTTCAAAATATGTTTGACCTATAGTTGATTCTGGTTAATTAGTACCCATATTTGTGACTCAGATCATTTCGTAAAGGTTTGATGTATTAGAATAAAGCATTATAACTATATTTATACTGTGTGAGATTCTACCCGGTGACTTCCTATTGACCTATTCTAGGCAATTTGGATATTCTACTATAAACTCTTATTCATTATTGAAAGCATTAATTAATTCAAATAAAAATTTACAAGGCAACAAGAGTATGATGCTGCACTTTCTAACATAGTGTCATTTTTTATTACATACGTAGGTCTGTCATCATTTCATAAATATTGCTTTTATTCTTATTATTTATTTACTAGAAGTGTGTAATTAATGTTACTAGGAGATTTGTGAAATACAGATATGCAGATACATAATTTGGAACGGGCGACAGTCAACCAAAGTAGATGCCACCTCTGTAAATCTGAAAGACAGAAGAGATTGATTGCTTCTATGCCTGGGCAAGTGTGCCACCTCCAACCAACTACGTCCTATAGAAATACAGTATTTGCTCTAATACCCAACCCTTTCAACAAGGCATGGTATGGAGCAAAAGGAACTTGCGAAACTGAAATTGAAAGAGGAAAATGGCATCCAGTCCGTAGATTGCGGACTGTTCGTTGATACAGATCTACCTTTCCTCGGAGCTAGTCCAGGTAGTTAAGCTATTATGTATGACTTAATATTATTTTTAATAATACATTTTATTTACAAGCAAGTGTTGATGCAGGGCTTGAGTTTACCTCAATATTAATCATATTTATTTTATTGCTCAACAGATGGTATTGTAGGATAGGAAGGAATCCTTGAGATTAAGAGTACTTTATCATTATATGACACAAAGGATCTAGAAGAGGCTGTAAACACTGGAAAGATAAATTTAATTATAAAAATATATTTAAAAATTAATGTAGAAAAAAATTTGCTTTTATAAGGATTTGTGAACATTTTTCAGATAACATTCTTGAAATTATTGTGTGGTGAATATTACTTGAAGAAAGGGCACAGTTATTTCTAGCAAGTGCAAGGCCAGTTGCATATAACACAAAAAATATAAAAGCCTTTTTGTTGTCCACACATGCAATTGAGTAGTTATCGAGTAAATTAAAAAAGACGATGATTTTGGGAAAATAAAATGGTTGAACATCTAAAAAGGTAATATGAATTAAATATAAATAATAATAAGTTTGAATATTCTACACACACAATCTTTTTGCTTTAATTTAATTTAATTTAATTAAGAAGCCAATATAAACAGATCTAAGAAAAAGAACCTTCCTTTATAAATGCGAATGAATAATAGTCCCCAGGTAAACTTAAATATCAATATAATTGTTTTATATCATGCAGAATATTGCAAGGATACTTTTGCTAAAAAGTGGTTATTTTTTCTTTATATTAAAATTTTTTGTCCCTATTGTGAAATCTTATATAAATATATTTTTCATATTATAATTATTAAACCTCACAAATTATAGACCTCGTGATATGAAAGTCTATTTATTTGAAACTTTAAACAATTTACTAATGTTATATTTTCTTTGTTTTTTTCCAGATTAGCATGTACACATACAGCAACCTTCTTGGAGCCTTCTTGGTTTAATGTATTATTATTATTATTATTATTATTATTGTTTCCTATATGTTCATCTACATTTATTTTCTAGTTTTGTTTATCTAAAATTGTATTAAGTTTAATCTAAATAAAGCACATATACAACAATGATAATTATAATTTTTTGACCCGCCTTGGTGGTGTAGTTGGCTAACGCGCCAGTCGTGTTGAGCTAGACCAACCAAGGACGGGGAGATCGAGGTTCGAATCTCGGTCGGGTGAACTGGGGTGGGTTTTTCCTAAATGGTTTTCCACTCTCCCACCATGAAAATGCGGGTTCACTTCCTCTAAATTCGACCTTCCCAATTCCTAGTCAATTAGTGTAATTAGTACTTAAGCGTATAACCCGAACGGGTAGTAAGACGCGGCGTGGTAGTGGTAGTGGTGGTGGTGGTGGTGGTGGTGNGGTGGTGGTGGTAGTGGTAGTGGTAATAATAGTATAGTTTTTTGATAGCTTTCCTTTAAGTCAAAATTATAAATATTTTGTCTAAACAACTAAAAATAAAAGCTTGGTTCTCTTTCCTTCTCTATTTCCACATCAGACACTCACATTATCTTATCATCCTTTCCCCTGTCTTTTCCCACCCTCTCCTTCCCCAAACTTATAGTAATAATGTCTAATATTAATTTTATTTTTATTTTATATTTAGCACCGCGTCTTACTACCCATTTGGGTTAAACGCTTAAGTAATAATTACGCTAATGGATTAGGAATTGGGAGGGTTGAATTTAGAGGAAGTGAATCCGCATTTGCGTGGAGGGAGAGTGGAAAACCATTTAGGAAGAACCACCCCAGTTCACCCGACCGAGATTCGAACCTCGATCTCCCCGTCCTTGGTTGGTCTAGCTCAACACGACTGGCGCGTTAGCCAACTACACCACCAAGGCGGGTCAAAAAATTATAATTATCATTGTTGTATAAAACTGAAATCAGCTATTTCAATGTCAAATTTAACCATATTACCTTCGGTTGTAACTTGTTTAATCGTTCGACAATACCTTGAAATAAGGAATAGACACATTTATATGAATTTCATTTTTCTTTATTTCTGAAAAGTATTTGTTTTCCTAGCTGTCATCTTAGCATCAAAATACTGGTATTTGTTTTACTGATAGGATTTTTAATTAATTTCCTCAAATGTCTTTAAAGTTTTGCTGTAAGTCTCATCGAAGAAAGTATCATCAAACGCTGTACTCTATAAATGTTCATATCAGTCTAGAGATTAAATTTAGAACGTTAAAATTCTTTGATGATCCTGAGCAATGGTGAAGGAACCTTATTTGTGTAGGGAGTTGGGGGGGGGAAGGAAAAAATATTTTGGGGGACTTGACTTCCCACCCTTCCCCGCTAAATGTTTGAAAATTGGATGTCCCTAAAAGCTATTTGGAGTGATCCTCCTTACAATTTTTTAATATAGAATTGTTTTTATTAGTAGTCTTCTCCAGAAATTTTTTGAAATTTGAATTATTCTATAAGTTATTTGGAGTGGTCCTCCTTTAACAAATTTTTGAAAATTAAATGCCTTTAGAAGCTATTTTGAATAGTTCTCACATTGAATTAAAAATAATCGGATTCCTTTAAAATCTATTTAAAGTTGTCCTCCCCTAGAAATATTTGAAATTTGGATGCCCCTTGAAACATTTAGAGTGATCTTGACCTTATTTTTTTCGACAACTAGATGCTTCTTGAAGATTTTAAAGTGGTCTTCTCCATCAGTTTTTAAAACATATTCTATATATTTAGATGCTATTTAGAATTATACCTACTTGGACATTTTTTTAAATTTGATATTTTTAGTAGATATTTGGAGTTGTTATTGCCTGATTTAAAAAATATATTTGCATCTATAATCTATTACACCCATCCCAGAAAATGTTTCAAATTTGATAACTCTAGAACTTATTTAGAGTGGTCCTCTACCTGGCACATTAAAAAAAATTGAAAACCCTTAGAAGCGATTTGTAGTTAGATTCAAATTTTTCAGATTCAATTTCAAGGATATCAGAAGGTGTGAAATATATCTAATTTATTCCAGAAGAGGCAATAACTTCCCCTAAACCACCTCCCCGCTTTTGCTGTTACTAATTTGGAGTGGTCCTTACCTAAATTTTCTGAAATTATACTCTTTTAAAAGCTGTTTAGAGTAGTCCTCTCTCCGATGTTTTTTTTAAATTTTGATTCGCCTAGAAGCTATTTGAAGTATTTCTCCTTACAGAATTTTTTAAAATTTTGATACCTCTAGAGTCTAGAAGCTAATTTAAAAAGTCCTCACCCAGTGTTTTTTTAATTTAGATTTTCTAAGAACTATTTGAATGGTTCTTTCCCTTGAAATGTTTTTAGATTTGGTTGTTTCTAGAAGTTATTTAGATTGCCCCTCGGCTGGATTCTTCTCGAAAGTGAGATGCCTTTAAAATCTATTTGAAGTGGTCTTCGCTCAGCAATATTTTTAAAATTGGATCTGCTTGGAAGCTATTTGAAATGGCCCTTTTCTGGAATTTTTTAAGTAGCTACTTCTAGCAGATGTTTGAAGTGATCTTCTACTGGCCAATTTTTAAAAATTAAAGGCTTTCAAAAATAATTAGTAGTGCCTATTAATAGAAAATTCTTCAAAATTACAACAATCTAAAACTTATCTGGAGTGGCACTCACATGGATTTTTTTTTATTTAGATGGCCCTAGAAGCTATTTAGAATGCTCCTCGACTGATTTTTTCTTACAGTTACACGACTCTAGAAGTAATTTGGAGTGGTCTTCTCCAGACAATTTTTGAAAATGTAATAGAGCTGGAATTCATTTGGAGTTTTATTTAAGGCAATATTTTAGCTTAATATTCGATATTGTTTTTTTTTTTTTAATTGATCTAGGAGGGCATAAATTCTTTCCAGGGGGCTAATTCGTCCCAGGGGCAGTGCCCCTCTTACCCCTCGGTTCCACCTCCACTGACCCTGAGTAGCTTCATAATAATATATTTCCATTTAGCTTTTATTTATGGAAGCTATTTATAGTAGTCCCCTCCCAATTATTTTTTTTAATTCTATATCTTTATATTTTATTAGGAGTGATCAAATCAAAAATCTAGAAAATATTTAGAGCCATTTTTTAACTGTAATAAGAATTATATGGATCCTTCTCACACTAAGTGATTATTTCTTACATCTGTGTGTGTGTGTGTGTGTGTGTGTGTGTGTGTGTGCGCGCGCGCGCCCACCTCATTGAACACAATATTTGAAGAAACAAAAGGGTGGCCTACCTGAGCTCATCTGTAGACATGCCTATGGTAAAAAAATGAAAGTTTTAAAATATCTCGTTTGGTGATTGTAAAAGTGCGACTAAACTATCCAAGAAGTTTTTAGTTGGAAAAGCCACAGAGACTGAAAAAAAATCATTCTAAAATGTAATTCTTTAGTTCCTCAACATTGATTGAATCTCTAAATAGTCTAGTTATATTAAGTTTAGATACTAATACAAAATAAATTAATTGAAAGATCTTTTTCTATAAGTAAAATATAAATAAATAAAAGCAAAACATCGAATTGCTTTGAAAATTATCAAAAACAGATGTTTATTTTATTTTAATATTTAGTGAAGAGCCAAATATCTCGTTTAATTTCTTCAAAAAAAATCTTATTGATAAAGTAGTTTCTTATATTTTGTCCTTCAAACCTGTGTACAATTTTTATTCATACAGTATTAATATTGAACATACTCCAATATCGCTACATAATATATTTGGCCAACTATTTATATTAAATTCAATATTTTATTATCCCTAAAAACAATAAAACATTATATACAGTAGTTATGTTGACAATTGGAACATAATAACATACAAAAGTATATGCTACTGTAAATGTGCTGAATGAACGACCCTAAAATTATTTAAATCTAAGGAAATATAAATATCTTCTTATTACTATGTATCAACCCGCCTCGGTGGCGCAGTTAGCTAACGCGCTAGTCGTGTTGAACTAGACAGCCGAAGACGGGGAGATTGAGGTTCGAATCTCGGTCTAGTGAACTGATAGTAAGACACGATGCTAAATTAGAATTAAGATTTATTATTTAAAGCAATTCCAATACACAAACGTTGTGTGTCAATTCAATTTCAGAATAACTATTTTGATCTAAATAATTAAGGCCATTTTAGAAACATTTAAAATTTTCAATATTTGTCATTATTAAACGAGCTTTAAATTAATTTATTTTAGGAAAATCAACATACACTATTATCTATAGTGTAAAATATACGAATTAAAAAAATCATCAAGGTAATTTTAAAAAAATATTAATTTCTCAGAAAACTAGGCCCTATCTTTAAATGCTTATTTTTAAGAAAAACTATCAAATTGAATTACTTGTCACCCAAAAAACTACTCTGATTTTCCTTTAAACCAAATCATGTGTGCCATTTTTAAAAGATTGCAGTATATTTGTCGTTTCAAACAATGCAAATATCCTTTTTAAACACAATCTTTAGATCCCATTTTTGAAATATACAATTTTTTAAAATTAGTAATTTGTAAACCATCTTGAATTTGGGAGCTAAAGACAAAATAAAAAATTGAATAAAATCCATCAAACAATCTCAGCTCTATCCCTTAGGATAGACAGACAGACAGACAGATTTGTAAACTCCCCTTTTTCGATTTGGAATCACATAAAACATAGATTCAGCATAATCTCGAAGCCGAGAGTGTTCATGAACATTTAATCACAATACTGTGTTTATTTTTAATTAATAAGTTTAAAAGCCACTTCGTTTGACTACAGTTCAGGATTAGGGAAGAGTAAGGTAACATTATTCTGAAAATGTTCCCGCATTTGTGTGGAAGAAGAGTGGGAAACCATTTAGGAAAAAACACCCTCATACACCCAACTAATATTCGAACTACAACCTCCCCAGCGCCAGAAAACCAGACTGAATGAGCTTGACACGTGTCCACAGATGCTTATTTACATGAATGGGGTCACACCTCTCTTAAAAAAAAATAGAAAGCCATTCTAGTGCACTCAAATAGGACTATAATTTGGATGAACATTGAGGGAAAAAATCAATATCCCTATTAATAAAGTAACATCGATGAAAAAAGAATATCATCTGAAAACATCGATGTCATAGAACCAAAAATATCGGTAATATATTTCAAACCAATTGAAACTGTAACTGAAGTGTATTTGTAATAAATGAATATGAAACTCATATATCAATTCAAAAAATTGTATTAAAAACTATTAATAAAAAATTACAATTTTAAAATAAACACATAAACATATCGCTGTCTCGGACATCGCTACAAAACATTGATGGTTGGAAATCATCTATGAGGAAAACATCGAAACTTCAACATCTATGTTCAATATATAGTTCTATCCCTGCTGGACTTGACTAAGTCATGTCCCGTTTCCCATGTCAGGTTGATCCCACCAGTCGATCTCACTGTAACTGAGCCAATTCTTTAGGTAAAAGGCTACACTAGTTAATGTAGTAAAACTATTTATCGAATTTACAATTTTTATTAGTAGTTTTTTTAGCACCACATCTTCTATCCGCACGAGTTATGCACCTATGTAATCCTAATAAATTACTCTAATGTGTGAAAGGGAGAGGGGAAAATCATTTAGGATAAACCACGCTCAGTACACCAGACCGGAATTGAGGCCCGACCTCACCACCCTGACAGTATAATCTATTGTGAGAGTGATGCCTTAAGCCATGCGGCCAATAAAGTGGGTATTAATAATTAAAAGTATTTTCATTTATCAGCAATTCTTGTAAAGTGTGTTCGATGATTAAAATCTTAAAGGAAAAAAAATATATAATTAGATTAAGATTTTGTTAAATTTGTTAGGTACCTACAAAAAAAGAATAAATGCAACATTTAAACTACTAGCCTCCAGTGTGGTTTGAACATTGAAAGTTGGAACTCAAGCTTATCTGCACTTGAGATCAAGCTATTTCTGTCTTTTCTTACTTTACTTGGGGGAGATAATGACTCATAAAATACCTGGTTGGCTACCTTCCTCACCTCACTCGGAAAAGGGGGTGAGTTAGGAAATGATTGACACTCAAGGACCCCCACCTAAACAGCTCTTACTCCTTCACTAGCAGTTTACAGAATTTAGGCTCCACCCCCCTAAGATAATATTTTTTTCTTCATAGCCCCCAACTTTGAGTTCATCGTATCGTGAAATGGGGTCTTAAGGAATTTAAAGGCCATAGGCCCTTAATTTTTTGAGTCTCCATTTTGTTTCTGTAAAACATGTATTTTTATAACATTTTTTCCACATATTGTGATATTTTAAAATGGCAACATTTAATAAGGGCGTAGGTGGATTGGGCACTGCTACATTGTAGTACTATTTCCCTTCCAAGGTGGATTGGGCACTGCTACCTTGCGGTACTTCTTCATGTCCCTAGGTTGAATGGACACTCCTACCATGCGTTCATCTTCCCTCCCAAGGTTGAATGAGCCCAACCCAACCTAAACTAACCTAACCTTTCTTTCCCTCTCACTAAGAAATTATTTTACCCTGGACATACCTTATGGATTATATCTAACGCCCATCTGAATGGCTTATATTGAACTGTAGTCTGTTTGCTACACTATACTATGATGTGCCCAAGCAACCTGTTTACAACTCCTTCTAGTCTAATCGATGGTAACCATTCCACCTGTTTAAAATTCCTTCAGGTCGAATCGATGTTACCCATTCCATCTGTTTACAATTCCTTTTACTGGTAACCTGGCGGTCTAGGGGCTAGGTGTCAGACTTTTGTGCCAGGGGTCCAGGGTTCAATCCTAGGTCCCAGGATAGATTTATCTGATTGCCAAACCCTTCCTTCACCTCTGACAAGACATGTATTAATCACAACTTGTGAATGTGAGGAATGCCAGGCCTCCACCGTGGTTCAGATTCCACGTTAAACTGTAGGACCTCCATTTCATCTCACAATCACCCTACCATTGCACATTAGCGTAAGTGCGTATATACCTAACGGATAGTAAGACGTGGTGCTAGTAACATGCTTAAAATTCATTATAATTAAATCGATGGTGCCCAATCCGACAATCCCTCACATAAAAAGTGCCCAATCCACCCCTACCAATTTAATATAAAGGGTGGGATTGAGTGTATATAAGACTACTGGAAAAATTCAAATACTAAATAATTACAAATATCTGGTAGACTCGTTCTATAGAGGTCAAGAATCAAAAATATATGTATATATATTTTTTTCAATGTTCTTTTTTTTTCTCTGTTTAAGCATGCATCAAGTCTAAGTCCTCGTTCTAAAAAGTTAATAGACCTTTTATGTAACCAGTATTCTCAAGCCTGATTGTTTATTGTTTCTAAACGACCAGGATCGGTAATCAGTCAGTTCTTTGGAAACTGGTTTTTCAGTATTTCTTATTTTACTGTGCAAATTTGATCATTGGAGAAAAGGGAGGATTTTGAAGAAACTTCATATTCTGCAAATTCAGTTAATTTTTCATATAGAGGAATTAGTGTTATTGTGAAATATTCTCATCCACGATATTATGATTTACCTTGAAGCTATATGCATCCTAAACACAAAAAATTGGATCTTAACTAAAATGAATTATGTCTGCCTCCATACACATGCCTTTTGATAGGTTTCGTTTAAAATTCATGTTTAAATGCGATTTCGTGATTTCGATTTTAGTCCTGAAATTAGGGAAATCTTACCCATGACTTTTTTAAAATGGTGCCTGGAATTTATACTTGAAGATAGATTCATATGGTTATTAAAGAACATGTTTGTTTCACTAAGGAAAAATTATTTAAAGTTATTGGATAGTAAAAGTTTTACTGTACAATTTTGACAATTTTATAATTATAAGCTATAAATAGTGATCTAAATCGTCACAGCGAACGAGTTATGCTTTTGGCCTACTTTTGTTAAGATAAAGAAATTAATGTAAGAAGATGAAATTTAGTGTAACTAGACATTCATAGGAGGTGTACACAATAAAATATGCATAATATCATAAATATTTCATTGTGTACACATTATATGAATGTCTAGTTATACTAAATTTAAGCCCCATACATTAATAACTACTTTAAATTTTTTTTAGCATTGCGTCTTACTATCTGTTTGGGTTATACCTTACTTTACCTTAACAATGGTACTAAAAAATAAAATTTGACCCCTTATTACTCAAAAAATTTAAGGATTTGAAATGAATGACCCAATATGTACAGCTTATAATAATGTTAAAAAAGTTTGATACATTTTTACCGTTGAAATCCGCATTGGTGGCGTAGCTAGCTAACGCGCAAGATTCGTTTTGAGCTAGACTGCCGAGGACGGAGAGATTGAGGTTCGAATCTCGCTCGGGTGAACTGGGAGTGGTTTTTCCTAAATGGTTTTCCACTCTCCCTCCACGTAAATGCAGGTTCACTTCCTTTATATTCAACCTTCCTAATTCCTAACCCATTAGAGTAATTAGTACTTAAGCGTACAGCCCGAACGGGTAGTAAGACGTGGTGCTAATTATTATTATTTATTGTCGAATGACCTTAAAGGTAACAAGCTACCCTATGATTTATTTTTGAAGATTTTTTTATTATATAAAAATATATGAAAAAGTAAGTAATATTGTGTTGTATTATTTATTTTCCCTTTATTGACACTACTTTAATAATGACGCATCATTATCATATTCGATTTACCAGTATGATTTCGAAAATTTTGAATAGTCACTATATATTTGACATAAGTCACAATTACACAGTAGCCTCACTATAAAATCAATTTGTTAACTGCAAAAAGGCAACAAAGGAAACGTTCGTAATTTGTTGTAGACTGCACGGTACCACGAAGACATTTGGTACAAATATATTTCTTAGTACTCTGTTTTCAAAAACTCTCAATTTATTATTCTGGTACAGAGCAAGAGAGAACGCTCCACAGCCTTAAAATGTATTGTATTCCAAACTATTACATAAAGTACAGATATTTAACACAATTTTTCATTCCTAGCTATAATTCAAACTTCTTAAAACTTGTAAATCAGCAAATACATTTTAAAGTTGGGGTTACCTTTTACTAAATCTTTATTGAACAACCGGATTATTGAGCATAGCCTATCTTACACTTGATTTACCAAATCCATTTACCTATATAGGTATATAAAACATCCATTTCTGTTTCCAGCTTATGGTCTGGGTAAGTTTTTTTTTATTCAAGACATTCATACTTTCCATTACTGGCTTGCTAGGCCTGTCGTAGCTTCATATGCCTTACAATTTAATTTAATACTAAGACAGACACAACATCCAGTCCCCAGCTGTTAATTCCTCACTGTGAAAGTGTAAACCCATAGTTCACAAATAATACATTTTTCAGCCATACCAGGAATTTAACCCGGGACCCTTGACTGAGTAGACAGACATGCTACCAACTGAGCTAAGGTGTCATGTTATATGTACTTATGCATGATAGTATTGTATGGCAAAGCATATCTTTAACATAATTATCTTTCATGCATGTCAAAAGTAGATAGGCATACTTTAAATAGCACAAATTTATTTCTGATACTACCGGCTTCGGTGACTACATGGTCTAAGGCATTACTCTCGCAATAGATTATACTGCCAATGACAGGGAAATTGGGATTCGAATCCTGGTTGGGTGTACTGAGGGTTTTCCACTAACCCTTACACAAATGTGGGTGCATTTTTTCTAAGCCCAACCTTACTCATCCCTAACTCACTGGTGTAATTAGTACATAGGTGTGTAATCTGAACATGTAACAAAGCACGGTGATAAAAAAAATACTGCTACTCACTCTTAGATCAATATGTAGGCTAAGTAAGATATTATTTATATTGTAATTTTAATTAATGTGTTTAAATAACTATTTAAAAATATATAGACCATAATGGTAATCAATTTGAAAATCATCACATTTAGGTTAATATTGATTGATATAAATATACATTGGCTGTATAGTGTTATTTAATTTTAAAGCCATTCATTTCCCACATAATTTTAAATGATGGTCGTGCCCCAATTAAATGCTTTTGATTAAAAAAAAATCAAACTCCTCTTTACTCATTAAGGTTCGAATGACTGCTGATGAAAAAACAGAGTAGGTTTTCAACATCACCAAGCTATTTAAACTAGGCTTTTATTTTCATTAGTGGTTAAATGAAGGTTCAATTTTTTTTAATAGTATATTTCTGTCATGAATATACACCAATTGAAGATAAACCACAGAAAACTAACTACTCAGCCTTCTGGTCATTTAAAACTACGAGTTATTTAAAAATTTAAAGTGATAAAACCATTAAATTAAAAAAAACATTTTTATTTCGATAATCAATACATTTAAAAAGCGGACGTACAGTACATGTATGGTAATTAAAAAGACCTCGATAAACCACCAATATTTGTCCAAACTACAGCAAAAGTTGTGATCCAGGAAATATTTGTTGTAAAAAAACCTAAATACAATTGATTTTGTTAAAATCAATTATCGGTTGAAAAGAAGGATTGGGTATTGGGGCGTAGGAGCTTCTACTTTACAGTGTGGGATTAGCTCGCCTAGTAAACCTGCAACTACTGTACTCCCTTAAACCGATCAACCACGAAGAACACAAAAGGATTGAGACAAACGAGAAAGCCACAACTCATTATCCACGAGCTCGTCTGGGATTTCGCCAGTAGCAGCAGGTTTAGTTCTGGATCCAGTCTGAGCTCTTTTAGTCAGGTGCACTATACAGTCAGCGTTAACAAGCAAACTGGGTCTTCGTTAGTAAAGCGCGTGCGTGCACCGCGCAACAGTGGGACCTTCGAAACAACTTGACGAACAAAAGAAAAGCTAGAAGCAAGTGAGCTTTTCCCGAGCTATTATTTTTCGTTAAAAACCTAGTCTTGTGAATCTGTTCCCACACAAAAGCGCACGTGTCGCGTGCAAGTAGAGCTCAGATTTAGGGCGATGCAGGCTGCTAGGCCTAAAGTTACATCGATCGTCCTCCATTACCGACACTCGCCGACTCGCGGCCGTACGCTGTTGGCACGAACCTTAGTTTCTCTCCCTTCCCTTTTGTTCCTTTCTGAACCACCTTTCTCTCCCCCCTTCAGCAACCCCTTTTACCCCTCGAACCCACCCTTCCTCCTCCTACCTCTGCAGACTTCCAACGAGCGGTTTTCGTAACCAGCCAACGGATTTATGTCGACATATAATATATACACATGATTTTAGGGAGGGTGGGAGTGGAGAGGGGGGTGTGCCGGGAAAATAATTCTGTTGCTTCATCTCTAATTTGCATATGTTACACAGAACCTGCACGAATAGGGAGGGCACACATTTCCAAATCATTCTCCATGGCTCACGCTTGGCAATGTTGCCGAGAATGCGCAAAGGGTAAAGAGGATGTGCAGTTTGAAAAAAATAAATAGGATCAAGAGGATTTACAGTCTGAAAAGATAAAGAGAGTAAAAAGGATGCACAGTGTAAAAAGATAAAGAGGGTAGAGAGAATGTGCAGTATTGAAAGAGAACGAGGGTAAAGAGAAAGTGCAGTGTTGAAAGAGAACGAGGGTAAAGAGGAAGTGCAGTCCATAAAAGAGAACGAGGGTAAAGAGGAAGTGCAGTCCTGAAAGAGAACGAGGGTAAAGAGAAAGTGCAGTATTGAAAGAGAACGAGGGTAAAGAGGGAGTGCAGTCCTGAAAGAGAACGAGGGTAAAGAGAAAGTGCAGTATTGAAAGAGAACGAGGGTAAAGAGGAAGTGCAGTCCTGAAAGAGAACGAGGTGGTAGAAAGGGTGGCTATAAAATGAGTGAATATAAACAAGATCCCTAGCCTCACTCTGCGCTGTTTATGAATGTCTTGTTTCATAAGAGCGACGAAAATGCGAGACTTTTGTCTGTTTGGTGTCAAATGTCCTTAAAGAACAAACCCATTAATTATGTTTGGTGTTCCGGGATAGATTGGTTACCAACCTGTGCGTTTGTTTCTCTTTGTTGTTTTTACTCACCTCCTCATAATTAGGGATGTGGTATCGAAAGGAAAGTATCGATACTGTACTCATTAAAAGTATCGGAAGAAAAATATCGATACCACACTAGTATCGAGATAAAAGTATCGATAACAATAAGTATCGGCATCGAAATTTTAGTCTGCAAAATTTATCAGATAGATTATTAACTAAAATGACAAACAATATAAGAAAGGACGCCCTGCCCTGCCTCATCTGCTTAAACTTTTCTGCTTTGTCTGCTTGAGTTGACTGAGTTCATTGAGCTCTACAAAAGCTTATTTTGCTTAGTTTGTGATGACCGTGCTCGTTGATAAATTATTATTATTAGCACCTCGTCTTACTACCCGGTCGGGTTGTACGCACTTACGCTAATGTGCAATGGTAGGGTGATTGTGAGATGAAATGGAGGACCTACAGTTTAACGTGGAATCCGAACCACTGTGGAGGCCTGGCATTCCTCACATTCACAAGTTGTGATTAATACAAGTCTTGTCAGAGGTAAAGGAAGGGTTTGACAATCAGATAAATCTGTGCCGGGACCGAGGATTGAACCTCGTTGATAAAGGAAGGAAGGGGTAGTAGACCGGTCAGGCATCAAGCTGTTGATAAACAAATATGAAAGAACAGCTATGAATTGTGATGAGCTAAAAGAGATTGAATGGCTAGAGTTGCTTGTCACACAGAAAATGAGTGAGAATTGAGAAAGAGTGACATTTGTTCTTCCTCCACAGTCCACTCTAGTAAACATTTAATCTCAGCATGAGGGAAGATAACAAAAATGTTGTTTCTTTCGATACTGATCCGATACTGGAGCGCGAGTACTAAAGTGTTGGAAAAACGTTATCAAGTAAAAAAAACTAGTATCAAAAGGAAAATATCGATTTTAGTATAGTATCGATACTTTTTCACATTCCTAGCCACAGCAAATCTTAGTACTCGTCTGGACTATTTACATTTTAATCACACTACCAGGTAAGGGGTGAAGAAAATATAATTTAGAGGAAATGTAACCGCATTTGAGTGATGAAAATGTGGGAATATCATATTATAAAAACCACCCTATCTGTACATCCGAGCGGAATTATAACCCTGAACTCCCCGACACTGAGCGGTACTGAGTGGTACTGAGCACCCTCCACCTTTAGCTATGATAGTGCTAACATTTGTGACTAGAGGGTGGCATGTGGTCAGCACAATGAACCCTCCGGCCATTAATCTCAGTTTTCTAGAACGGAGCTGCTACTTGTTTATCCAGGTGGTCTTAATTTGTTCTCACGAGGGTGTGTTTATATGGGTTAACGAGATATTCATAGAAGTATGTAAATAAAAGTTCCCACCAGCAAATCTTTTGATTTTTTTATAGCACTGCGTCTTACTACCCGTTCGGGTTGTGCACTTATATACTATTTATGGTTTTAGGAATTAGGAATGTTATATGTAAAGGAAGTGTACATGCATTTGCATCCTTACGACACCGAATAATAAGCCCGTCAGGGCATCAATTGTTTAACCAATTTGTACAATAGTTATGTGTCTGTTAATATCTGAGAGCCATTCGAGGTTGGTATTTATTGTATTCGTTGTGTTTTCATGTGTAACATACATATTATATATAATTATTGATGAGAAAAAAAACTGAAAACTAAACGCATTTGCATGGGTGTAAAGTGCGAAACTATTTTGAAAAAACGACCCTCAGCATACCCAACCTATATTCAAACCTAAATATCCCCGTCATTGGCAGTCTAGTCTACTGCGTGAGTAGCGCCTTAGACCGTGTGGCCGACGAAGCGGGTCATCATAAAGAAATTGAAGTGATAAAAATATATACATCAAAGTTTGAAATAGTGCTAAGGTTTGTTTAATATAAATTATATACATACTAAAACTAAATTATTATATTTTGTGTGTATAGCTGCAGGCCGGATAGTAGTATAAAAGTATTGAAGACAAGCGAATCGGTCAGATATCTCTATTGGGCTGTGAGTAGATGAACTCTGCTTTTAGACCAATTTACCACTAATGCGGGGTGGAAATAGTAGACTTGTATTGAATTTGATGCTGAAACATCACCGTGAGAATGAAGCGGTACATCTTCTGTTCCCAAAATATAAGATATTTCTACCTCCGCCCCTCCACCCTGTATTACTGCCAGAAAGTTATACCTCACGCACGTTTTTAGTGATGCTAATCTTGATGCATTTAAAACAATTTCAACAACACTGTATTTGTGTAAACAATTTAGATACAAATGTGTGTTGGTTTTTAATTGGTTACGTCGAACAAAATGTTAATTAACTATTTAATCTAAGAGAGGTGGATGGTTTTACAGGAAGAGAGCGTATAACCCTAACGGGTAGTAAGACGCGGTGTTAAATAATTTTAAAAAATACAGGAAGAGCATTCGTATGTATTGGATAGATAGGGGAAGAACTAACTTCAGGGATTAATCATATGTCAAATACAAAGAAAATATATTTAAATACACCTACAAAGTATTTGAACTTTGACTTCCACATAGTAGGCACCGCTTGATCCTAAGTTGGAATGGTAGGAATTGCAAGCTTTGTGCAGTATTTTTGCAGTTACCATAACTTTTTTTTTTGGTGAAAATAAATCGAATACTGCTTAAGTACAAATTTAAAGTTTAATTTTCTTCATACGGTGATATCAACAGTTCTTGAATATTTGTCAAAGGTGTACTGAAATTTAATGACAACCTTTCCCTTAATTTAAAAAGTTTGTCATTAAATGCCGCTATGCTCATGACTGATATTCAAGAGCTGTTGATATCAGCATGGTAAGAAAATTAAACTATATTCATATTGGAGCAATATTTGATTTAATTTGCCAGAAATAAAGGTGTGATATGAAAACTGCAAAAAAAACTGACCTTTCCTCATGTCCCCTTTCTCTCCACCTTAGTTATGGATGGAACAGAAGAACTCACTTTAACATTAAACCAGAAAATTAAATATTATTTCATATTAAATTAATAACGGGAATAACATAACAGAACTTATTATATTCGTAAAATATATATATAAAGAGTTCACTTAGTTATTTACGTACTGCCCCTAACGTGGATTTTTAATTTTTTTTATATAAAACTTACTATAAGGGGGGGACCCACTCTAACGACGCTCATGCTCCACATAAAGGTGTTAATTGACCACTCCATAAACAAAAAGGCTATTTATATCTAAATGTTCTATTATTGATAATAATTACAGTATGGAGACAATCAGCTTGCATGCGTGAGCGTGTATGCTATTTAAAGTATTGATTAATTTAACAATATGACACGCTTCGGTGGTGGCATGGTCCAGAGCGTCATTCCCAGAATAGACTGAACTGCCTATGATGGTGAGATAAAGGTTCTAATCCCAGTTGGGTGTACTGAGGGTAGTTTTTTCATAAATGGTTTTCACTCTCCCTCCACGCAAATGCGAGTACACTTCCTCTAGATTATATACTCCTCGTGGTTAATACATTAGAGTAACAATTACATATGCGTAAAACCCGAACGGATAGTATTAACACGGTGCTATACAAAATAAATTAAAGCTTACATTCCATATGACGTGGACGCTTCATTAAATCGTTGAGTACGTCATCAGGAATAACTGAAATATATCTGTGAACATTAAAATATGACTTGGCTAAGAGGGATGTATTAAAACATCGAGCCTCCCCTGATCCCCTTCTTCGGGCACGCCCCTGGGTAATACATCTAACATGAATACTGCGCATGACAGATCAGCCTATCCTGAAGCTTAGCGTAAGTTGCCCAATTTTACAGATCTTGTTGGGTTTATTTAGCACAAATTCTTTTTTTTTTTGAGCGTTTCGCTTATTTACTAATTATGCTAATGTGTCAAGGATGAGGAGAATTGAATTAAAGGTGACCTGGCAGTCTAGGGGTAAGGTGTCAGACTTATGTGCTGAGGGGCCGGGAATAAATCCTCGGTCCCAGCACAGATTTATCTGATTGCCAAACCCTTCCTTCCCCTCTGACAAGATGTGTATTAACCACAACTTGTGAATGTGAGGAATGCCAGGCCTCCAGCGTAGTTCGGATCCCACGTTAAACTGTAGGTCATCCATTGTATATCACAATCACTCTACCATTACACATTAGCGTAAGTGCGTATAAACCGAACGGGTAGTAAGACGAGGTGCAAATAATAATAATAATAGTTATTGAATTTAGAGGAAGTATATTCGCATTCGCAAGGATAGAGAGTTGAAAATAATCAAGGAAAACCACTCTCAGTGCACCTGACCAGAATATGAGCCCCGGTCTCCACATCATCATTAATCTAGTATAACACGAGAATGACACCTTTGAAACATGGACCATCAATGTGGGACATAAAAATGTTAATTTAATTATATTTAATTTTTATTTGTAGATTTTAATATGACTTTGAGGATCAAGTCATATTATCTCCCGATATTTCATTATAAACAGTACTTTCCTAGTGACTTTGCTTAGCGCGTCATCCATAAGCCTCGTGACGCTTTTTATTGTCCTCCTCTCCCATGTAACACCATGTGTACATTTAGTCTGCTCCACATGTAACACAATGCATATATTTAGCCTGTACACATGTAACACCATGTGTACATTAAGCTTGCTCCCCTATTAAACCACATGGATATAATTAGCCTACCCCCATGTAACACCATGTGTACATTTAGCCTGCCCCCCATATAAAACCATGTGTACATTTAACCTTCTACCCATGTAACACCTTGCTTATATTTATCATGCCCCCCATGTAACACCATGTGTACATTTAGCCTGCTCCCCTATATAACACCATGCATATATTTAGCCTGCCCCCCATGTAACAACATGTGTACATTTAGCCTGCTCCCCCATTAAACACCATATTTATATTTTACCTGTTCCCATGTAACACCATGTGTACATTTAGCTTGATCCCCTATTAAACCACATGGATATAATTAGCTTGATCCCCATGTAACACCATGTGTACATTTAGCATGCTCCCGCATATAACACCTTGCATATATTTAGCCAACCCTCCATGTAATACCATGTGTAAATTTAGCCTGCTCCTCTATATAACACCATACATATATTTAGCCTGATCCCATGTAACACCATGTGTACAGTTAGATTACTCCCCTTTATAACACCTTGCATATATTTAGACTGATCCCATGTAACACCATGTGTACTGTTAGCCTGCTCCCCTATATAACACCATGCATATATTTAGCCTGCTCTCCTATTAAACACCATGCATATATTTAGCCTGCCCTCCATGTAATACCATGCGTACATTTAACCTATTCCCCTATTAAACACCCTCAATATATTTAGGCTGCCCCCCATGTAACAACATGTGTACATTTAGCCTGCTCCCCTATATAACACCATGCATATATTTAGCCTGCTCCCAATGTAACACCATGGGTACATTTAGCCTGCTCCCCCATATAACACAATGCATATATTTATTCTGCCCCCCATGTAACACAATGTGTACATTTAGCCTTCTCCCCTATATAACAACATGGATATATTTAGCCTACCCTCCATGTAGCACCATGCATATATTTAGCCTGCACCCCATGTAACACCATGTGTACATTAAGCCTGCTCCCCTATATAACACCATACATATATTTAGCCTGCTCTCCTATTAAACACCATGCATATATTTAGCCTGCCCTCCATGTAACACCTTAAGTACATTTAACCTGCTCCCCTATTAAACACCCTCAATATATTTAGGCTGCCCCCCATGTAGCAACATGTGTACATTTAGCCTGTTCCCCTATATAACACCATGCATATATTTAGCCTGCCCCCCATGTAACACCATGTGTTCATTTAGCCTGCTCCCCTATATAACACCATTAATATATTTAGCTTGCCCCCCTGTAGCACCATGTGTACATTTAGCCTGCTCCCCCATTAAACACAATGCATATATTTATTCTGCCCCCTATGTATCAACATGTGTACATTTAGCCTGCTCCCCTATAAACACCATGCATGTATTAAGCCTGCCCCCCATGTAACACTATGTGTACATTTAGCCTGCTCCCCCATTAAACACCATGCATATATTTATTCTGCCCCCCATGTAACAACATGTACACATTTAGCTTGCTCCCCTATATAACACCATGCATAATTTGGTCTGCTCCCTATGTAACAGCATGTGTATATTTAGCCTGCTCCCCCATATAACACTATGCATATATTTAACCTACCCTCCAAGTATCATCATTTGTACATTTAGCCTGCTCCCCTTTATAACACAATGCATATATTTCGCCTGCCCACCATGTAGAACCATGTGTACATTTAGCCGGCTACCCTTAAAAACACCATGCATATATTTAGCCTGCCCACCGTGTAACACCATATGTACATTTAGCCTGCTACCCTATTAAACTCATTCAATATATTTAGGCTGCCCCCTATGTAACACTATGTGTATATTTAGCCTGCTCCCCCATATAACACTATGCATATATTTAACCTACCCTCCAAATATCACCATTTGTACATTTAACCTGCTCCCCTTTATAAAACCATGCATATATTTCGCCTGCCCCCCATGTAGCATCATGTGTACATTTAGCCGGCTACCCTTAAAAACACCATGCATGTATTTAGCTTGCCCCCATGTAAAACCATGTGTAAATTTAGCCTGCTAACCTGTATAACACCATGCTTATATTTAGCTCGCACCCCATGTAACACCATTTGTACATTTAGTTTGCTCCCCTATAAAACACTATGCATATATTTTGCTTGCCCCCATGTAACACCATGTGTTCATTTTTCCTGCCCCCCATATAACACCTTGTGTACATTTTTCCTGCTCCCCTATAAAACACCATGCATATATTTAGCCTGCACCCCATGTATCACCATGTGTACATTTTTGCCTGCTTCCCTATTAAACACCATGCTTATATTTAGCCTTTCCCCCATGTAACACCATGAGTACATTTAGCCTGCTCCCCTATAATACACTTTGAATATATTTAGCCTGACCCACATGTAACACCATGTGTATATTTAACCTGATCCCCTCCATAACACCATGCATATATTTAGCCTGCCGCCCATGAAACACCATGATTACATTTAGCCTGTTCCCCTATAATACACCATGCATATATTTAGCCTGCCCCCCATGTAACACCTTGTGTACATTTAGCCTGCTCCCCTATTAAACCCCATGCATATATTTAGCCTGCCCCCCATGTAACACCTTGTGTACATTTAGCCTGCTCCCCTATTAAACCCCATGCATATATTTAGCCTGCCCCCCATGTATCACCATGTGTACATTTAGCCTACTCCCCTATATAGAACCATGCATATATTTAGCCTGCACCCCATTTAACATAATGTGTACTTTTAGCCTGCTCCCTTATAAACCCCCATGCATATATTTAGCCTGCCCCCCCATGTAACACAATGTGTACATTTAGCCTTCTCCCCTATAAAACACCATGCATATATTTAGCCTGCCCTCCATGTAACAGCAAGTGTAGATTTAGCCGGTTCCCCTACATAACACCATGCATATATTTGCCTGCCGCCCATGAATCACCATGTATACATTTAGCCTGCTCCCCTATATAACATCATGCATATATTTAACCTGCCCCTATTTATCACCATGTGTATATTTAGCCTGCTTCCCTATATAACACCATGCATATATTTAGCCAGCCCCCCATGTATCACCATGTGTACATTTAACCTTCTCCCCTATAAAACAACATGCATATATTTAGCCTGCCCCCCATGTATCACCATGTGTACATTTAGCCTGCTCCCCTATAAAACACCATGCTTTTATTTAGCCTACCCTCCATTTAACACCATGTGTACATTTAGCGTGCTCCCCTATTGAACACCAGGCATATCTTTAGTCTGCCCCCATGTAACACCATGTGTACATTAAACCTGCTTTCCTATATAACAACATGCATATATTTAACCTGCTCCCAATGTTACACCATGTGCACATTTAGCCTCCTCCCCTAGAAAACATCATGTTTATATTTAGTTTTCCCCCCACGTATCATCATGTGTACATTTAGCCTGCTCCCCTATAAAACACCATGCATATATTAGGCCTGCCCCCCCATGTAGCACCATGTGTACATTTAGCCTGCTCCCCTATTAAACACCATGCATATACTTAGACTACCCCCCATTTAACACCATGTGTACCTTTATCCTGCTCCCCTATATAACACCATGCATACATTTAACTTGCCCCCATTTAACACCATGTGTACATTTAGCCTGCTCCCCTATAAGACACCATGCATATATTTAGCCTGCCTCCCATGTAACACTATGTGTACATTTAGCTTGCTCCCCTATATAACACCATGCATATATTTAGCCTACCCCTCATGTAACATCATGTGTACATTTAGCCTGCTCCCCTGTAAAACACCATGCATATATTTTTACTGCCCCCCATGTAACACCATGTGTACATTTAGCCTGCTCCCCTATAAAACACCATGCATATACTTAGCCTTCCCCACTTGTACATTTAGCCTGCTCCCCTAAATTAACACCATGCATATATTTAGCCTGCCAACCATTAATCACCATGTGTACATTTATCCTGCTCCCCTATAAAACACCATGCATATATTTAGCCTGCCCCCCATGTAACACCATGTGTTCTTTTAGCCTGCTCCCCTATAAACACCATGCATATATTTAGCCTGCCCTCCATGTAACAGAATGTGTACATTTAGCCTGCTCCCCTATATAACAACATGCATATATTTAACCTGCTCCCCATGTAACATCATGTGTATATTTAGCCTACTCCCCTACATAAAACCATGCATATATTTAGCCTGCAGCCCAAGAATCATCATGTGTACATTTAGCCTGCTCCCCTATAAAACACCATGCATATATTTAGCCTGCCCCCCATGTTTCACCATGTGTACATTTAGCCTTCTCCCCTATAAAACACCATACATATATTTAGCCTACCCTCTATGTAACAGCATGTGTACATTTAGCCTGCTCCCCTATATAACAACATGCATATATTTAACCTGATCATCATGTATCACCATGTGTACATTTAGCCTGCTCCCATATAAAACACCATGCATATATTCTGCCATCCCCCCATGTAACACCATGTGTACATTTAGCCTGCTCCCCTATATAACACCATGCATATATTTATCCTGCCCCCCATGTGAAACCATGTGTACATTTAGCCTACTCCCCTATATAACACTATGTATATATCTAGCCCCCCTCCATGTAACACTATGTGTACATTAAGCCTGCTCCCCTATATAACACCATGCATATATTTAGCTTGCTCCCCATGTAACATCATGTGTACATTTAGCTTGCCCACTCTCCATATAACACCAGGTAGACATTTAGCCTCCTTACCCCCCCCCCCCCCCCNCTCCTTTCCCCCCCCCCCTCCCATATGTAATTTCACGTAGACATTTAGCCTGACCGCCCCTTCCCCCTGTAACACGATGTAGACATTTAGCCTCTCCCCACAAGGACATTTACGTAGCTTTTCACATTAAAAGTAAATGTCTTTATTCTTATAGGGTATCTTTTGTGACACAAAAAGAGGTAGTAAAATTTAATACAACTCAGAGTGGAAGTTATCTAAAAGTATGTGTACAAATGGTGAAAACTTGAACATTAATACCCTACTATTTTTTTCAACACTAGAATGTATAAGATCTGTGTTAGGTAACATGGTGATGTACTCACCCTTCTCTAATGTGATACTTTGGAGATACTAGTGCTCACCCTGTCCCCCTTTCAACAGCGTTATTTAGCTTATGAATGACCCCTACTTGGTGGGTGATTTCAAAGCTATTTTGTAGAGCGGTTTGTATCATAACTTGACTCACCTAAGAACTTATGCACTATCATACTTCGCCAATGTATGAAATAGAAAGATATGGAAGAAATTAAGTATTTCATTCTACGAAGCCTTTTGTGAACGTGCCTATTTATAACACTTCCCCGCTTCTACTCACGAGTATAAACAATCTCCATTATTTGCACCAGTAAAGTATTAACTTCCATTTCAAAATTAACATTTACTTTGTTCCTACTATAGATAGACATATGTTTCCAAAGATATTTTTAATCAACTTCCTGGTATGTAGATTTTTAAAGAAAATTTTCGTGAATAGCTCAAGTTGTAGACGATTTTTAAAAAAATATTTAAATCAAAAACCATTTAAGAGATCAAAAATATAATTTGACGTTAGTGTAAGACTATATTTAGAACTATGTACAAATTAATGATTTTATTTTCAACTTTAAAACTAACCCAAATAAAATTTAAAACACATTATCATGGATCCTATCTTGTATTGATGCTACTGCACGGATAGGCAAGGTCCTTATGCAGAAACGAAAAAAAAACACGTATTGTGATTAGACGGATAAGACAATACGACTGATTGTAGATTAGCCGTAATAATTGCGTGTCAGGTCTACATCAGTCGTAGCCCAATAGTGGAAAGATTATCCAGTACTAATGTACCATTGCTCAAGGGAAGTCCGAATGGACTAATCGTACATCCTTACCGTGTCCCCATGACGTAAGAGAATGGTAATGTCTATTGCAGACTAAAGCCAGTGAAGATCTTAACCGAACTTAAGCTTAATTAACCCATCCCTTGTGACCATGGGAATTATTTCCCCTTCGAAAAAAAACAAACTTAGTAAGTAGCCTGGGACTGAACCCGAGGCCTCAACATTAGTAGAAATGGGCTCTGACCACTATATCACGAGGCCGCTTAGAATAGCCGTGAAACAATCCAAGTTAAACCAAGCGATCAACTTGTATCTGAGCTCTGATTGGCTGTTTACCTTCCCGACATACGACCTCTCTTGGCTGGTACTCCAAAACTATCGTTTATTTGAGCCACTACAGTGCTGTACTCGTGACGAAGAGGAAAGTGTTTTAATTGCAACTAGTTTAATTTAATACGGCAGGTGGTTTTTACTTCATTGACAAGGTAAATACACAAAGTTTATTGAATGTGTACAAGCAAATTAATTGTTTATTTTAGGTTATATCTATACGCCTATTTTACAGTAAAATCACGGTATGGACAGTTTAGTAAATATAAACGTATTTTGTTTGTCGTCAACATTGATATCACTGATACCATCTAAACTAAATTGATAGCCTCAAATCATATTACTTGACGTATGAATGCAAGAAACTAGCTATAGTATTCTGTTATTTTTACTGCTTTTTCACTGTCTTCCACGTTTCGTACCATTAGATCTACAGTTCTGTAAACATTTTTTTTTCCTTAGCACCATGTCTTACTACCCGTTCAGGCTATACGCTTAGTAATCATTATTGTATTTTGAAATGGGGTGAAAGGAACTTCGAATTAGAGCCAGTATTTTTGAAGTGTTATAATAATATTATTTTTTACCACAATAAACTAGTTACCTGTCCAATAGACCTAACTTCCTCCATGTTCTTATCGTTACTACATTCTTAAGATTTATCTTTTGATATAACGTTTAAATATCTCCTATAATTTATCTTTAGGTTTGTAGCTTATATATTTTTCCATGCTGATTAAGTTGCACAGAAAATGAATGATATATTTAACAGTATATTCTTTTCATACAGAATAACCGCTTTCACACTGCTTAGGACATCAAGCTCCTAATATTTGTAAAAAATAAATTAATAATACGTCCTAGATATTAGGAATTTTTACTTAAATGATAAACCTTCGGAGCGGCTGTAATATTGAACCGGATAGCCAGATCGAGAAATTTCGTACCTTTACTTTACCCTGCAGGCTTGCCATGCATGGTTCCATTATGGCGCAGCTTATACGATAAGGCCATGGTGTAGTCAGTCAAGGTAAGACTGATACCTTTCAGGGTAAACGGAATATATATATATATATACGTCATTTAACCTAGTCTAAAGAATTACCCTAACAAATTTCATTAAAATTAGTCCCACTTTTGATTGTTTTCGTGAAACAAGCATCCAGACAGACAGGTGAAATGCCAAGCGTTAAAGTTAAAATAGGACCTCGACGAAAAGACAGGTGAAATGCCAAACTTTAAAGTTTATTATTATTAGCATCGCGTCTTACTACCCGTTCGGGTTATACGCACTTACGCTAATGTGCAATGGTAGGGTGATTGTGAGATGAATTTCATCCCATAATCACCTTACCATTACACATTAGCGTAAGTGCGTATAACCCGAACGGGTAGTAAGACGCGGTGCTAATAATAATGATTGATTCTACTATGTGTAGAAAATTTTACTAGCCATACATAATGAAGTATCTTTATATTTGTTCTATCCAAAAGATTGTTTTTTTTACAAAAACTGAAAAAAGTACTTACATTCAAATATAATTTTGGCTTTTACGTGATTAATTTCTTGGTCATCGTATTTTGTAATGTCTCGCCATATTACCTTTTTTAACATAACAATTAATAGTCAAGTGAACATTTTTTGGTGGCCGCATTGTCTAAGCCGTTATTCTTGCAAATTACTAGACTACCGATGATGGGATATCAAGTTTCAAATCTCGGTCGGGTGTACTGAAGGTGTTTAGAATAAATGGTATGGAACTCTGCACGGACTTTCTCGCTCTATTGTTTAAAAATGAAGAAATTTACTCAAAACTTGTAATATATGTGAAACAAAATATTATACCCTAGAAAACCCAAGCATAAATTGTACTATACTTATGTAAAACATTTTTTAAGACCAGGTTTTAAATCTTATAATTTTATTTTTAAAGAATGAATGTCCTCATTGGTATGTTTGGACCAATAAAAAAGATCAATATTGGGTCCACAAGGGTCAACACTTCGTATTCAAATTTCGACTTCCGATTAAAATATTCTACATTTTATTAGGTGTTGCACAACTTCAGGTCATCGCATTGCTACTAAATTCCTCATTTATAAATTTTTACCAATAAAATACGAAAATATTGACTATTGAGTCGAAAATGGAGATAGATCATTGTTGTACAAAGATTTCTTCTAAGAGGTTTAAGGAATAATAACAAATTTTTTGAGAGACTTATATTTAATTACTCTATGGCATTAGAGAATTATTGCGTTAAAACTTTAGTATCTCTTTACAACTAAAGCTCACAAAATTGTATTAATATCTCAGAAACTGTTGGTTTTATAAAAATATATTTCATATAAAAGCTTTTTATTTTTAATAGTACTACAATTTTGCAATTATAAATTATTTATTATCTCAAATAGTTATGAAGATACGGAAATTTCAGCATCTATAAAGTACCCTAAAATGCATATTCATGGGAAAATATAAATAGCCAGTTTATTTATAATCCAATAACTAGCTACGAATTTTAATTAAAATCGTTAGTGCCGATTTTGAGAAAATCGATTTTTTCTCTTTTCGCATTTGATCAAACTAGTAATTTTGGGGTTAAAAATACACACAGACAGACGGCATTGAAAATACCACTTTTTAGGGTTTCGGGGGGTCATGAGACGTTGACATCCACCAACAATTCAGCTTAAAAAAAATTTACGGTCGCAATAGTGTTCGAAAAGTTAAAATATATTTATAATTTGCGTGTAGCTTGAAAGTTATTGGTTTTATAAAAATATGTTTCGTTTAAAATATTTGTATTATATGTAGATCTACATGTTTGCAATGATGAGTAATTTCATCTCTCAAATTGTTTCTGATATATAAAGAATGAGAATTTACGCATCAGACCGGATCCCTTATAGTCATTTTGTAGAAATATTGGGAGTAGCCACTTTGTTTGGAATATTTATAAATGTTTTGGAATGAAATTTATACAAAATCTTTAGAGCCGATTTTAAGAAAACCAACTTTTTCTCCTTTCACCCTTCAGTAAACTACCCTTAATTTTAGGGTTGGATATCCAATTCCAAAAACCCCTCAGGGCAACCCTATGAAAACCCTAGATACCAAGTTTTAGCCCGATCGGTGAAATAGTATAGGCTCTAGTCGGAGATACAGACAGACAGACACAGACGGAAATTAAAAAAAAACACTTTTTCGGATTCGGGGGGTCATGAAAGGTCGAGATTCATCAAAATCTAGAGTTCGATTTTTTTGACGATCACAATACTTTCTCTACCTCTAAGATAGCGAGAAAGTAAAACACACTATTCTTCCATTCAAATGCGGGTGCACTTCCTATAAATATAACCTTCCTCCTCCATAAAACCATTAGCGTAACTAGTATATAAGCTTATAAACCCCAACGGATAGAAAGATTGTGCTGAAAAAATCGATTGATGCATGTTTAGTTATGTGAGTCCTGTTTCTAAATTTCTTTATTAACTACAACGACGCTAAATATATGTATTAAAAAAACGCATTTTATTTGCCCAATAAAAATATTTTTGAATAAAATTAATTGTAACTAAACACATGATTAAACCAGGCTCACACTTAAATATGGAGGACAAATTCCTCAACCTAAATCAACAACATATTCTTACAATAATAAGGAATCATGCTTATCCGAAAGTGTATGTTATTAAAACAAACACTAGTCTCCCATCTTACTGATTGGCATTGTGGTGAGTCTTGTCTGTCAGCTTTTTCAAATACCAAGTTCATTATTTTTAATTGGATGCTTTTTACTTTTCTAGTTTGTTTGGAAACAATATTGGGAAACCTGGAGCAAGAAATCTTTTGACTGTAATTGAAATTTTGTGTGTGTGTGTGTGTGGGGGNATAATTTTATTTTTAAAGAATGAATGTCCTCATTGGTATGTTTGGACCAATAAAAAAGATCAATATTGGGTCCACAAGGGTCAACACTTCGTATTCAAATTTCGACTTCCGATTAAAATATTCTACATTTTATTAGGTGTTGCACAACTTCAGGTCATCGCATTGCTACTAAATTCCTCATTTATAAATTTTTACCAATAAAATACGAAAATATTGACTATTGAGTCGAAAATGGAGATAGATCATTGTTGTACAAAGATTTCTTCTAAGAGGTTTAAGGAATAATAACAAATTTTTTGAGAGACTTATATTTAATTACTCTATGGCATTAGAGAATTATTGCGTTAAAACTTTAGTATCTCTTTACAACTAAAGCTCACAAAATTGTATTAATATCTCAGAAACTGTTGGTTTTATAAAAATATATTTCATATAAAAGCTTTTTATTTTTAATAGTACTACAATTTTGCAATTATAAATTATTTATTATCTCAAATAGTTATGAAGATACGGAAATTTCAGCATCTATAAAGTACCCTAAAATGCATATTCATGGGAAAATATAAATAGCCAGTTTATTTATAATCCAATAACTAGCTACGAATTTTAATTAAAATCGTTAGTGCCGATTTTGAGAAAATCGATTTTTTCTCTTTTCGCATTTGATCAAACTAGTAATTTTGGGGTTAAAAATACACACAGACAGACGGCATTGAAAATACCACTTTTTAGGGTTTCGGGGGGTCATGAGACGTTGACATCCACCAACAATTCAGCTTAAAAAAAATTTACGGTCGCAA
Source organism: Timema genevievae (assembly GCA_902155825.1). Taxonomy (NCBI): domain Eukaryota; kingdom Metazoa; phylum Arthropoda; class Insecta; order Phasmatodea; family Timematidae; genus Timema; species Timema genevievae. The sequence goes on from CABFWO010000749.1 coordinate 77,902, forward strand.
TAGTGTTCGAAAAGTTAAAATATATTTATAATTTGCGTGTAGCTTGAAAGTTATTGGTTTTATAAAAATATGTTTCGTTTAAAATATTTGTATTATATGTAGATCTACATGTTTGCAATGATGAGTAATTTCATCTCTCAAATTGTTTCTGATATATAAAGAATGAGAATTTACGCATCAGACCGGATCCCTTATAGTCATTTTGTAGAAATATTGGGAGTAGCCACTTTGTTTGGAATATTTATAAATGTTTTGGAATGAAATTTATACAAAATCTTTAGAGCCGATTTTAAGAAAACCAACTTTTTCTCCTTTCACCCTTCAGTAAACTACCCTTAATTTTAGGGTTGGATATCCAATTCCAAAAACCCCTCAGGGCAACCCTATGAAAACCCTAGATACCAAGTTTTAGCCCGATCGGTGAAATAGTATAGGCTCTAGTCGGAGATACAGACAGACAGACACAGACGGAAATTAAAAAAAAAACACTTTTTCGGATTCGGGGGGTCATGAAAGGTCGAGATTCATCAAAATCTAGAGTTCGATTTTTTTGACGATCACAATACTTTCTCTACCTCTAAGATAGCGAGAAAGTAAAACACACTATTCTTCCATTCAAATGCGGGTGCACTTCCTATAAATATAACCTTCCTCCTCCATAAAACCATTAGCGTAACTAGTATATAAGCTTATAAACCCCAACGGATAGAAAGATTGTGCTGAAAAAATCGATTGATGCATGTTTAGTTATGTGAGTCCTGTTTCTAAATTTCTTTATTAACTACAACGACGCTAAATATATGTATTAAAAAAACGCATTTTATTTGCCCAATAAAAATATTTTTGAATAAAATTAATTGTAACTAAACACATGATTAAACCAGGCTCACACTTAAATATGGAGGACAAATTCCTCAACCTAAATCAACAACATATTCTTACAATAATAAGGAATCATGCTTATCCGAAAGTGTATGTTATTAAAACAAACACTAGTCTCCCATCTTACTGATTGGCATTGTGGTGAGTCTTGTCTGTCAGCTTTTTCAAATACCAAGTTCATTATTTTTAATTGGATGCTTTTTACTTTTCTAGTTTGTTTGGAAACAATATTGGGAAACCTGGAGCAAGAAATCTTTTGACTGTAATTGAAATTTTGTGTGTGTGTGTGTGTGGGGGTGGGGGGGTGGGGGGTTGGGGGGGGTCTTAGGCCAATTTGACCCAAACTGGTGGGCACGTGGATGGAGGTGTCTGTCTCATATAATATGGTTTGTTAATGAAGGGGGATTTAAGTAAGCTTTGAAATGCGTACATAGCAATTATTTTATCTGTTACAGTGCAATTAATGCATATTTTACTATCTATTTTAAGTATAATAGCACAGACTAGCTGATAATATAGTATTTATATAAAGTTTCAAAAGTTAATATATCTTTACATTAAAAAAAAATCTCATTGAAATCACACAGGAGCGTAAATATTTATGAACATGCTATTAAGATCAGTGATCCTATTAAGTTCCAGCACGTTTGAATATCTATAACGTCAGGTATATATTATTCAGTGAGGCTTTAAATTGTTTAATGTATCAATATTAATAGAAATCCGTTTCACCGTTCGAATGTTCTTAGATGTAAATCTCGAAATGAATTAGACTGCCAATGATGGGGAAATTGGGGTTCTAGTTCGGTTGGGTGTACTGACGGTGGTTTTGCCTGAATGGTTTTCTACTCTCCCTCCACTCAAATTTAGGTACATGTCCTCAAAATCTAAGTCTTCATTCCTAACACTTAAGCGAAGTTAGGGCCTATGATTAAAACCCATGAAGGACTAAAAAATTGAAATTTTAATTTATTTAGGCATGGAAGGTTAGGTTAAAGTTAGCCGGGTAATGTACCATGATAATATATTTATAAATAATTGCATGTTTTAAAAACTACTTTATCTAGATATTCTTTCACAAGTTTTTTATTCGAGAGCTGAGAGCACTAGAGTAGAATAAGCTACCCAATATCTCGTGAGCTAGTTTTTTTTGTAGAATTTGTTAAAACAATTATTTTGTTTACGTGTCAATTGATTCGTTATATTAATTAGTTTTTAAAATAATCATAATATATTTGTGTGTTTGTCAAAATAAAAGCTGATATGCTCAATATCATATATATATACTCGTGTGTGAAGCTTCGAAATATGGAAGTCGAAGGTAAAATCTTCTTCTCTTCGACTTTGATACAGACATTAGCTTCACATATTTGAAACATTTTAAAGAAGGATGAAAACTTGGATATATAATGGACAGATTTGAAATATCTCCCAGTATGACTTACTTCAACATATAATTATAATATTATTATAATTATTTTCAGATCCGCTATTAAACAATATTTTAGCACCGACTCGTAGTAAATGGCATCGTAACCTAAGCATAGATAAAGCAGGTAAGCAAGTAAATTAAAAGGGATTTTATTATATTAAATATTGCACACGTTATTTTGTTCAAAATAAAAATACCTGCCAAGTTGTAAAACGATGAACTGGCAGCCATTGGAATGAAGCAAAGGAAATCTAATACAAACAAAGCTTTTTTATTTGTGCACTGCCATCTTCTTTGCTTGCATTCACTTTTTAAAACACGTATACATATACATATATAGGTCCTTGATATTCTATCTAACTGGAATTATTTTAACGCATCTAAAAATGTATTTAAATGTGCATTTAAATACAGAAAATAAATAAATATAAGTAAATTAAGATAATTTCACTATAAAAGAATATAATTGAGCTTGTTTTTATTATCTACACATTTTTCTTTATCTAGATGCAATTAATGAATACTAGAAGTGCAATGGATAGAGTCAGAAATAGAAAGTAATTAATCTAATTTTCGACCTTATCCGGATAATCTCGAAATTAGCCAGCAAGACTTGGATAACGTTAAATATTATTCGTAAAACTAAGCACGTGTGAATATGAATAATATTTTGGAACGTCATTTTGATCTCTGAAATTAAATCATAGCAATGCACTAACATTCGAAATTCCTTATTTTGATTCTTTCTTTGCCACTAACCTAAACTAAACAAGCGTAGCCTAAAATCACCTAATTTTACCTAGATTAACCTAATTAACCTAAACTCGACTCTTAAGATTTAGACATAATTCAAGTGCTGGTGGATGATATCAATATTATAACGGATAAACTTGGAAAAACATTTAATCACCTCTCATTTAACATTATCCACGTATTTTGAATAATTTCAACATTATCTGGATAATATCAACTTTATCAAAGTTCGAACTTTACCCTTAGCATAGATTTAAAATATATAAATTAAACTAGTGGAATTTGCATGGCCCTAATATTATATATATCATATCAAGAGGTGTGCGAAGTCCATTTTTTTAATTCTAAACGAATACTAATCGGATATATGAAATATTTTTGAAGTGGAATCAAATTTATATATATTTTTTAAGTTATCTTATGAAAAAATATTATATTTTGGCTATTTATATAATTTTAGGTACCAACACTTATTTTAAAAATGTTTTATTGAACAGTTGTTTCTTATATTTAGTTTAATTCTGATAAATCTACTTAAAATTCTACTAGGCCTAGTTAATTTTGTTTCTCCATATTAATATTGTATTGTATTGTGTTGTATTGTATTGTACATAACAGCTCAGAGTGGCAGTAATTGACCTTTATTGGCAAAGATTCGTAATTTGTTGAAGCCGGATTTTTTTTTAATGGAAGTAGAAGCTGATATTTGTTTGGAAGTCAATTCGATGATTCGCGCACCCCTAACATTTAAATATTTTAACACCACAATTGTATTCATAATTTGTTTAAGCTTTGAATAATTACATTATATCAAATTATTTTTGGGGTTAGGGGAAGGGGGAGCTAGGGAAGAGAAGTGTGATAGTTCAAAGATTAAACAAAATATTTGTAATATTCAGCCATAAAATCTATTGAAAAGCCATTAGTTTCTTTTCAATGCACCAGTGGGCATCACATAATGAAATCCAAAAAATGAAATATGGATCAATTTGAACCCTGATCTAACGGACCACAATAAGTTTAAGCCGACAGGGTTGGCTCCGCGCCAGTGAACTCGAATAACGTAACTTAACTATGACCCGGGAATTCGAGATATGGTTCGATTCCAGACCAGATACAATGTGGGTGGTTTCCCAAGCTGTATTTTTTTCTACCCACATTTGGGGTCGCATAATGTAAGGTGTCCCTCTCGCAATATACTAGACTGACTATAACGGGGAGATCGGGGTACGAATTCTGGTCGGACATAATGAGGGTGGTTTTTCTTAAATTGTATTCCAATCTCCCTCAACGCAAATGCGGGTACACTTCCTATTAATTCAATCTTCACTATCCCCAACACATAGTATATGATACATATTTTGCACAAAGCCCAGACTGGTAGTAGGACGTGGTGGTTGAAAAAAAGTGTTTCTATCTTTTCGTCATTTGATTGCTTACGTCCTTCATTAGCTCTTTTTCTTTTAACTGACAAATCAACCTCCCACTAAACAAACTATAATTGTTAATAATTTTAAAATTATAGATAAACAAATCATTCTAGGATCAATAAACATTAATCATCTCAATACTGAACCTCCTACAACAACTATTAACAATAACTGTTAATAATAATAATAGTAATATATATAATAATTGTCATTATTATTATTTTTTATTATTATATAATAGTTAAATAATAATAATAATAATAATAATAATATAATACCACACAAAATATTTTAACTTTCATCACCTATAGAAGAAGAAGCTTTGGTTTGCATATTAACTGGAAAGACAGAAAGAAACGTAGGAATATAATTTAGATTACGTAGTTAACCATTTATTAATATTACACTATCTTAATACGTAACAGGATTAGGTTAAAAACTTATCTTATAGCCCTAATTATAAATAAAAGGGCCAAATATTCTTATTATTGATGTAGTTATTGTAAAGTATTCGTTAGATCCAGCCAGTGTGCTGAAGATTTTTACTTTCTCTCTATCTTACAGGTAGAGAAAGTATGGTGATCGTCAAAAAAATCGAACTCGAGATTTTGATGAATTTTGACGTTTCTTGACTCCCTGAATCCGAAAAAGTGGTTTTTGAATTTCCGTCTGTCTGTCTGTCTGTCTGTCTGTACCTCCAACTAGAGCCTAAACTATTTTACCGATTGAGCTGAAACTTTATAT
>CABFWO010000749.1:86322-132936 GCA_902155825.1 Timema genevievae
GCCTTCAAACACTCCTCAGTTTGTCCTCTACATAGTGGTGAAACTTTGGCTAACATCTGTACAACGTTGATACCAAACTGACCATCTCTCACTAATTCACACTTCGCTTTCAGTGATTCGATTCTTGATTGTACTAAATGTGCCACAGGCTTATCTTTACTTTGAAATTCTATTGAGTTTTATTTACTTAATCATTCCAAGACGGCAAGATGGCGGGTGGTGACATATGGTAGTTGAAATCTCTTGTTTGAGATATTTTTATTTGGTTTAAGTGAAATATAAAATAAACCGAGTACCCGAAATAACTTAAATAAATACCTGGCATGCATCAAATACCTAACAGCGAGTATAAAAATAAAGCAGGATACGTTAATATTTTTAAAAAAACTTTGAAGTAAAACACGTTTCTTTCCAGTCTTAAAACTACACATGCGCAAAATATATGATTCAGACACATTCTTAAGGCTTGTGAGACTTCTGTAAAAATAAAATTGCGGCAAATTTTACGCTGTGAAGGAATGTTTATTCAACAAAATATTGTTTGAAATATTAAAGTGTGAAAAAAATATTTAACTTTTCGCATTGCGAGAATACTAAAATTTCGTGAGAACAGCAAAATTTCGCGAAAATTCGCGATTTGAAAATATGTTGGATCACTTCATAAACATTGTGAAATGTGTAAATATAGATTTTGAAGCTACAGAAAAACAATTCGCGTTTATCGCCAATAACAAAAAAACCTGCCTCTGGTTATACCCTTATATACTAATTACGCTAATAGTTTAAGGGATTGTGAAGGCTATATTTATAGGAAGTGTACCTGGATTTGCGTGGAGGGAGTGTGGAAAACTATTTTTGGAAAAGCCACCTTCACTACATCCGACCGAGATTTGAACCTAGATCTCCCTGTCATCGGCAGTCTAATCCGCTGCGAGAGTAGCGCCATAGACCATTCGGCCACCGAAGTGGATTGCTGGAGAGTTAGTAACTTAATTAGAGTCTAAAACTATTTAATATTAAAAACCCATCAACCCTGGTGGCCTTGGGATAAATTTATCGCCTAAGGACCCGATGTTGTGGGCTAAAACCCAGCTGGGGTTGACGGAATTTTCTTGAGCGATAAGAATTCGTAGCACAACTTTCTTTGGAGGGAAAGTAAAGCCCTTGGTTTCATGTCGATTGTGGTATGTAAAATAACCTTCGAAATTATTTGAAAAAATATGTGTAGGCTCTTTCGTTCTCACTCACATACATTTTCGTGTGCAGATATAATCTCACTCACATACATTTTCGTGTGCAGATATAATCAATCGGTTCAGAAAGTGCACAACAAATACCTTAGATAAATTAAGAAAAACCACTCGATACGACTGGACGGGATTCAAATTGAACACTGCAAAACAAGACGAGGCTTATGCGTGAGCCCGCATACCCAACGATACGGCTCATTTCTTTTATACTACTAACTGTATATACATCGGTGCTCACATGGTGTAAGAAGTCACTATTGCAAAATACAGTACTAGATTTCCTGTGACAGAAAGATTGGGCTTTGAAACCAGGTTAGGTTGTATTGAGACAGTAATATATCAATCATGGTTTCCTAATATTCCTCCCTGAAATTTCGGTTACAGTTACATTCTACTAGTGATGGAACCCTCGAATCCTTAAGGATATTAGAGATTCAAAGATTGGTAAAAATTTCCGATTCGAGACTCGATCCTTTTTTTTTCAAGTGAAATTTATTTTAGAGCTATAATACTCTTCATTGGTGATTTAGAACCAATTATAATTATAAGATTACCTTAACAACCAGTAATTTAACACTTAACTGAATGTATGAAAGTTATTATGAGTGGATTATAAGAAATAATGTTAAAATTTAGTTAATAATTGTACTTTCTAATAATCTAATATATTTATATTCCTGCTTATAATCGATTTTTTTGCCCAATATTGGGATTCGGATTCGTAAAATAGTGGAATAGACCCAACCAAACATTCTACCTTCCTAATCCCTACCCCGTTCTTGTGAATATACGATTTGCTTGGTTAGGTATTAAATCGAAGTGCACAAATAAATGATTAAAAAAATAGTACTTCTGAGTTAAAACAGGTCTCAACTTTTTTGAAAATATAACCCTAATAAGATATACACATAAACAAAACCATAATATTTCAAATATTCTACAGGTGTTATTTTGGTGTGTGAAATATATATTTTTTTAGTGGTTGAATAATCTAGGGTATTTAAACAGTTATACCAGTCAGGGGCGCACTCGGAAGTTTACTTTAGGATGAGCATACAATCAAGACAAGATAAAATAACATTTATGAAAAGGGTTGGGAGATGGGAAAGCCTTCTAACTTCCGGGAACCAAATACCATTTGTGATATTAATTGCTTTTAGAAGCTATTTTAGATATTTTTTCATAGTAGTGATTATAGTCTTGTAAATTGATTTACTCCCAATGTATTAATGGTTACATAATGTACTTATCACAAGATATTGTTAGGATAATCAAGTCTCGTAGATTACTGTAGGAAGGACATGCAGCACGAATGGGAGATTCTAGAACATTGTTCAGGGTAATTAATGATAAACCCAATGGGAAGAGACCATTTGGAAGACTTATATGCAGATGGAAGGACAAAATTTGAATGGACCCGAGGTGGACTGGATAGAACTAGCTCAAGATAGGGATAGGTTGTAGTGAGATGGACTTGATAGAACTAGCTCAAGATAGGGATAGGCTGTAATGAGGGGAAATGGCTAGAAATAGTTCAAGATAGGGATATATGGCGTACTTTTGGAAGTGCGGCAATGATTTCTCATGTTGCTAGTGTCATAGAGCAAGTATTAAATCTTAGTTATAGAGAAAGTAAATATTAAAGATAATATTTCTGTACTTTTTTACAAAATACATTCTTTCATTAACGTACTTGTGATTTTACATCCTGTCACTTTACATATTTTCTTCACCCGCATAATGGTGTTTTTATATATTTTCTTCAGTCGCACAATGGTGCTTTTACATAATATATTAATTACGCTAGTGTGGGAGGAATGAAAAACCTGAATTTTAAGAGGAAATGTACCCGCATTTGTGTGAAAGTAGAGTGAGAAACCCTTTAGGCAAAATCCCTCTCACTATACAGGGCTGGGGTTCGTTCCCTAACCACCTTGTCTACATCTAACCATTTACCTAGCTTTACACTTACATCACGTGGCAACTGAGGGGGTGTAAGGGGTTACTGGTAGTTGTGGATGGCTTGCACTCGTATCAGTTCAAATATAGAATAAAGGTTATTATGACTCTTAGTATACACATAACAAATCTAGAATGCATTGCGTGGCAAAGAAAGAGATAACATTCGTTCTATATCCTAGATCCATTTGGGTCAGCTTTTCCACTTTACCAGAGTAATCAGAAAAGGATTAGAATACTTACATCGTGCCAACTATGATGACTCGACGTGATCACAGCTACTCAGAACTGTAGTCCATTAGATAGTTAAAGATAAAATATCTGGTTAAAGCTCTAAGAGCTCTGGTTGATACAACTTTTTTGCAAGGAAAGAAGCATAATAGCAGAATAGAAACCAACAAACTAGATGGAATCGTTTCGAGCACTGAATTGAAATGGCAATAAACAACAGTATTGAGAGTTCTACGCTTTAGCTCAATCAGAAGTGTGTGTGCATACTAAGCTAAGGGTCCCCTGATCAATTCCCACCATGGCCGAAAAGTTTATCATCGTCGATATGTGGGTTTCGTCTATCACAGTGATTAATTAATGGCAGGGGGTCTGGGTGTTGTCTGTTCTATATTTAGTTCGTTTATAAGTAGTGTTCTGATCTAATCAGTTGGTTCAGAAATTCTTGAGTTTTAATTTAAAGAATTTAAATGTAAATACACACGATCTTAATTTATATAATTGCAATGGGAATAAATGTTTAATTTATAAAATGTTAATGATAATCCTAATCAGTAGGGTTAACGATGCAAGAAGATATATTTGAGTATAACTGGTTATTAGTTATTACATGAAGCGTTTAAACCTAAGTTTATTGAAGCTCACGTCTTCTGACTTTTTTTTGTTTGTAAGTCAACTGGTATTTAGTTTAGAGGGCGTTGAATTGGTTTTTAGAGTTAGATTTTCAAAAGTGTATTATTGCAAGAATATTTGCAATGAGGGTAGTTGCAATGGTTTAGTGTTTGAGAGATATTTTTGAAAATATTTTGTGGTAAGAATTTTCCATACGATGGTAATAATTGTGATAGTTTGGGTTTGAGAGATTTTTTCAAAAATATATTGTGGTATAATTTTCCAAATGATGGTAATTTGTGGAAGTTTGGTTTTGAGAGATTTTTTCAAAAATGGCTTGTGGTGATAATTTTCCAAATGATGGTAATTGTGGTAGTTACGGTTTGAGAGATTTTCGAAAATGTCTTGTGGTAAGAATTTTCCAAATGATGCTAATATGTTGTAGTTGGGATTAGAGAAATATTTTCGAAAATTTATTATGGTAAGGATTTTACATATAATAGTAATTTGGGGTTGTTTAGTGTTTGAGATATTAAGACAGTGTTTTGTGGCATCATCTCCAATGTGATGGTAATTTTGTTAGCTGGTGTTTGAGAGATGTTTCCTAATATATCTGATGGCAATTTTATTAGCTGGTGTTTGAGATATGTTTCCTAATATATCTGATGGCAATAATTCTCCATCTGATGATAGTTGTGGTAGTGTTTCAGACTAAGAACCGCCAAATCAACAAGTTCGTGGTTTGTTGTCCCTTCTCAATGGCCGTTCAGTTTGTCGTCTCGTCCTTCATAGACAAGGTCATGGAGCGACATTACAACCTTGGTAGAGACAGGTAGGATTATTCCCTCGTTTTCTTAGTTATTCCTTAATTATACGTTAATCTGTGTTTATATTCATATATAAAGAATAGCAAATAGTGCATAGCGCACAGTGCACACTTCACGAGAAAAATACAATGGCTTATAATGAAACGTTGTGATTAAAGTCTTAATTAAATCGATTGGCTTTTATTCATAGAAATTGCCCTAGCCTAATTTATCTACTAGATAGCTATTTAAAAATACTTTTCTTAAGCGCTCACTCTGAAAAACCGTTAATTAAACTGTGTATTTTGAAATATGAAATTAAACTAATTTAAGAAGTGGCTGTGCTATTTTAAAAAAATGATTTTTATTCAGTTTCTATTTAATAATTGTCATAAATATTATGGTAGAACTATTCTTAATAATAAAACCAAAACTGTAATAATTTCCCTTTATTTTCAATTCATGTTTACAATCCTAGTCATTGACGTTAAAACAAATAAAATTCGTTACAAACAAACAAGTATGGCTACCACCAGGCATGTCAAACATTAACATAATATATTTTCGCTATGCTGTGTGTACTGGTCTTTAATTGGTTAGAGCCTGTTCTTTCATTCTCATTGGCTGATAAAAGGGTTGTCTCTGTCCAGCATAAGTTCAAGCATAACGCATACAAAGTTGAATCTAAATCAACTTTATGCATTGAGTATTATTAACTATGTATCCCACATGGTCTAAGGCGTCACCCTCGGAATAGATTGTTCTGACCATGACGGAGAGATGGGGGTTCGATCTCGGTCAGGTATAATGAGGGTGACTTTTCCTAAATAGTTTTCCTACCTCCCACTACGTAAATATGGCTACACTTTCTCAGAATTCAACCCTCCTAGTCCCTAACACATTAAAATAATTGGTACATAAGCGTATAAAACTAAAGGATGGTAAGACGTGGTGATTAAAAACACCTATTAATTATGCACGAAATCGTTGAAAATAATTTGTTTCAACTTCTTGCGCATTATGTGCTATGCACTTTTTGCTACTAGTTAAGCGTAATGCATTAATATAAACCCGACCTTAAGGTGAGGTGAAAGGTTTCGCGAGTACAGTACGTATTTCTGACGTTTTTACTTTAAAGCCTAATGGTAAAAACTGGTTATATTATTATCCTAGTCTATAAATTTCCAAGTTTTTACCTATTAGTCCAACATCTTAGCTCAATCGGTAACGTGTCTGTCTACTGAGCTAGGGGTTCCGAGTTTGATTCATGGGAAGGCCGAAAAATGTATCATTGGAGAAATGTGAGTTTACCCTTTTACAGTGATGAATTAACGGATGGGGGCTGGGGGTTGTTTTTGTTATGCATTTACGTTAGTTATTAAGTCGGGTGTTTATATAATCAGTCGGTTCAGAAAGTGCCAGTTGAATACCTCAAATAGCTTAAATAAAAAATAAAAAAGATTGTCTATTCCGAATCTATCTAACCGCGACGATGAGAAATTATCTTGTAACCATAAATATATTAGTAACCGAGATGGGTTGAGCTCAAATCCTCGAATTTTTAAAAATGTAAAATTTTGTTCAAAGTGAAAGTATCTAAAATCTAACAACAAAAAGTCGTTCAAAACTTGGCACCACCGACAAATGCTATTTTATTTACCATATCTATTACGTTAAAAACAACAAAGAGAAAATTATTTTTAAGAAAATGAGTTATATTAATATAGCTTTGTCCTTTGTGATTTTTCATTGCCCATCAGCCTCCCAACCACACAAATTTATGCTATACATCCTCTAAATAATTTCATATTTTAAAATAAATATAATATCAAGTCAAGGTTTTCATGAATATTGTATTATAGATAGTTGTTTGAGATTTAAATTGAAAATTTCTCAAGTGTTAACATAGTTTAGCTTTCTTCATCTAATACCTATTAGCAATCTCAGTTCTTGAATATCTGCGAAGGACTGAAGGGTGTCCTAGAATTTTGTAATTTTTTCCTCATCATTTAAAGTTTATAATGCTCATGACAAATATTCAAAAGCTGTTGGGAGTACTATGTGTAGAAAATTAAACTCTAATGTTTCTGCTGGAGCAATATTTGATTTATTTTTCAAAAAAAAGTTTGCTATTAAAACGTTAAGAACAGTGGCCTTTTCTTCCGCCCCCTTCCATCCCAGCTCCAATAGCCATTAAAGCATGAAACTTTGCTGCCTCAAAGAAGAATGAGCAAGCTAGATTAAAAATAAACTATAATTACTAGGATAGAAAATGGTAGCTCATATAGCCGATTCTGCTACATATCCATGCGTTAAATTTAGGCGATACAAATGCTACATTTTTAATAAACCATATTTTTTGAACATTTTAAAATATGTTGTGTTCTTCAGAAAGTGATTTTGAACATTTCTAATTACAAAAAGTAAATGTTTTACAGTTCGTTCGACAAAAAATCCAGTCCTATTTTCGTTCGACAAAAACGCCAGCATCGTTTTCATAACCAAGAATATAGCTTATTTATTAGTTTCATTATTGTTGAGTAGCCCACCTCTGTGGTCACATGGTCTAAGGCGCTACTCTCGCAATAGGCTAGACTGCCGATCATGGGGAGATAATGGTTCAAATCTCAGTCGAATGTACCAAGAGTGGTTTTCCAAAATGGTTTTCCACTCCCTCCATGCAAATTCTGGTATACATCATCTAAATATAACCTTCCTAATTCCTAAAACAATTATCGTAATTAGTACATAAACGTATAGCCCGAATTAGTTGTAAGACGTGGTGCTAATATAATATTATAGGTGTATTTATATTCTTAGTCACTTTAATTAATAATGTAAAGATAAGTTATACTCTAATAAATGATGGGAGCTTATTTGAAACATATTTTTATAACGTCAAATTTTAGTGACTTTAAAAAAATGTTTGTGTTGTCAAAAGTGGCCTTCCTATAGGCCTAAAAATCAGAGTTTATAAAGAACTTCTAACATATATACATTTTTTTAATAATTCAACCGTCGTGCTTTATATATTCCATAGAGCTAATCCATTTTAAATTAAAGACAAAAAATTCGGTTAATATTTTTATCATTTTAAAATAATACACTAAGAATTTCAATCTAGAGTGTGATTAAAATAGGAATAAACTTTTCTCGCGGTAAAAAAGTTACTAAAACCATTTTCATTTATTCATACTTTAAGTAATATGATATGCAGCAATAACTTTTGATTGGTAATATCAATAACCATAAAATTATATTAATAGTATAATATAATGTTATAAATGTGGAAGACAAAGTGTGTATTTTCTAACGTTTTCCCTACGAGAATCCTACTACAGATCTATAGAACTAGCACAGAGGCATCCAGCCTGGGGTCCGTGGAATAGATCTAGATCTAGATTTTTAAGTTATTTGTATGTTCACATAATACACATATATATTAGCTATTCATTCATTCATTCATTTGAGGCATTTAACGTCCACTTTCTGAGCTGACCTATAAAATTAGCTAACAGCTTATGAAATAACTTAAATCTAGAACATACAGTATAAAAATCCAGTCCTCTGCCGTTAATTCATCACTGTGAAAGGGGAAATCCACATTTCACCATTACTAAATTTTTCGGCAATGCCAGTAATATGAACCTGGGATCCTTAGTTCAGTAGACAGAAACGCTACTGACTGAGCTAAGTTGTCGGACAGTTGGATATTCCCAATTTGCTTAAATATATGTGGTTATTTTTTCCATTAATGCCTGACTAGACATATTTTTCTTTTATCAATATGAAATGGGTTACGTAGAGTTCCTAGAAATGTGTACGTATGGCGGAGGAAAATAAGGGGGCCAAGATATGGAAAAATTTGGGCTCACATGATATAGGACGTTTGAACGCGTGATAAAATGTTAGTATTCGACGAGAGGCATAAAGCTCAAATTCTGTTTCTTTACCCATTAGTTTTCTTTTAATGGGAGAAACAAAAAAATATATACTAAACATCGAATATAGAAGATTAGTTTGTGCTACAGCTCTTACAGAAAGTATCTGATTTGACATATTTAAAAAATGTATCCATACGGGAATTAAAATCTCTCTAGAGACATGGTTTTCTAAGGTTATTTTCAACCGTGATTTTTTTAAAGTATATTTTTAGACTACATAAAAAATTCACTATACTTTTACATTTTGATTTTAGTTTGTAACGTTGTCATAATGGTAATAGGAGTGTAAACTTTCTACAGTGATTCGTAATTGTATATAATGAAGTGGTGCAGTGGAATCGACAGTGAAAAAGAAATTAAGTCTCATAGGAACATATTGCTGGGACCGCTTCATTATTGAGATAAGAAAACTTTGTGGGGTAGAATTGCGCATGCGTCTTTCGTCTTGCCGGAGACATGGAACTTGGGCAGTAAGATGGGAGACCAATACACAAACGAGGACTTGAGCGATATGATTCTGATTAAAGATAAGTAAAGGCCACTGCCATTCTCGTAAGCATGATGAACGTTTTCCTAATAGATTACACCCAGATTCAGGGACAATTTTGTCAATGAATACTCGCGTGAGGGGAACCAGTAGCTGTGCCTCTGCGATGGTCAACCCTAGTAGGCTGCAACGTCACATTACCGTTGCAGTGGAAGAGGCAATTATGTATTCTGTGGAACGCTCACCGGATACAAGTCCACGGTGATTAGCCGCACGTCATCACCTGTCACAGACGTCCATGACCAATTACTATACCCCTTCCATTTGCAAGCTGTGCGTTAGTTGAATCTATCTATCGATTTTAAACGCCTTAAGACATTCTGTGAGTGGCTGCTGAACTAGTGTGCCAAATATCCATAATTCTTCAGTAAAGTACTGGCAATGGATGAAACAGCTTTGACCCGATATGGGAGTGTCCACCACCAGCATATTTTTGCCGACAAAAATCCAAATGCCATCCTGAAGGTCCGTTCGCAATATCAATACTCCATCAACGTTTGGGAGGGAGTCGTGGCTGATTTTTTATTTGGACCGTTGAAATGCTTGCATGACTAAGAGGTGAAAACTACTTACACTTTCTGCAGAACGTTCTCCCCCCAACTGCTGAAGGACGTTGCGCTGACAACGTGGCTGAACAACTGGCTGATTCAGGATGGAGCTCCTGCACATTACGACCGTGCCGTGAGAAGCCATTTGGACGAATACTATCCCAGGCGATATACTGGACACAATGGGCCTGTTGTATGGCCGGCGCGATCTCCCAATCTCACACCTTGTGACTTCTGGTTGTGTGGCACATGAAGGGAATTATGTACTCCCAACGGTACAACACGAGAAAACATATGTGGAATGCAGTTTTGGCTGCTGGAATTAAGATCCGGGATAAGCCGCACATCTTCCAACGAACACGACAGTCGTGGTAAAGGAGGGCTGAATTGTGTTGCGAGTGCAACTGTGGACACTTCTAACATCTCCTATGAATGTGCAATATTCCATTATCCAGGGCAATAGAAAAAACTTTAATGACATAATGGTAGTCTCTGTCTGACATGTCCCTTTCGCTCTCGATAAAGAAGTGGTCCGAGCAATATGAAGTAATGAGATATTTAGTTTATTTTTCAGTGTAAATTCCACTGTACCACTTTATTGTATAAAATTACAAATAGCCTTGTATATGACGTTCCACTCTTAAAATACAGCACGTGGTTCGATCTTATTTGCTTGAGACGGTTGACTAATTTTATATTAGAATCTCAATCAAGTTATACAAATCTTAAACAGTTTGACACTACATTTGAAATTTGATTTATCTCAATAATTGTATTTTATTATTATTCGTAGTAGTAGTAGTTTTAATAGTAGTACTATAGCAAACCAGATTTAAATTTATACTTAAAGACTCAGCTGCGATCAGTAGGCTGGGGTTTGAATTCTAGTATGGCGAACTGAAGCCAGTTTTCAAAAGTCAGTTAAAACTGGTTATGTGCGTGAATATCATTTTGACTTCGGAAGATTTTCGGCCGGGAATAAGATGAGAAGCGGGAAAAAATTAAAGTATTTTTCTAATTTCAGATTATATCTATTTTTCATATTCATAATTAATATAAACTTAACCATCACAATAAAAAAATAATAATTTTATGGTTGCATTTAAGATATAGTGGTAAATGTCAAAGTTTTTTATTAGGAGCAAGAAAAGGGACAAAACTCTGATTTGGTTGCAGTTATAGGGTTGAACAATAAATTTAATTCTGTACTCTTGTGAAAAACACATCATTTTATTTTTTCTACCAAGTGTTGAGTAAGAGTTTTGATCTAATGTATATTAAAAAACCTAGCTCTAATGCAACTATTAGACTCGCGTAATTTTAATCAAGCATTTTTGGTATGGATTTTTAGATCGACCAAAAAATTTAAAAACTCATAGCAGATAACATCTAAATATTCAAATTAATCTGAATATATTAAAGTGATTCACAGTCTTGTACATAATAGCAAAATAAAAAAAATCTACTGAGCCAATGTGCCTGGTTACCTCTTAAGTTTTAGTTACTAAAGCTCTAAAACTATCACAAAAAGTGCTGATGGATTCCAGAAATACTATTTGATCAAACTATTTTTATTTAGAATACAAAATCAAATTGATGCCACCCCAAATAATAGGACTTACGTAATAGACATGTCTTAAAAATGCAAAATAATAAAAAAGTGATGGTGTATTTCGTGCGTAATTTGACATTTAAAAGCCACTTTAATAATTATTTTGTGCTAAAACATGTTTCCCTGCCTTAAATCTATTCAAAGCTAGGATATGTAGCGTGGCACTCATTTGTGTTGTAAGATAGCAGTGGCGCAAGGTTAACTTTTACCCCCCCCCCCAAAAAAAATAGAAGGGGGTAAAAAGTATAGTTTTTAATTCCTCCCCCACAAAAAAAATTAAAACATTTATATAATGTAAAGATCTTGTTGAAGCAAGATACAAAGCTCACATCAAGTTAACATAGTAGAAATAAAATGTGCTTGGAGCACTCACTGAAGAGATTTTGAAAACCCTGATGGTGATACCAACTAATGCTGAAATAATTTTTTTAATGATTATACGAATAAAAAATTATCTTCACTCCACGATGAGGCAACGTAGACTAAATCACCTGTGTCTGCTTAATGGATACCCTGAGAGATTCAACAAATTTAAAATTGTAAAACTAGTTAGTGGTTTTATAGCAAGTAGCGAATTTAGGGCAAAGGTGTATGGAAACTTATTTTAATTTTCAGTTGAGCTGCATCAGATATATTTTTCTTAATTTTTTTTGTGTGCATTAATTCTAATGTCTGGCATGACTAAAATAAATGAGAAAAATACACAATGGGACCGCTAAATACAGGTATCCCTCGTTATACGCGATCTCACTTTACGCGTTCTCGCTATAACGCGATTAAAAATAATAAAAATAATGCATGGTCTGCTGTAATTTCGCAGTCGCCCTGTGCGGTGGTGACGTGACCTTGTGCGCGCACATTTCAGTGAGGTCAATGATCTTTACTGTACAGTTAGGTGTTATGGGGGTGGTATTGGTAACATTGGAGATGCAGGGGCAGAAGTTAAACAGTCCTGTATGAAGGATGTTTGGAAAAAAATATTTGGTTTGAAGTTTCTGATTCTCATGATTTTGATCCTGAACGCGAGCTTTCCAATTCAAGACATGACATCGTTGACATAGCAAGATGTTGGATTTGAGGACGTAGACCAGGCAAATGTGGAGGAATTGCTCCAATCCCACTCAACAGAACTCACCAATGAAGATATTCTGGAAATGGATAGCGGCATAAAGGATGAAGAGGAAGAGCCCTATGTTGTTGAGCCTATCAAACAACTTTCAACAAAACAATTTGCTGAATTTTTAAGCACATTTACAGGGCATTAGAATCATTGAAGAGAATGACCCTAACATGGATAGAAGCGCCAAAGTCGCCAGAGAGATTGAGTTATTTGGCTTGCTACAAATAACTCTATAGAAAGAGGAAGAATGCTGCCCACCAGCTGAGTCTTGACCATTTCTTCAAAAAAGTTGAAAATCGTCAGTCTAACTATCCAGGTCCTTCACGACAGCAAGAGCTTACCACCCCAGGGCCTTCAAGAGAGCAAGAGCCTACCGCCCAAGGGCCTGAAAGCTGCTAAATGTAAGTGCATAGGTTTTTGTATGGAACTATGAAAAAAAATCACTTGATAAAACCAACTCTAGAGAATTATTTTTTATTGGGAGTATTTAGACGTGCACCTTTAGATTATTAACAACAAAAAACTCACAAGCTAGCCAGGTACTAAGAAAAATACAGCATTCAATCCCCCATCCTGGAACTAAGTAATATTCCTCCACGACATTTTCTTGAATAGAACAATTAGATTGAGTTGTGGATGATGGATGATGGATGATGTGGATAATCCTCCATAAAAAATATATTGTGTTTATGTAAATCCATTTTTAGATTTTTTTTTTACGTTTTATCTTTAAAAACTATTTAATACAACGTAAATACCTTATCATGGGAAATCCTGTCTTGACTGGCCTCTACATAACAAGACGACAACGCCCTTAAGGAAGTAAACCTACGCCATAACTTTTATTATATTTTTAGCACCACGTGTCTCTACTCGTTCTAGCTATATGCATTCGTACTAAATTACACTAATGTGTCAAAGATGTGGAAGGTTGAATTTATACGATTCTTAACCACATTTGCGCTAGGGAAGAGTGAAAAACGACTGCCAGAACACACCACCAGCATTATAACCCCGATCTTCCTATCATCGGCACACTATGTATTGCGAGATTAATCTCTTGGACCGTTAGACCAAAGAATTGGGTCACTGACTTTATTAAAAGTTTTATTAAATACAAAGACAATTTATTTACGCTCAATATTGATAATATTTTACCTAATCACTATTGTTGTTTTGTAGATATACTCGCTTTGCTCGTTGGGGGCTCTGTTTCCCCCCCCCCCCCCNAATCTCCTAGTAAGTTTTCTTTCCACGTAGATGTAAACTAATGTAATTCCAGCGTTGTTTTGAACGTAACAACTTAAAATTACCGGTATTGTATTGTATATATCGCACCGACTTTAAAGTTACTCCACCATTTTGAATTATTTCCGGGGATTAAAAATTAAATTTTTTAACTTTTTGGGATTTTTCTGTCGGTTACAGCCTAGAAGCTATAAAGTTTGCTAAATTTCAAGTTTCTAGCTCATTTGGAAGTGGGTAAATATTAATGTGAATGAGTGAATGAGTGAGTGAGTCAGCCATGTGGCTTTATAGTAGTATAATGTACATAATATCTATCAAAAGTGACAGCTCCAGATTACATGATTTGATAGCCAAAGCTATTATATATGCTTTTATTGAGGACTTATTCTATTCCATGACACCTAGACACGGGAATCGAACCCGGGAGCATTGATATACTAAGTCAAAGGTCCCGGGTTTGATTCCCGTGTCCAGGTATAATTTTTCAATTTCCAGAATATATGCGAGCAATTTTAATATTTTTGGTAACGTTCAGATAAGGTCATTCACAATCAGGATCCAATAATAGTATTATTAGTAAGACGCGGTGCTAATAATAATAATAATAATAATATGGCTTCCATAACACCGCAAACTCTGGATGAAACAAAGAGGATAAGTATTTCTATATAGCTCTATAATTAGTAGATTACATTTGTCACCTAACTTCTTAGAGGTAGCTTACAGCAATTGGGACAGTAGTCCGCGCCATCCTGAATAGTATGTATACAGTTAGCACATAATATATATCATGGCCGGCGTTTAACTGCCGTGTCATAAATGTGGCCCGGCTGGTATTGTCTTCATCACTCCCTTTGATTGGATCATTTACGACTGTGTTTTGTCATGTGCTTGTTTCACCTTTTTCTATATACGGGATGGGTCAGAAACGCCTTGAGGCTGTTGCCCGACTAGGAATATCCAAATTGACAGAATCGTAAATCTAGGTCATCCTAAAAAGGGCTGATTTATTGTTTGAGTACAGAGTCACTGTCGTGACTCTTAACCTCGTGAATGATTAATAAATTACCTGTGAAGTGAAACCAATGAAATGAAGCTGTAAAGAAAGTTACAGAAGTATTAGTAAACACACTGTGAGATGGTAAATGGTGATTGTGAGTGATTTCGAAGGGTCTAGGGTATAGGAAGGATTTTCTTTTTCTGGGGATAAGGTAGGTGGGTATGGTAGGAATGATAGTTTGTGGGTGATGGCGTAGCGTGAGTTCGGGAACCGAATTGATAGGATTTTCTTGATTGGGATGGGGACAAGCTGTGATGGATACATTTCCATTCACCATCTGGGGCCGACAACGGTTCCAGTATTATTCTCTGACTCGTAGAAAACCAAGTCGGTTATCCCAGTGGCGTCCGGTGGTGACAAAGGTAGTTGTAGTGGGGTTGGTAGGATTTTCTTTTCTTGGGATTTGGTCTGAAGAGTATACATCTCCATTCCCCATCTGGGGCCGACCCCGGCGCCAGGATTATCCTCTGGCTCGTAGAAAACCTAGTCGGTTATCCCAGTGGCGTCCGGCCGTGACTAAGTTAGTAATGACATGAAATGAGCGATTTGTGAGTGAAGGTCGGGTTTAGGTTTGGAACGAGGATAGGGTAGGTGGGAAAGAGGTGGTAAGACTGCTCCGATACCTCACTGGCTTAGTTTACTATCTCTAAATGAAGGGCACTACTATTAATACTGTTACTATTATTTTTCCTTCTAACTAGGAATTTATATCCAGCGTCTTTTTTGATTTTTTTTTCTAACTAGGAATTAACATCTAGTGTATTTTCTCCTTTTATTATTATATATTTTTTCTAACTAGGAATTAAAATCTAGCGTCATTTCTAATTTTTTACTTTTGTTTTTTGTAGGGTCAGAAACCTGCATCAATTGACGGTTATATATCGGTATTGATCAGGAGTATAGGAGTGGAATTAGCATTGTTTGCTACTCACTTCAATGGTTGAATGGTCTAAGGCGTCACTCTCATGTTAGACTAGTCCTGGTGATGACTGGGAGGTTGAGGTTCGAATCCCAGTCGGGTCTAATAAGGGTGGTACTCCTTAAATGATTTTCCACTCTCCTTCCACAAAAATGGGGGTGTATTACCTTAAAATGCTTCCTTCCTCATCCATTAGAATAGTTATCATATGTGCGGATAACCTGAACGGGTAGTAATACGTAGTGATATATCAGCTCATAAAACTTTCCTTAAATGGTGATCCACGTCTTGCCCTTTAAAAATTTAAGACGGCCGTGCTTCACATAGGCACTAATGTATTCCAGGCTAGTGGTACCAGAACTGTGGCACGCGTACCACCAGTGGTATGTACAATATTATTCCTGGTGGTACGTCGTGAGAAGGTCAAACAAAACTAGCAAATTAAAGTAGGGAAAAGATTAGGCTTGATAAAATCTTATCACTATACCACGACCAAGTTTAACCAAAAGTAAAACAAATATAAACAGTGGTTGGAGAGGTGGTAGTACTGATTCAAACTTAGACAGCCAGTGCAGCCCTTAAGTTTGTGTTATTATATCCCCGGATACAATTAAAAACGTAACAAATAGTAAATTTACGGCATTATCTTTGTGGTACTACAAATTACGAAAATTAATGGGGTGGTACGCCATTAAAAATGTTTGGGAATCTGGTCTAGGCCATCATACCTTCCATTATGAGAAGGTTCAGTAACATAAACTGAAATTAACAAAGAGCAATATCAACATTGGAACCACCCTCTTCAGTGGCAGCGTGGTCTAACGTGCTACTCTCGTGTTGGACTAAACTACCGAATACGGGGAGATCGGGGTTCGATTCTGGTTTAGTGAACTGAGGGGGTGGGTTTTCCCTAAATATTTCTCCACTCTCCTTCCACGCAGATGAGGGTGAACTTACTCTCAATTAAACCTTCCTAATTTCTAAAATAACATTTGTGTAATTAGTACACAGGTATATAGCCCGAATGGGTAGTAAGATACGCTGCTAAACAAAACAACAACATTGGAGCCACCCACACCGATGGTTAGATGGTCTAACGTGTCACTCTCGCAATAGACTGGACTACCGAAGAAGGGGAGATCAGGGTTCGAATCTCGTTCAGCTGTTATGAGGGCGGTCTTTCTTAAATGGCTTTCCACTCTTCACTCTACGAAAATGTGGGGGACACTTCCTCCAAATCCAACCTTCCTCAGCTCTAAATCATTAGAGCAATTAGTACTTTTACGTATAGCCAGAACGAGTAGTAAGATATGGAGTTAAGGAAGAGAAAATCATCGGGTGGGAGGATTATAGTTTTATATTCTTGGTTTAATATTTCAAGACAGGAGGCGAGCTAACAGATTACAAACTGAGTCATAACAAGCATTGCCTCCAAGAATTACGTTTTTGATCTCCTCTTGAATATCATTACTATCTGTTACATGTATTTCGAATATGCGTGGGAAATATTTCGAGGGACTTAAGATAATACCAGCGTCTCAAATTGAAACCGGTCTTTCTTCCGCCTCATTCAATCTTTGATAGCGTGCATGCCTTCATTGTACTGATAGTAAAATATTTATCGACACCCTCTCGCTCATTATAGAAATGTTTTATGTAATTTTAATTAAATTGAAGTATTTCCCTACTTAGGTAATTGAATGTTCTAAAGTGTCCTCTCGCAATAGACTGGACTAACTATGATGGGGAGATCGGGGTTCGAATTCTGCTTGGGTATACTGAAGGGGTTTTATCCTAAATGGTTTTCCACTATAACCCCTCGTAAATGCGGATATACTTTCTTTAAATTCAACCTTACTCATCTCTTATTCATTATCGTAATTATTACACAGGCGTATAACCCGAACGGATAGTAAGACATGGTGCTAAGATCAATATTATTGAATTAAAAAATATTGAGATGTATACTCATGCTAACCGGTGTGTGAGATTTTGAATAAGTTTGGGTTTATATTCATGCTTACCGCAAATCAAGTAATGAATAATGTATAACATATAGTGCGCAAGAATTTGAAACACATGCTTTTCACTACGGAGTTAAAAATCAATACACAGTGACTATTGCACAATGCATAAAGTTTATTTAACTTAAAATTTGTTTCATTATGCCCGAAGTTGAGCAAAGAACACAAGAATTTGATAAGTATATATCACTGAGAATGCGGGAATGCTTTAACCAATTAAATTCCAGTATTCACATAAGAGGGGAAATATCTTCACTTTATGTTTGAAGTGGCTTGTGGTAACCATATTTGTTTGTTACTAACCATCAAAAATTAAAATTGTTTAACGTAAATGACTAAGATTGTAAATATGATTTAAAATAAAGAGTAAATATTATATTTGCGATTATATGATGAAGGACATAGGTCAAACATAATATTAATGGCAATAATAAAATCAAAATCAAATTAAAATCAATTCATTAATAGTAAAGGCATTACTTAAATTAATTTCATGAACCTATAAAAAGAGGTGCTATAGTTAACTTTTTATTTCTAGTGAGCCTTTAAGTGAAATATTTTTAAAGACCTTATTTAGTAGAGCATAGAGGTTATGCTAAATTCTATAAATAAAATACAATAGATTTAAGTATTGTGGTTCATAATAAACCATTGTATTTTTAGAGGGGAGAGGTACTTTATTACAAATCTATTAATAAAATTGACATTAAAATTGATATTAAAAAATCTCCAGTGTTACAAATTAGTGTCATAAATTATTTTAATATTTGTTATATTACTAGAGGCAGTACAGAAAATCTGGTCAAGTGTGCCTTTCAAAGTGAGAGCACACAGGCAACGACACAAAGTGGGGTGACGTGAGGCGAACCGGGCGATCAACTTTAGAACAAAGTAGTTTGTTTTCAAAAGCAATTTGACGCGACAAGATGGACGTCAAGCTCCTGATTGCAGAAGTATTTGCCAGGCCATATGTGGTTTGATTCTCTAAAACATCCAGGACCTTACTAAGAATATAATCAAAGGCAAATCAAATCAACAAATCGTGTCTCCTTTGAACCGGAAACAAATGGTGACATTCCTCCACGGGCGTAGGGAAAATGTAATATTGGGGTGGGAGTTTCAAAATCGAAGTTTATGACATGATGTTAAGACTGACTATTAAACTCTAAGAAATGTTGTACCATAATGGTGGTACTTTATTTGTTTATAAAAGGAGGAAGAAAAAAGTTTTTTAGGGGACTTTCTACCATCCTCTCCTCTAGTTAGTTAGAAAAATGAGTGCTTCTAAAAGCTATTACTAGTGGGCCTCGTTTTGAGAATTTTTGAAAATAATATTATTTTAACAGATATTTAGAATAGTATTCCCCACCCCTCGCCCGAAACCATTTGAAATTTGGATATTCCTAGAGAGGCTATTTGGTGTAGTCCCCCTTTGACAAATTTTTGAATAATTTGTTGCTTCTAAAAGATATTATAAAAAGTGCTTGCCAGAATTTTTATGTAAATTAGATCCTAGAATCTATTTGAAGTGGTTCTCAACTAGACTTTTTTTTTAAAGTTTGGAATGCCTTGAAAGCTATTAAGTATTTTTCGCCTGTTTTTTTTAATTGACTCTCTAAAAGCTATTAGAAGTGGTCTACCACCAGAAAATTTTTAAAATTGGATGCGCTTGGATGCTAATTGGAGTGATCTTCACTAGTATTTAAAAATATACTATAAGCATATAGAATCTATTTGTAGTGGCCGTCTCCGGCTATTTATTTTAAAATTGGAGGACTCTAGATGGCATTTAGAGTGATATTCACATGGAAATTTGTGGAAAATTAATGCCTCTAGAAGATATTTAAAGTTTGATACAAGGCCATATTTAATATTCATATTAAAAACGTCTGAAATTGTTTTTGGAGGGGGTGGGGGGGTGAGGGGTTGAAAACGATCGACCCCTCCCCCCCTCCTTTGCCCTTTTATTCCCGATAACAGTCCCCGTCTTGAAATGTTTCATGTAGCCACTCGCTTACGGGATATTTATTTATTGAGCACCGCGTCTTACTACCCGTTCGGTTTATACGCTTAAGTACTAATCACGCTAATGGGTTATGAATAGGGGATGTTACTTTTTAGAAGAAGTGAACCCGCATTTGCGTGGAGGGAGAGTGTAAAACCATTTAGGAATAACCACCCCCAGTTCACCCGACTGAGATTCGAACCTCGATCTCCTGATCCTCGGCAGTCCAGCTTAACACGAATCTAGCGCGTTAGCCAACTAGGCCACCGAGGTGGGTCTTACGGGATAGAAGTCTCGCCCCGCTCCTCTTCGCAACGCTCTGTGTTGATTGTCAGCTCGTAATCTTGTCACCCCGCCTCGCTGCCTGTTTGAACTTACCCTTACTGTTTGTATATATAAATAAAACCGAGTACGTTACATTCAAGATAAAGTATAGAAAAACAAACAAGATATGTGTTTTTTACTTTGACCTAATATGGTTTGTAATGAATAGGTCTTACATAAATCCATTTCAAACAAACAGAATAAATTATATAGTGCACCGCACTGATTTTCTCGTTTCTTTACCAAAATGAATGGTGCGACACAATCGTACAAACTTTCTCATATTGTAAATTATAGCTTCGAACAAAATTTCTTAAAAATAACTTTTTCATAAGTTAACTATAAGAATATTTTTCTTAGAAAAACAAGTAAGAGTATATTGTCTTGTTAGTCACAATAAACATTATTCAAATATAAATTTCAAAGGATATTCCTTTAACCAATAAATTTTTTTTAAAAGCCATATGTAAATAATCCTAAAATTTATATTTAAAAAATAAATACCAATTTCTTATTTATCATGAAAACTTATTCCAAGATAGGTACAGTATTACTTTTGAATTAAATCTTAAGGTTCATTTTAAAAATATTTCTAAGATCTCTCCAAACCAATTTTTAAAAAATCAATCGTTTGTAGACAACCCTCAAATTATTTGTATTTGTACAAACGAAAATACTTGTATTCTTACTTGTCATGAAAAAAATTCTCAGATATCCATTTTGAACCATATCGTTCTAAAATTTCATTATTTTTTTATTTTTTTCTAGCACTGTGTCTTACTATCCATTCGGGCTATACGCCTAATTAAATATTATAATTAAATTTAGCTTGGTGGGTAAGATGGTTTCGGCTCTAGGCCAAGATACAGAACTACACCATTGGGGAAAAAAATATTTTGGGCTCAATGGGTCATGAAACTTCAACATCCATCAAAATCTCGAGTTCGATTTTTTGTCGATCACTCTCCAAGGGGCTGCGAAAAACTAACAAAGGAAGAAATTATGAACTAAGTATTAAACAAGGTGATAACACATTATTAATTGGTAAGTGTACACTATGTATTAATCACAATTAGTTAAGCGTTTTTTCATGTGTTTAGACCCAGCCTAATTTGGTGGTTGTGACTACGTGTGTTTTATGTCTGTCTGATATCAAAGAAGAACGTTTTAGAAAATAGCGACATAGCAGCACGTTATCCCACAATAACTCATCACGTATTTTACAACGGTAATCAGTCTTTTTTTGACCTCGGTGGCCTTAGGGTAAAGTGCTCGCTTTAAGACCCGATGTTCGTGGATTAAAACCCAGCCAAGGTTGATGGATTTTTCTTGAGCGATAAAAATCCGTAGCACAACTTCCTTCGGAGTGGAAGTAAATCTGCCTGTCCCATGTCAATTGTGGCATGTAAAAGAACCTTGGAAGTTATGTGAAAATATCTTTATCCGTCAAAATTGTTAGGCCCTTTCACTCTCACTCAACGAAATTCTTGTGAGCTGATATAGTGAGTCGGTTCCTGAAGTGCACGTCCAATACCTCAAATGAGTAATTAGTCTTTCCGAAGATCATTTGCGTGTGACAGCTTAGAAGGTCTGGCAACTTCCCGGTCCGAGCTTTCCATCAACTCAGCCCTCGTTAAAACATTTTAGGATGACAAATGGCCATTGTAGAGGACGAGTTTCTTAGCCAAAAATTGTGTGGATAGGTTGGTAAAAATATATTTTGTTGAAAATTATTTTACTCATAAATATTACACAAAATATACTTAAAATAAAGAAAGTCATAAAATAATGTTAGTTTTGTACACATTAAACCTCTATATTTGTATTTAAAAATTTTAACTTATGTCATGTTCTTGTTGTTAATACGTCTCAAAATTTCTCTTTGACTTTCAAGTTTAACTATCTCCCATTATTTCCCCTTGAATATTAAGCTGATATTTTTCAATCTTTTTGTCTTCTAAACTGGTCAGGTATGCTAGCCACTCTCCTCCCTTTGTCTATCTTTCCGACTAAACAGGTATGCTAGCCACTCGCCTCCCTTTGTCTATCTTCCTAACTAAACAGGTGTGCTAACCACTCGCCTCCCTTTGTCTATCTTCCTGACTAAACAGGTATGCTAACCACTCGCCTCCCTTTGTCTATCTTCCTAACTAAACAGGTGTGCTAACCACTCGCCTCCCTTTGTCTATCTTCCTAACTAAACAGGTGTGCTAGCCACTCGCCTCCCTTTGTCTATCCTGCTGACTAAACAGGTGTGCTAACCACTCGCCTCCCTTTGTCTATCTTCCTGACTAAACAGGTGTGCTAATCACTCGCCTCCCTTTGTCTATCTTCCTAACTAAACAGGTGTGCTAGCCACTCGCCTCCCTTTGTCTATCCTGCTGACTAAACAGGTGTGCTAACCACTCGCCTCCCTTTGTCTATCTTCCTGACTAAACAGGTGTGCTAATCACTCACCTTACTCTGTCTTTATATTAGGGCCTAAAGGTATATGTGATTTATAATTTTGTCATGTCAAGCAATTTATAAGTCAAGAAGCAATAACTAATTTACCAAAATAGTATTGTTTTCAAACAAGTCGAAAATTGACACCTGAACATGGGAATCGAGCCCATGACCCACCGTTTCCTGTGTCCAGGTGTAATTTTTCAATCTATTCGAATATGATTCAGATGTGGCTGATTTCCGTGATTATAATCATTTTCCCCCGAGCTTCACCATTCATATATACTTAATTGTATAGCGTTGAATTCTTCCATTAAAATAGTATTAATTCACCAAACATGATTATTATTAAGGACCAGCCTAGAAAATAATTATAGTTTGGAGCGTGCCCATGTTGTAGCGTTATCATGGATGGATAGTTAAAAAATAGTATACCGTGTTTATGTTGAGGTAGCAGATGTTTATTAAATACCCCTTAATTTATTGTAATTAGGGTCATTTTTTTTAATAACAAAGGCTTGCTAGTTGCGTTTAGTGACGCACGAGAAGCGCCCAGAGGTGTATAGTTCCTATTGTACGCACCAAAGGAAGCGGAAATGTTTGCAGCATATCATTTTGAACAACGTTCGTAACTTGAACATTCGAGGATTTCTAAAATGGACGCGTTTCCGAATGCAAAGTTAGGCTGTGTACTAGTATAGAGGGTTCTAAATCACTGAGGTAGAAGGGGAGGTTTTTTAAAATAAATATATTGTGTGAGGTAAAGTAGAGTGTTTATGTTACTTCGTATTTAGATAGCGGGAATGATTAATATTTATAATAAATGTGGAATACTTTGGCGAACATTTTTCGAAACGTTGCTTTAAAAGATGTAACTCTATGTAGGGCTACAATTTTGCGTATGCATCTTATTCCCGTCGCCGTAGGTGGTTCACTTCCCTGCTGTTTGCGTCGCAATTAAAAGGCGGATTCAGAGCGGGAGTTGGAGGGGAGGGGGGTTACGAACGCTCCTTTTCAGATAATTATTTAGTTTGTATTAACAACTGACATTATGTGTATATATACTTCATCCTATTCGTAAATTTGCCCGGTTCATGAATCGGGCACATTTTTGCCCAATACGCGAACTGGCCTCTCATCCTGACAATTCCATGAACTGGTAAAAAATTAGTTCAATTCATGAACTATGCAGTGCCTGTGCTGGCCAGTTAATGAACTGGGCCACTCCAATCGTTAACCAATTCATGAACTGGACAATTTTTTTTTACCGTGTCCGTGAAATGGACAAGTGAATAACAGGTTTTGTCCTTAAGTTAATTTAACTTTTAATAGTCTTAGAATGGAAGGTTAGTTAGGTCAAGTTAGGTAGGTAAGTTTAATATAATATCTTAAAACGAATTTCAGTTAAGCCTGTAGTAAATATTATAAAATTCCAGTTTATTAAATGGGCAAGAGCTAATGCAATTTTATTCGCTTGACCATTTCATAAACTGGTTCGTGAAATGGTCAAGTGAATAAACCAGTTCACGAAATGGATAAAAAAAATTCCCAATTAATAAATTGGAAGTTTCACTATTGGAGCGTAACACATGCACACAGAAATGATCGTACTATTGATATATTTTCCAATTTCATATGTTAGCGGAGAGAGGTACTAGAACCAAATAACACGCTTCCATGCCTCAAGAAAGTATGATACATTATGTATGAAGCAACCCTTTGCAAAGTTTCCCAATCTTTATCATTCCGTGAGATCTGTAGATGAAAATGCTTACTCTATCAAACCCCCTTCCAAAATATAAATATCTTCAAAGTAGAGTTATCCTTCTGTGAATATAAAATTGAATCAAACATTATATTGTCTAGTGTTTTTGAAAACGTAGTTATTATAATCTTAAATTATTGGTTAAGGTCAAATAAATCTTATCATTGGCAAATTGTAACCTCTTCTACATTGTAATCATTTTTTGGGACTCATAAGGGCCAACTATAAGGGGCATGATAGCATTGGACATCCCCAAAAATTCTAGGAGACCTAGCCCCCCCAAAAGTGAAGAATGAAAAGAAGTTCATAAACTAAAAACATAACGTAAGAGTAAAGAAAATAATATATAAATTATCTTGTTTCGACGAAACCAAACCAAAATCTATTGAGGCTGAAAATAGCGTTTAGTTTTAATACAACCCGCCAAAAATAGGTAGGAGAAATTAAAAGCATGAGCGCTAGTAGTAGATAAGGCCTACGCTGCCCACAAGAACTTAAGGCAACAATCTAGAAAGATATAACATTTCCGTGATTAGTTTATAGTTATCTATATATATTAGAATATTCTGCTAGCGCTAGTTCAGTTCAGTTGAATATTAACATGCAAAGGTTTATTTGTTCATACTGCATCGAGAATCTCGTTAACCTGCTGCGGTAGTCACGTGGTCTAATGAGTCACTCTTGTAATAGACTAGATTGCCGATGACGGGATGATTGGTGTTAGAATCCCGGTTGAGTGTACAAAGGATGATTTTTCCAAAATAGTTTTCCACGCTTATGCGGGTACACCTATTCTAAATTCAACCTTTTTATCCTTAACCCATTATCGTTATTAGTACATAGGAGTATAACGCGAACGGGTAGTAGAATATGATGGGGAGAAAAATATCGTTAACTGTGTTTTGAATTACCTAGTGTGTATTGCGAACCCTGGTTTGAGCGTAAATTTTTAGCTGGCTAGCCGGTTAATCGATCTTGAAACTGGGATGGTAGGTATTGCGAGTTAAGGGAGGTATTTGTACAGTTTTTATATAAAAAAAATATTTTTAGCGAAATAAATAAAATAATCCTCCAGTAGAAACAAAATTTAATTTTCTTCACGTGGTAATATAAACAAGTGTTGAATATCTGTCTAGGATGTTTTGGAATTTAACAACAATTTTTTCTCTTCGTTTAAAAAGTTTCTCATCAAATGCCGCTATGCTCATGACAGATATTCAACAACTGTTGATATCATCATGTGAAGAAAATTAGACTCTCATATTTCTACAGGAGCAATATTTTATCAAACCCACCTCAGTGGCGTAGTTGGCTAACGTGGTAGTTTCGTGTTGAGCCAGACTGCAGAGGACGGGGAGATAGAGGTTCAGGTCTCAGTCGGGTGAACTAGGGTAGTTTTTCCAAAAATGGTTTTCCACTCTCCCTCCACGCAAATGCGGGTTCTCTTCCTCTAAATTCAACCTACCTTCACAGTTCCTAATCCATTAGCGTAATTAGTACTTAATCGTATAACCCGAAAGGGTAGTAAGACGCTGTGCTAAATAAATAAATAAAAAATAAATCATATTTTATTAATTTGGTCGAAAAATAACTGTTTGCTAAGAAACCTGCAAAAAAAAACTATGACCTTAATAATTAGATATGTATTCATTAATTCATTTATTATAATAGGAGTTATTACAAAAAAAGTATAAACTAGATTTTATGTAATTTTTCTGTGGTTAAGCCCAAGCAGTGATTTAAGATATTCATAATAAATCCAGTGTTAGCTATAACATAAAATTTATTAGATAACAACCAACACTTAACAGGTCAAAATAAACTAAGCAATAGCTTAATCATGAATTTAATGAAACATTAAAATCAAACATAAATAACAAAATCTAATAATTAATTTAATTCCATTAAGATTTTCTCACTTAATAATTTTTAATTTTTTTAAAAGTTATAATCTATAGCATTATAGAAGCGTAGCCTAAATAGGTTTCTTTAGATAGTTGTTCATTTTTTTACATCCCTGCAATTTTTTTTTTTTTGCAATAAAAGAATATAAAGTTATCATTATTATACAGAGTGACCTAAATAAAACCGGCCCCAAACGCACAGTATTTCAACGTCTGTGCTTGAAATGTGCACCACCAGCCGCTGTGCATAATTCTACTTACCAACTAGTAAACTTTTATTTATTGGAACACATTTCACATACAGACTTTATAATACCACGCGTTTGGAGCTGGTTATATTTGGTACATCTGTAAGATAGAGAGGATATTTATAATATATGTTATAATGACGTAATTAATAATGGATACAATTTAATGCTTATATTTATACTTTTCTAATTATTATATGAATGTAATTTAATAATTGTAATGTGTGTGGGTGATTTGATAACTATGGTGCGAGTATGGATTAATAATGATAATGCGTTAATAATTGAATAAATATTGATGATAATAAAAATGGCAGTTCAAAATACTCCATTTGGATGACCAGAATTAACAAGCAGAAATATTTCTCTTGTAAATTGACATATTGGTTGAATGCGCTTTCAAGGTTCACAAACCCTTTTAGTTTTTAGTTTTACATTCTGTCTTGGTAGCATTGTGGTCTAGTGTTTAGAGTTCTTGGCTACAGATCCAGAGGTCCCAGGTTCAATTTCCTGCACTTACAGGTTTTTCTGTGTAGTGGGTCTGGAACTGAGTGTCTCAGCCTCGTGATAACAAATTAGGATCTACTTGAATAAATATGTAGAGGCTCCGGTCTATAAAACTGATATAAACGGCCGTAGGGTTGACTCTGCTGAACACGTGACTTTCTCTATCCTCAAATGTCATCACTATTATCACTAACAGCAGCGGTCACTTGGTTGGCATATCTAGATCGTAAACTCAAGCCATGGAGTATTTTTTGCTTGGTAGCCTTTAGTGCTATAAGCATATACAGCATGACAATCAAACAAATAAGATTATGGATTATGAAGGTAGAATTTTAGGTGACATATACTCTTATTTGTCGGTAGGGGAGTTAGAAACCATTTTGGGAAAACCCTCTTTAGTACATCCGGCCAAGATTCAAAACCCAGCCTCTACATAACCAGCAAATAAGACAAAATGAGCCTGACGATATCTGGAGGTGCCTTTGACAGCTAATCTTAGGTTAAGACAATGAAAACAAAATTCTTTTGATGGACATAATAAGCGCATTTCTATTTATTCATTATTGTTGGTGGAAATTCTATTAGTTGAATGCGCTGACGCTTAATTCGAATAAAAATTTTCTTCATCCAAAACGATAACCCTATAAACTTTTGGTAGCATCACTCTACGTAGTAAAAGTGTTCCTCTAAAACTGTTAAGGACAAATTTAATTGTGTGATTTTGGGTTCACATGTGTGCCAAAAACAAGAGAAGAACTGAAAATGTGGTCATGTGATGAGCTCTAAACCAATAAGTTGTTGTTTCGAACCAAGCTTGTCGCTCTATACTTGTAGATATCATCTCAGCTTTGTTCGTGCTCCTCCTTAAGATCTGCTTGGGAGAACCAATAAAAAAAACAATCAATTAGTGTGCAGGCACCCATAATGGAAGATACAAGCAGACAGACGCATTTACTGTCGTGAGGTGATATTGAGATAGGCCTAGTTAACTAAATGTAAAACGGGTCTATCGATCTTGCTATATTAAAATTATTCTCACTACTCAACATAATAATATGAAAACATCCATCGTTACATCCATCTTAAATAAGTGTTATTCACTCAAAACTAAATGTTTATAATCTGTTGTTTCTTGTTTGTGTTGCGAGGTATCATGGGTAAACATACATTTCTGCTACCGTGTAAATTGTTGCACCACTTAATCAGATTCTACTCCCAATTTTCGGTGAACGTATTAATCAAGCTTTATTAAGATACATTCATTTGGTTAAAGTCACATGTATTTGCGAAAGCGCTAAATTGTTCTAGTTTAAATGTCTTCAACATATCAGAAATTTAAGTAAATCTTACTTTAGAAATATATCTGGGGACCTAGGTGGGCGCAAAAGGTCCTAGGGGCGCTTTCCAACAAAATATAACATTCTCTTAGAAATAAATATTTAAATTAAACAAGCTAATGATTATTTCTAAATAAGGCCAAATATTTAAATGCTATTTCTTAATATTAAATTTAAAAAAAAAAGATTGATCAACAACATAATCCCTTTTAAGGTTTTATGACATTCGGGGTAGCTTTGTCGGCGAATCACTTTGATATTTAATTCCGAAAATATTAAGAGAAAATAAAGTGAAAAAGGGATATTTGATCACATATTGATAAAGGTGGTGGGTGCCACTTATTTTGTATTCACCTCTTTTTTATTATTATGTTTTTCCGGTATTTTGGCGCACTATTATCGTTATTAATTTGTGTCACTCAGGGGCGTGGTTTATTTATAGTATACAGAATACAACAGGGGCTCAAAACTTAACTTTCACCTAGAGGTGCATAGTCAAATTGCTCACTAAATAAAAACCTACACCTTTTCTTAAAGTACCCTAAAATGTTGATAGATGAGTCATTTTGAAGTAGAATCTTATTGAGCTCTTGGTTTGGTATTGTCTTGTCTTGGTAATCTGACCACCGTTAAGTTTTGGTCGGTTTGGATTGTAATCTAAAGACAGTGCTGAATCTCCTAAAGTTTAAATGTCATAGTTGTCCCGAAGTGCAAGGTCGCAGCCGAAGAGTTGTGGCGCTCGCTGGTTGGCCGCCATCCAAATGGAGCCGCCAGATCGCCGGCCCGCCGCCCATATAGTCTGTCTGTGTTATTACCGCCCCCAGGACCCTTGAAGGGGCAACACTGGGAATGGACATAGGGTTGGTTGGTCATTATTAGATAGAAACATACATAGAAAGATATAGTTATATAGATAAATAAATAAATAAATGAATATCACTGTTCCCGGGATGCTTGAAGGGGCAACAAAGGTAAATGGAAAGAGAAGGTCGATTAATCATTGATTGAGTGATTGATAATTATTACAGCAACCGGGATGCTTGAAAGGGCAACAATGGTAAATGAGCAAAGAAGAGTGATCATTAATAGGTAGCCAGATTATACCTAGGCTCGATTGCGACGAAGTGAGGCAACCTATCACTCGCCACTACTGACATATGTTGACATTATCACTTAGGAAGTGATAAGGGCCCATTACATTAGGACGAATCGTTTCACTCTGATTTTTTCTATCCTTTTTCATTATAGATTGTTCTAAGAATTCCTTATAACAAGTTTTTAAATATGTTAGTTTTTTTCCATATCCATTACTTTAAGTAACATTTGATTTAAGGTTTGTAACTTTGAGATGTGTATGGAAGTGCATTTACTGAGATTCAGCAGTACTAAAATGCACATAATCAAAATATTTTGAAATGGCAGTTAGATAATGACAAGTCACATCAGCTGTTAATTATTTAGATTAAATTTGCAAAAAGTATATCAATGTTAAACATGTTGCCTACCTGTGACGTCACGATAGTTCAAATTGGATTTCCCATGTTAATGACTTTACGTTTTATTCAGCAAGTTTTAAGAATATAACGTTGAAATAGAAACGATACAATCCAAAATAATTCTAAGACTAGTTTTAAAGTGTTACAAAATTATTATTTTTATCTAGAAGTAGTTTTTTTTGTAAGCGTATTTTTTTAAAAATCTACAACTTAGTATATTTTGCTTGGTCATGAAAATGGCTTGTTAGGAGTCTTTCTGCCAAGATGTAGATAAAAAAAAGGTCCGGTGAAGCAAGTCTATTTAGAATAGGAAACAAAAAAAATTTAATTTTATGAAATTGAGTCTATTTTTTAGAGGTGCAAATAGTATAGCGAGTGTATAAACTCGTCAGGGGAAGAGGAAAAGTGTTATCAGCAGATAAAAAAGAGATCTCGCAAGGTGAGCTGCTCATTTTCTTCTCTCTTTTTATTTCGTACATTGATTTCTTAAGTGTGATAGTGCTTAGGTGCGTCTATCTAAGATGCAACCCGCTTCACAAAATATCTTTTAAATCTCCAAGTA
Organism: Timema genevievae; assembly: GCA_902155825.1. Taxonomy (NCBI): domain Eukaryota; kingdom Metazoa; phylum Arthropoda; class Insecta; order Phasmatodea; family Timematidae; genus Timema; species Timema genevievae. The sequence goes on from CABFWO010000749.1 coordinate 116,793, forward strand.
TTATTATTATTAGTATTATTACCCGTTCGGGTGATACGCACGTATGCTAATGTGTAATGGTAGGGTGATTGTGAGATAAAATGGAGTACCTACAATTTAACGTGGGATCCTAACCACGGTGGAGGCCTGGCCTTCCTCACATTTACAAGTTGTGATTAATACACGTCTTGTCAGAGGTGAAGGAAGGGTTTGGCAATCAGATAAATCTGTGCCGGGTCCGAGGCTTGAACCCTGGACCCCCCAGCACAGGAGTCCGACACCTTACCCCTAGACCGCCAGGTCACCTAAAATCTTCAAGTAGCCAACGTCCTAAAAACAGCTAATTTTTTTTATCTCTCTTATGGTATAAACTTCTTTCTTAAACACGCATTTCCTCTTTTTAATCAAATGATACGAACAAAAAGCTGTTGTGTGAATTAGTCAGATAGTATAGTGTTCTTTATCTTTCTTACACTCGATGTTATATTCTAATGATTTTTTTTTTAAAGAACTGTGCCAACATCTAAGTGTTGAGCAAATAACATATTGCCAAACAAAACTTACTGTTTTAAAATATCACCGCTTTTGTGACTGTTAGTTCAAACAATATTTCATCGTAGCGCTGCCATCGTTAGACAGTCATGTTGAATAAGGTAATTGGTTTTGTTAAATCTGCTTGAAGGTTGTTTGACGTAAAATGATCGGAGATCTAATCTTGGTCTTGCAAAGCTTTGTTTTCTCTGTTGGTATAACCTGATGTTTTATTAATTGTTTTGTTGTAGTAAACTTTGATGAAACCAGAAAGACAATATGCCTGAATCCTGTTGAACCATTCATGAAATTAAGCTTTCTTATGTAGTTTCTGTATTAATATATATTTTAAAGCCTAATGGAAGGCTGTAAGATGTAGTATATGTAAGCTCTTCTAGTTCATGAACGAGCTCAAGAGATTAATCTTTTCCCTGGGAAAGTTTGAATATCAACAAAAGAAGTAATGATTGGTTTTTTTACTTCGTTTGGACTTGTGAGTGCTAAAATGATATATTGCCCCCTTCCATTTCCCCATCCTATCCAAATCTTTCTTAACAAAAAAACCAGTAGTTTTCATAACGAAAGTGCGTGTGGCTAAGTAATCCCACAGCACGCGACGCATCGTTTGATCAATACATTCAAACTCACACGTCATAATCTCGTCAATAATTATTTCCCCCCAGCCATGTGTCCAAAGAGTATAGCCGGGTGGCCGCAGAAGGGGTGTCCAAATTCTCCGATAGGAAAGGAGGAGCTACATTTGTGTAGAGTAGTAATTTTGTAATGCGTGCAGTACCAACCTGAGTCAAAGTCTCCCATGAAGGTGGCGGGCTATGTTGATAAGATACGTGTTCTGGTAGCTCAGTGGCTCAGACCACAGCGGCCGTCCCCACCCCCATAGACATCACCGCCTCCAACTCGCACTGAGCGCGTCCGGCCCAACACGAGCGTCTCACTCTCTACTCTCTCTCTCTCTCTCGCTTGCTCGCCCGCCCGCCCGCTATCTCTTCATCACGAATCTCGTGCCACGCTACTACGGTGGACGTACTTTACCCTCAACCCCTGAATCGATCTGCCTTTGAACCACCCGCTCTAACCGGGGACGCAGCGCGCCCTTCGCTTATGAGAAAACTACGCCGTAAGAAAAAGCTCCCTCGTCGATTCAATTTTCTCCCGTTGATTTCTAATTAATGAGACGCGAAGAGGCCTCTGAACACTTCTGCAGGAAACTTGGTATCGATTGCTTGAATTAGATGACATTTTTGTGAATTTTGATTGCGGTCAATTTGTGCAAATCCGGGGCAAGCTTACTATTGGCGCTGTGTGCGGCGCGGCCCGATCTTCTCCCGTACGTTTGGTTGATCACTGTCATTTAGTTCGCGCACTGTCTGACTGCAACTTGTGTTCCGTTTGTAGGGTGTCGTCGCAGATTTGGTTGCCGTTTTCCTTCCGTTTTTGATCTGTTTTGGTCTGGTTAGATTCTACATTTTCTAACTGACCCGTCATCACATAATTTTCTTCAAATTGGTAGGTGTTTATTTTAATCATTTTTTGATCTTTTTTACTGAACAGATTTGTATCATATGATTTTTTTTTATTGTTTTATCTCTTAAGCACGTTATGTGATTTCGTATATGGAGGTTAATAAAATTATAGTTGATATTTTATTTAATTGTTTATTTTTGGCCATTGCTGCACGTTCCGTTTTAAGCTTTCTTTAATTTTCGTCTAATTTTTTGTTCGAAGTATAAGAAAAGATATGAGCAAATTTGTCCCCTGATATCGTTCTCTGAGGTCACTAATTCCATTCCATTATTTTAATTTTGGATAATTTTAACTTTAAAAAAATTAAAACTAATTTTATCGCATGCTTTGTGTTTTGTTATAGTACCGTTAAGATTTTGTTCTCGCCTCCCCTCCCCCACTTGTCCCACATTCCCCCCACGGTACTACAAAATATCCTGATACTGTCACGTTACTGAGAGAACTTAAATCAGTTCATTTTGAGTGGACTTTTAATTAGAAAACAAACAAATATACCTACGTGAATTGTGACTACACCTATTTGTATGAGTTTAATAATTACGTGGTTTCAAATCCAAATCTCCGATCGCTCTGGTAATGTATAAGGAAGAGAGTCCTCTGGATTTTGGAGTTAAAAGGTATTCCATTTTGTTTGTTAGTATGTTTTTTGTAGCCTTAGTTTTTTAGGGAGGTGCTCCGCTTGCACTGGCCGACCACATTAATAGTCTTATCGATTGCTTTCGTTTTCACTCCAACATGGCTGCCACGGGTAGATAATTTCTCTGAGAAGCTAAAACTGGGGTTGGACGACTTGACAAATAGGATAGTTGGTTTGTACTTGCAGTGACAAAATGTTGTCGGGGATGAAAATTTGTGAACATTTTATGTGTTAATAATGTTGTTTCAGTACTGCATCTGTATACCTGTCAGTAACCGATTTATAATAAAATTTAATTATCAAAGTAATTTAATGCAACAACTCAAATCTTGGAATGATTCAAAGCATTTCCAGATTTTTTTTAGTGGAAATATAGTAGAGTATTATATATATATATAAAACCCCTCACCCACCCCCCACAACCCACAATAATTTGTTTCAACATATTTTTCTAGTTCCCTAAGTATTAATTTCTTAAACAATTATTATTATTAGTTTGAATAGTTTGAAAAAATATTAACAATATAGCGAAAGTTTGAATATCTAATTATCTTAATATTATGTTAAACTTAATATTTAAATTTCAAATGTTGAACCAAACAATTTAAAAATATTTATTGGCAATACTTATTTTTAATGACTGACTAAAATCGGTTATTAATTCAACTCCTATTCTTAGTTATTACCCACTTCAATTGATAGCTTCTAAAACCAAAATAGATTCTTATTAATATTTGTCTACTCTTCGAGAAAACAATGCCAGAAGGCTATTCGAAGAATATAGTTTCTCCTGAGAGTATTTTAAGCCGCCCGTTTGCAAACATTCATACGCATTTCGAAAGTTTTGTGGGTATAATTTCCAACCATCCTATATTCAGTTTAACCTCTTTTAAAAGCTATATATATAAACAATTCTTATTCAATTGTCATATTATTTTTGTATGTTTTAAAAAAGCATTCAATATTTTATTGTTTAATACTAATTTAATATACGTATTGGTGAACTTTCACATTCATAATGCTATTTCAAATTGCATTCTTTGATTGTCTTAAGAAGATCGGTAAAGGGAAGATTTATTTGTTTTTATAATGTATTTATTTTAAGTGACAGAAGTTTTTCTACAGCATTAACATTAACTGAAAATTTAGTAAAGTAAATTAATGTAATTTTGATAGTTAGCTTATTTATGTAAATTATCAATAAAGGTTAGCTCTTAACAAAATTGTTAAACTTTAAATTAGTTGCCCAGATGACTTGAGACTAAAAATCGAGTGGCCCTTGTAGAAATAAATGCCATGCACATGGGTCATCGTCTCTTGTCACTGGCATTTTGACAGGTAAAGTAGAATTTTGGTAGGAAGAAACTTAAAAAAATACAAACACATTATCTCCGGGAAACAATGATAACATTTTATTGTATTATTATTGTTATTTTATAGATATTTATAATATCTATTAAGTGACAGCTGTATATCACACGACTTGATATATGAATACCTGAAAGTAGCTCTAGTAGTAACTTAGTCTAGCTGTCAGATAAGGTTCTTCCTACGAAAATTGGATTGTATCTTAAGGATATAGATACCACACTCAAGATTAATTTTTGGTAACTGTGTTAAGCGAGAGAAATGTTACATAGTAGAATTTAAATACGGTTTAGTTTATAGAAGGTAATTTTAGTTTGAGGTAAGCTAGGGATAGCTTATAGAGGGGAGTCTTAGATTTCTGATGTAAACTAGAATATAGCTAGCTTATAGAGGGAATCTTAGTTTTCGCTATGCTAGAGGGTAGGATGTGAAACGTGGTATCTTTCCTTACATGACGAAAAAATGTATGGTGTTCGTTAACAAAGTGCTTAGGAAGATATTTGGTCCAAAAAAGCATTAGACTACTGGGGAATGGAGGAAGAAAGATAGTGATTAGTTACATACCCTGCACTCACCACAATCCATTGTTAGGATTATCAAATCTCGGTGGACGGTGGACAGAACATGCAGCGTGAAAGGGAGAATCTAGAACCTTGTAAAGGGTATTGGCTGGCAAACCCAATGGGTATATACCATTGGGAAGACCTTGAAGCAGATGGGAAGATAGCATTAGAATGGACCTGAAAGAGATTGGGTGTAATGAGGTGGACTGGATAGAACTATCTCAAGATAGGGATAGGGTGTAATGAGGTGGACTGGATAGAACTATCTCAAGATAAGGATAGGGTGTAATGAGGGGGACTGGATGGAACTAGCTCAAGATAGGGATAGGGTGTAATGAGGGGGACTGGATGGAACTAGCTCAAGATAGGGATAGGGTGTAATGAGACGGACCTGGATAGAACTAGCTCAATATAGGGATATTTGGCATACTTTTGTAAGTGTGGTAATGAACTTTCGATTTCCTAATGCCATTTAATATGAGGGTAAGGTATATATGGAAATTTTAGTTTGAGTTTGTCTAAAAGATGGTTTATTGATAATCGTCTTAATATGTGTTTAAAAACAAAAAATATTCGATAAATATATTACTATATTAATAATAATAATAATAATAATAATAATAGTGATGTTATAATAATAGTGATGTAATAAAAACAAAATATATTAAAACTTAAATTTACATTGAGCATTATCTTTATATTGTTTAGTTTTAACCATAAGAGATTAATCCGAGTGTCAAGTTATTTATTTAATTTCAAAATATCTATATTAAATCTATTTTTTCTACTCCAAGTATTTACTTAATCTAATATAAAAATCTCTAAACACTCGACATATTAACACAATTAATAAAACCTCATTCGTAATTTATTCATATAATTTTTATTTAGAGCGCAAAAATTGATATTTCTCTGTTAATTTTGAGAATACCATTAAAATAAGTTAGATTTTTGTTTTTGAATATCCCCACGTTTTATCACACGTCAGGGCTGTACGCATTTTAATAATAATTAAGTAGGGATCAGAAAGATTGAAATAAGAATAAATGTACCCCTATATGCATGTAGAGCGATTGGAAGACCTTTTAGGAAAAACATCCTCGGTGTTATAGGATTTAATTTAAGCCGTGACATCTCAATCATAGTCAAATCAGAGTAGACGAGTCTGGCATTTATTCCACGTGTCCACAGAAGCGGTTATTAAGTTTTTGTTTTTTGAAGCATCGCGTCTTACTAACCGTTCAGGTTATACGCTTATATATTAATTACGTTAGTGGTTTTAGGAATATGGAAAGTTATATTTAGAGTAAGTATACTCGCATTTTCATGGAGTAAGAGTGGAAAACCATTTTGGAAAAACTACCATCAGAACACCCTCACGACTTTGATCTCACGATCAGAGGCAGTCTGGTAAACTGCGAGAGTGACGCCTTAGACCATGTGGGCATTGAATCGGGTGATATTAATTTATTAAACTCTATAAAGTATGTCTAGCTAGCCTTGTGAAATAAAATAGTTGACTTTAAATGTGCCTTCTTTTTTAAAAAGTGTCCAATACCTTATATCAGTCGGTAGTGCATCTATCTATTGAGATAAGGGTCCCAAGTTCGATTCCAAGAGTGTCCAAAAAATAATATTGGTCAGATTGGGGCTTATCCTTTCATAGTGATGAATTAATAGCAAGAGACAGGGTGTATGTGGGTTGTAGAATTATGTTAGCTTGTAAGTCATAAGTTGATATACATAAAAAAATGTATATTTAATTGTACTAATAACATTGCTGTACTAGGGATGATAAAGGTTGAATTTAGAGAAGGTATACCCGTATTTTCGGGGAAGGAGATTGGGAAAACATTAAGTAAAATGTTCCCTCAGTAAATCCAGCAGGGATTTAAACCCCAATCTCACTATCGCCAACAATACTTTCTAACAAGAGTGTGACGCGTTAGCCCATGTTATCATTAATGCAAAATGCCATCAACGGAATGGTGTATTAGTATTAAAATTAAAAACACTGAATTTATGAGGGTCATAACCAGAGTTAGTTCGAATACACTCTTTTACAAATCCGGATCTCGAACCTTAATTTCCAATTTGCCTTCGATTCTCTAAAATCGAATCCGAATCTTGGAAAAATTTACGAATATAAGAGGAAATATAAATATAGTAAAATAGAAAACACAACTAGTAGCTAAATGTTAACATTCTCTTCTATAATTCATTTATTATATTATAAAATTATACATTAAGCTAAGTGTTATTATTATTATTATTATTATTATTATTATTAGCACCGCGTCTTACTACCCGTTCGGGTTATACGCACTTACGCTAATGTGTAATGGTAGGGTGATTGTGAGATGAAATGGAGGACCTACAGTTTAACGTGGAATCCGAACCACGGTGGAGGCCTGGCATTCCTCACATTCACAAGTTGTGATTAATACACGTCTTGTCAGAGGTGAAGGAAGGGTTAGCTAAGTGTTAAATTACTGGTCTGGGGCCTGGTTGCTAAGATCATCCTATAATTGTAATTGGTTCTGAACCACCAATAAGACGTATTAGAGCTCTAAAACAAATTTCACTTGAAAAATTTAAAAATACATTTTTTAATGATTTTTAGTCTCGTATCCGAAATCTTCTAAAATACCCTTAAGGATTCTAGGGATCCATGGGTCCAATCCCTAGTCATAACAAATGGACACACTCTCTGTCTATGTAGACCTTACATCTACCATTAAAGTGTGAGATTGCACTGTCGTGGTTTGGCATTAGAGGGGATTATGTTATTTCGTAGGAAGATTAGAATCAATTTGGTTCTAGATATATAGTTTATCATAAATGTTGGCGTGTTTTAAATTAAGGGCTGTAAATATATTTACCATACTCTTACTCAATACTTCCAAAAATTAAGGGTTGTAAAACTAATCTCGTAAGACAAATTAATTCCATTTAAAAAAATTTTTATGATGCTATGTTTTAAATTAAAGCAGAAAACTGGTTCAATAGGTAATACAGCTCAATCTGGGTATAGACCCTACCAGTACGATTTTATGTAGTCTTTATTAGAAAAAAAATAGCAATCGTAGTTAATTAGAAAAAATTTGACAACTAAACTAAATTAATAAATATTTTAAGAGTTAAATTAATCTCACTTTTACTTTTGTTGAGTGATAGTTGCAGAAAAAACTGTATATCGATGAGATTTCTAGGTTAATAATCTGTTGTGAGAAGCCTCTAAGAAGTGATTCTAGATTCAAGCTAATGTGTTTTTAAGCCAGTTTAAGCCCTTTACTAAACTTATTTAAAGCCCAAATTAATTCTTAGGATATTCTATAAATTGCCTTTGCTCACTAGTACTTTTAACTTAAAGCACTCTTTTTATTTTGATGATCATAAGTGTAATTTTGTGATTTCCGCCTGTATAGAACATACAATCCACTAGGATTTGTTGGCTTATCACGCTATTTATCATAAGAACCTCATTTCAAATAATTAATCCACCAATCTCTTAAATTTTAAACACAATCTTAAGCGTTAGTACCGCACTATAAGCTTTACTAAATAGCATTGTCTTAGATAATCCTGCTTTATTTGTTAGCAATGCACATAAATCCACATAAATAATCAATATTAATAGTTTTCTATGGGTATATTCTAGAGTTTGGGATTGCGGTCCACCTGAAACTGAAAACCGCGATTTTTCAATGATAAACCGTGTCCGAAAACCGTGGTTTCCTGAATAAAGATTACTTTATTTTTTTTAATCCGCCACGCTTGATTGCATGTAAATAGGTAAACACCACTCTATAATTTGTATTGTTGATCAATGATGTCATTATTAGTATCTTATGCGAACAGATGGAACAGTCAATGCAGGGCAATCCCTGGAATCAAATGACGAACGTGTATTACATTTGTGTGTCCATTTAATATATTGTTGTTATTTGTAATGTAGCATGTATGGAAAATGTAAAGGTATTAAAAGAAAAATTAGCAAGAAGAGAAACTATAACTACACCGTTGTCATTAAAAGATGAAATTAGTAAAGCGATAAAAATATTTGCTGAAAGCTCCTGAAACTTAAAATAATTTATATTACTCAATGAAGTAAGAATCTGCAATGTTTAGAAATACTTGCCAAAGAACAAATAGCCTCTATTATCTAACAAAGCACTTTCAACAATAAAATAAACATGTGCCGAAAGGACATTTTCTTTGAGTAGATGTTTTTGTACTAAACCTCGTTCATGCTTTTCTGATAAGTAGATTTTCTTGTTTTTCTGAAAGCTTATTATTTTAAAAAAGATATATATAGATATAAGTATATAAGTATATATATAAATATATATACTTAATCGAAAACCAACAATAAAATATTTATCGAGATGACTTGTTCTTTTTTTTAAAATATTGAAACATTATTTCTCTTATTCCTAACTAGATAAGTTTTACATAACTTGAAAGAATGTGCATCTCTATTATAGCTTAACTTCCCCACAACTCTTGCTCTACTTCATATGTACAAATTAAGCAAAATTAAACATGACTATTAAATTGTTAGTAACAATTTTAACCGATATATTTTTGTTGGAATACGGCCCCCTCATGCCATGATTATAATATTTCTCACTTTGATAAGACATAAGAAATGTTTAGTACTTAGATAATATCTGCTTCAGAAGTAATAACTACCCTCTTCCAATGTAACCCATTCCAGCTTTGTTGAAGCGTATCACCAAGAAAGTGTATTTTGCAACCGTACAAGAAATTAATCATAGACGATACAAAGTTCATTGCCTAGTATTTTCTTCTTATTCCGACAAATGTATGTTGAAAAAAAATATTTTCGAGCATTTATGTATTCATGAAATATCGATTTTATTAAAATATACTTATTCAACATGAATACCTTAGAATGACTCAAATTACTAAAAATAAGGCAAGGCAAAAATATTACCTTAGAACATAAAATGACAAAAAAAACATATAAAATACACGTTTCTATGACAATGAGTTCATGAAAATAGTTTATGTGACAAAAAAAAAAGACCTGTCATCACAAAATCCGGGCCCTGGTAACAGGGGTGGATTTGCGCACAGGCCTGGTAGGCACGTGCCTACAGCAGCAAACTTTAGGGGCGGCAGATTTTGCATGACGAAATAAATATATATCTATTTATTTTTAAAAATTTTTTTTTGCCAGGTAAATCAATTTGATGGCTTGTGTGTGTGTGATTTTTGTGATGTGCCGTTTTCTTTTATGCATTGAAGTTAATGAAGAAGTTGACATATATGGCGGAAGAGTAGAAGTGATGACTGAGTCGTACTTAGCCCTGATATTCTCCTCCCCCTTTCCCTATGTCTCAAGGCCAGTAGTAATTACTTACTAACAACAGTAACAGGGTGGCGTGGCAGAACAATACAGGCAGTGGTGTAGGAGACAGGAGTACGAAGTACGAAATACAGGGTGGGTACAAGTAAAATCGCTTCTTCATTAGCAATTAGAAGCAATAGTGTTACTGTTATGTTATAAGTTTACCTGTGAATACAATGAGGATACACTAGTTGAAAACTTAAGAATCAGTGCACTTAAAGGCTCATTTTATAACAAACACTAGATTTGATAAGAAGCTAAGTTCTCTCTAGCTGTGTCAGTTTATACGAACAGAGTAACTACAGGTGATCTACCCAAATGTTGACATTGCCCTCCGAATGTTCACAAGTACTCTAGCTTCTGGCTGCACAGCAGAACGTACCTTCTCGTGGCTGAGAAGAGTAAAAAATTATCTGAGTACCAATATGACAGAGGATTGCCCTAATACACTGGCAATCGTATCAATTGAAGATCAGTTTTTGAAGTAAACGTATTTGTCTGGCATCATTGGCCAGTTCGCTCAGCAGAAATCAAGGCGAAATATACTATATACTGTTTTCTTACTGTGTACATGGTAATAGGGCCCCTACACAATCAGTCACTCAGTATTAATAAAGTCATAATTAATACTGACCGTCTGATCGTGTATTGGCAGGACTGATGGTCGGACTTACGAACATACTGATATGATCCGAATTTTCTGATCAAATCAGTATAAGTCCATCAGTCTTGCAAGTAGTGGTAGAGACTGAGAGTAATATTGACAGTATAAGACTGATCGTGTCTGCGCGATCATCATTAGTATTTCCTTGAGTCTCAGAAGCGATTATGGACGCGGAACAAGCTGACATGAGTGCCCCAGTCGGGTGGAATGACCAAAGCATGTGGGGGTTTCAAGAAATTTAGTAGAGCTCTATGTAACCATGCTAGAATTGTGGGACACCTCGAATGCAATGTACATGAATAAGAACAAAATAAATTTGGCCTTAGTTAAACTATTAGCTATATACATAAAAAATGAAACCAGAAGCAAAATGTGAGGATGTAAGAAATAAAATTGTGTTGCGATCAAATTACCGTAGAGAGCGGAAAAAAAGTTTTTCAATCAAAGCGGTCAGGAATCAGCACAAATGACGTATATTAACCATCGTCGTGGAACTTCTATGTTCTCTTATCTTCCAATGACGCAAATACTGGCCATGTACGGTCTCAGTCTGATGCATACTGTCAGTCAGACTGTCAATCTCAGGACTGACAGTCTGACAGATCGTGTAGGGGCCCTATAATATTTTATTTGTAGTAACATTTCTACCGACTATAACTGCAAACTTGATATTGTTACATTTGTGTGTTGTGATAGTGTAAGAGTATTTATTTTTAATTTCTAAGTCTTTGCTTAGATTCTTACTATATTTAAAATCTCACTCTAATAAATAATCAAATAATGTAACCACTTATCTGTTGGTGACCTGGCGGTCTAGGGGTAAGGTGTGTGACTTCTGTGCTGGTGGTCCAGAGCTCAATCCTCATTACCGGCACAGATTTATCTGATTGCCAAACCCTTCCTTCACCTCTGACAAGACGTGTATTAATCACAACTTGTGAATGTGAGGAAAGTTCGGATCCCACGTTAAACTGTAGGTCCTCCATTTCATCTCGCAACCACCCTAACATTACACATTAGCGTAAGTGCGTATAACCCTAACGGGTAGTAAGACGCGGTGCTAATAATAATATATGTTACTCCACATATAGAACTTTAATATGGTACATGTTTGTCGGTGCATCACGGGTGGTAGGAGAGAGACGGGGATTAGAAGGGGTAAATTAAGGTAGAGATGGTGGGCGGCAAATTATGTAGTGCCTATGGGCGGCAGAGTCGTAAATCCGCCCCTGCCTGGTGATTATATTTAAGCTTTAAATGATACCTTTACTATGTATAGAATAATTAGCTGCCAACCATGTTGTTTACGTTCTTCTGAGACCTGTTTCAAATAGAATATAAGGGATCACTAATTAACACGTCTGTTGGCTTTAGAATAAGATAAATAAATATTACATTGAAATAATAAAAAATATGATGGCTTGAAAAATGAACTTTTTGTACAACTCTAACGTTTTTCTAATAATTTGGGTTATAGGCTTGGATAAAGTGTTACCTCCCACCATATTATACAATAAGATAGATTAGGATGGGGAATTTTAAATTAGAGCCTAAAAGCTCTTAAGTTAGTACAACACATTTTTACCTTAGCTCAATCAGTAACGTGTTTGCATTCTGCTCTAAGGGTTGAGGGCTAAGGAATAAGTCAATCATTATTTTATTACTGTATTATTTTTAATCTGATCAATATTATATACTATAGTAAATAATACTATTGAATAATATGTACACAAGGGCGTGGAAAACTAGTTTTTTTATAAATGGAAAAGCTAATTTTACCAATGGGACAAACTGAAAAATTTTCATTTACCTTAAGCCAATTAAAGTTTTTTTACTTATACCCTCTAAGGGTGGACCAGAAACCCCCGATCACCACTTTCTACTCCCTTGTATCTACAATGCTATATCTGATGATTTAAATTTTTATTGGAGAGCTTAGTAAAAAATCCAACAACAATCTAATGGGGTTAGTCTAATTAAGGTAGCTAGGAGGAATTTAATAATTTTTATTATTGATAAAAGATAGGGAAATCTCTCAGTTGTGATTTTAACTCTTACCTTCCCATAAACGACAAAGTGCAATGGAATAACTTGTTTGTCAACGTTGTAAATTAAAATTAGTAATCTTTAATCACTATCTAACAACTTAGCTCAGTCAGTAGCTTATCTGGCTACTGAGCTAAGGATCCCGGATTCGATTCCCAGTGTGGCCGAAAATTTATCATTGGTGAAATGTGGGTTTACACTTTCACATTAATAAATTAATGTCTGGAGACTGGATGTTGTGCCTGTCCTAGTCTTAAGTTAGATTATAAGGCATGTGAAGCTACGACAGATCTGGCAAGCTTGTAGTGGAAAATACATGGCTAGAATAAAAAACTGAACACAGGCTGGAAACAGTAATGGATGTAAATAAATTTTAAATCGGTAGGTAGTCGTGCAATTGAATAACTAGTATGTCATACTCAATTTGTCTAAATACTAGACTATTTTGTCAAATGAGGAAAACCACTTTTTTGTCTTATTTAATGACTGTAAAGTCATTATTAATCCACATAGAAAACTTATTGAACGTGTTAATGCAAATCGGGCATTTTAGTAACAAATCACACTAAACATAACACACTATCTTAAAGATTAAAATTAAATAGTTTACAATGTTCAAATACCATATAGTCTAATATGTGTTTAAGAATGAAAGAAATACCCGAAAATGTATATATCTCGTTTTACGAATTAATGTGCAGATAACAATTTGAACATTTTTCAACGCTGTCCAGTTGCTATAGTCAGATTATTACTTAATAAAAGTTTATGTACTTAGAAACAGTAGTGTAACCTAATTTATTAAATATGTAACAGCACCTAGTATTAACACACCTTATAAAGAATTTTAAAAGGACAACACAAACATATTTAGTTTGGCCTAAAATTAATTTAATCTAATATCACTTGGTATTAAGTTATTTAGCCCTAAAATTATGTTTAGTAAATTATTTCACTGAAGTTAATTTCACCAAAAGTCAGCTAGTTTAAATGAACATTACAGAGACTCCTTTGTCCTAAAATGAATTTCAAATAAAAATATTAAAAGTAGTTATTTGTCCTAAAATGAATTTCAAATTAAAATATTAAAATTAGTAGTTTTTTTCTGGGCACGGCGTTTTGCTACTCATTAGGACCATTATCATTTACACATAGACAATTTAACAAACTATGAGTTAGACTGAAGTAGTTTACCATAAACTCTGGGCCTACTGAGGAGTACCCATTTGATACTGAGCGTTCTCTAACCTTTGAATGAGAGCATTATGACATGTTTCAATCATCGCTTGGGTTGGGTGGCTATATAAGTTGACATTTAGTTAAGTCCTTGAATCAGTTTCAATACTCGCAACAATTCTATCGTTTAGAAAATATAGATGTCTTTTAATAAACCCAATAGAGATGACTTACATAGATTGTAAAAAAAATCTTATGCCTTAAAACAGGTTTCAAACCTTTGATTTTGAGATTTTTTTCCTTTTTAAAGAAGCATTATCCATATCAGTGGGCATAGTTTTATTTGTGACATTCTCGTCCTATTAATTGGTTTGTGATGGAGATATTAGGGTTTTAATCTCGGCAGTGTGTAATGAGGTTGTCTTAATTTCCCACTCCTACTCAACTCAAATGTAGGTAAATTTCATCAACCTTCCTTGTAGCTATTGAAAATACGCCAAAATCCTGGATAAGTACTAAGACATAGTACGAAAAAGACTAAAAATTAACATAATGAATATATAAATGATTTTTTTCAATTTCGAATACATGGAGTTTGAAATAACAACCCTCTTTAGATTGCATCTTTGTATAAAGTGGTCAGTCTAAAGCTTGATTCACACGTTCGCCATAAATAGAGAGCAGAATCTGCTTGAGGGGTGAAGAAACTCACACGATGCCTACTTACTACCTATGATGCATTACAAAGCAAACTTAAAACGGCTTGATAGCACTATATTTAATTTTCTGGTGGATAAAAATATACATGAGATAATTGTCAAGATGGACGTTTTCAAATTATAACGCTGTGTCGTGACATAATCCAATACATCAAAACACACGCGCTTTCCATTAACGGGTTATTTCAAATCCCCTCACAAAAACTAACAGAGCTGTCTGCTTAATTCTAGCCCCACAGCGCATGCGCCTTCAAATGCGCACACGTACTGACGTGAGATGGTTGGATTTGAGATTTAATTGGTTCTCCCGTGCCGAAGATCTCAGACAGAGTGGAGGAAGTAGATATGAGTTTAACTTTAGCAGAACAAATCGCTCGGATGAGGCTTAAGGGAAACCTTGTGATTGGATTAGAACTCGTTACATGACGCCGTTTCTGTTCTGCGCTTTTTTTTACGGTAAACGTGTGAATCCACAATAAGGCATCGAAATAAACTGGAATGACTATGCCGGGGAGATCGGGGTTTGAATCCCGTATGGGTTGACTGAGGTTTTTTTTAAATGGTATTCAACCCTTCATCTACGCAAAATACTGATAAACTTCCTCTAAATTAAAACGTCCTAATTATTAATATATTATCATAATTAGATCGTATGAGTAAAACCCAAAATGATATTAAGATGCGATAGCAAAAAAAAATCTCATGTTCTACGTAAGGTCCTTATCTAAATAACAAGAAAGGACAGTAAATACTTCTTTAATTTCACATATTCTTCAGCATCGTGAAAACAACGCCCCTAGTGAAATCTTTTGGAAGTAAGTTAAAGTTTGAAAAACTCTACGCATTTCTATAATAATGTTAGAGAAGCATTAAAATACTGTCATCATATCTAATAGGGATTTTTATATTCAGTATTGAGGATTTAAAATAAGGTTATAATATAAAATGAGCATCAAAAACTCATACAAAATAAGAATTAAACGCTTCATGGCTATATTTATTCACGCTGCAGTATATTGGTGCATTAAGACGCATTAAGGCGCTAAAATAGCCGAGCAGAAATTCTTAAATACCATAAACAGTCGGAAGAGGATTTACAGCCTAAGGGCCAAGGGGCGGCAGCTCTAGAGGGCGGCACATTTTGGATAACATTATTTTTATTATAATATTTGTTCTTAATAATTACGTTTAAAAATTATTGACTAACATTATCGAAATAGTTCAAGCTTAAGTCAGAACGACAATGTATTTTTTAAATAACTGTACTTTACAATCACTTTGTAACTGACGCCAGTTTCCCCTTCTTCATAATGTTAACTCAAGCTACTGTAGGGCATTTATATTATACATGCTTAATTATCTTTCCGTAGAAATCTTTTCTCGAATACTAACTTCCACCCCCCTCCCCCCCAACACCGCTTCTATCCGAAACTTCCTAAAGCCCTTGACAATAGTTAAATAGTTTAAAAAACGCCTGATTATCTTTCGTAGAAATATGTTCTTGAATAGTTTCTCCAACCCCCCCCCCCCCCCCCCCCC
>CABFWO010000749.1:137055-194659 GCA_902155825.1 Timema genevievae
GGAGGAGCTTGCTTGCACGTAGGAACCTTATATAAGCGTTCTATCAAATATTGTCAAAGTGTAAAAACAAATTAAAACATAATCATGATGTAGTTTGATTTATTGAACGAGTGAAAAGAATTCTCAGTTTTAACTCCACCGATTTGCATTTGTCTATCAGTGGTCGATATGTCTCACGATAGCTTTTGAATACATTAACCGATTTAATTCAAACTTGGGACAGTTATTTGTAACTTTATACTTATCATTCTCGTTAAAGAAGTAAATTTAACTAATTATTGGGAGAAGTCAAACCTTATGTATAAAAATATGTCTTCTAGCATGAACCATTCATTTTAGGGCATTCCCTGATACCTTTATGGCTGAAAATCGATATATAGGTATAAAATAATGTTATGACATTTGAAAAAGATGTGTTTTTTTTAATATACTTTTTTGTGTAAGGGGCTAATGGGGTGAGATAGGAGGACCCCACAATTGGGAATTGAGCCCGGGACCCTTAGCTTACTAGACAGACATGTTACAGACTAAACAAATTTATCGAACTAAAACACAGAATTATTGCTATAAATCGAATAGTTGTTTGCCAGTGGCGTAAGCAAGCGTTTGCTAAACTGTGGTTTGTAGAGCCCTTGGGCTCAGCCATATCTATCTCATGCTCCGTGAGGACAATCTTAGAATATTATTTTATTTTTCACGCTATAAAATAGAATCGGTTATTAAGGTTAACAGGTTTTTAATCTGATTAAGACATTTGCCAGTGCCAACTAATTGTCTTTAAAAGGCATAGAACAATTTATAGAAATTTAAGCAAATTATGCTTTAAAAACAATGTATGGGGGAAGAAATTACAAATTTTGGAATTTTGAAATATCCACGAAACGCTCTTAAATAGGGAAACAAACTTTAACATTGTTTATTAAAAAAATATATTTGAGCAAACATTTTTCATTGTATACTGCTTCAAAGACTAAATTTAGAAAAATGGCTAAATATAGAAGATGATCTGCAATTAGATTTGACAAACATAGCCTAATATACTAATATACTATCCAGTCCAAATCATCACACACTGTCCTTATCTTGAGCTAATTCTATTCAGTCCCCTCATTACACTCTTTACTATCTTGAGCTAGTTCTATCCAGTCCATCTCATTATACCCTATCCCTACCTTGAGCTAGTTCTACCCAGTCCACCTCATTACATCCTATATCTATATTGAGCTATTTCTATCCAGTCCACCTCATTACACCCTGTCTCCTTCAGGTCCATTCTAATGTCATCCTCCCATTTGCGTCTAGGTCTTCCTAATGGTCTCTTCCCATTGGGTTTGCCAGTCAGTACACTGAACAAGGTTCTAGATTCTCCCATTCATGCTGCATGTCTTGTCCACCGTAATTTACTAGACTTGACTATCCTTACAATGTTTTAATAAGTACAAGGTATGTAACTCATCTTTATGTATCCCCCTCCCCGGTAGTCTAATCCCTTTTTTGGACCAAATATATTCCTAAGCACTTTGTTTTCGAACAGCCTAAATTTGTTTTAGTTGTGTAAGGTAAGAGACAACGCTTGACACCCTTAGAGAACAACTGGTAAAATTATTGTTTAGTAAATTCTGAGTTCTATATCCTTTGAAACCAGGCAAGATGTCAACTACTCACTGAATGACTAATATCATTCATTTCTCCGAGTGTACTCTTTTCCTAATTTCAAATCTAATATCGTTTTTGATAGTTAAAATTATTTCTGCTAAATATTTAAACTCATTAACCCTATCAAATGATACGTTGTTCACAGTAATCTCAAAATTATCGTCCCCAATTTGTGTTCTCTCTGTGTGGTCATATACTTAGTCTTTTCAGCGATCACTTATAAGCTTATTTCCTTACGAGCCTTCGATTAAATTTGTACATCTCTTGCAACAGCTTCCTTACTATTACCCAACAATGCTAAATCATCTGCATATCCTAATATCTGCATTGAACGTTTGGGGTCAACCCTTTCCTACTTTATTACATTATCCTAATAACATACTCTAAGGGCCAGTTTCATAGTCAGATTTAGTACGCCTAAAATGCGAGTCGATACTAAATACAGGACGACACCTACCTTGACCAAAATGGAATGGGCTAGTTTCGCATATGAAACTGGCCCATTCCATTCAATTTCAGGTAGGTGACGTCTTGTATTTAGTATATCGCCGCACTTAAGGCGTACTAAATCTGACTATGAAACTGGCCCTAAGGCTAGATTAAAAAGTAACGGGGAAAGTGCATCTCCATGTCTCAACCCATTATGTTTTTCCAAAGTATCTGATAGGTGACATCCAACCTCTTACACTGCCACGCGTTTGTAAAACATACCAGAATTAGCTTGACAAGTTTTTTAGGAAGCCCAAACTTTACTAAAATTTAATATAATTTATTTATTTTAACTTAATTGGAGGCCTTTTTAAAAACTATATATAAATAATGAACAATCATGTTGTATTTCCACTTTTTTTTAAAAATATCTGCCTAGTAGTAAAAATCTGATCCGTTGTTGATCTATTTCGTCAAAATCCACACTGATGATCTCCAATTATTTCCTCTGCATATGGCGTCAATCTCATTAAATTATGTTAGATAATATTTTATTGCACGTTGGTAGTAGTGAAATAGCTCTATAGTCATTACACTCTTGTTTTATCTCCCTTTTTTAAACTGTGTAATATAATACCTTCCTTCCATTCTTGTGGTAATATCTCATAGTTCCATGTGGAACAAAGCAATTTGTGAATTTCTAATACTAACTTTTCACCACCTCCCTTTTTTATTTTTTTTAGCATCACGTCTTACTGCCGTTCGGGTTATACGCCTATGTAATAATTACATTAATGTTTTAAGGATTAGAAAGGTTTAATTTAGACGAAGTGCACCCACATTTGCGTGGAGTGGGGAGTGGAACCCCATTTAGGAAAAATCACCCTCAGTGCACCCGGCTGAGATCGAACCCCGATATCCCAGTCTTCGGGATTCCAGTCTTACACGAGAGTAGTGCGTTAGACCATAGTTACCAATGGTAAACTGATGGCAGATATGAGCGATGTTTTGAGTGGATGGAATGACCATGGCAGGCATATTTTGAATGTTCAGAAGGGATCCAAATTGGGTGTCGAAGCAGGTCATCTCTCTTTTTAACTGTCCTGATGATTACCATTCTCATATTTCACTAAATTGTCCCTAGCCTGATAACTTTTCCCATATCCGCTAATACCTGAATACAGTTCCCTGATATTCTTAATATTGCTATTTTGTTCTAGCTCGCTAACGCTACCATTTAGATGATTTTATCTTTTTGTTTCTGATAAGACACTGGCTTCCTTCTTGCACTGCTAAATGTGTTGGAAGATCGATTCACTATTACTTTCTAACCGATGTAATTTTGCTTCCGACCCGCCTCTGTGGTGTCGTTGGCTAACTCGCTAGTTTTATGTTGAGCTTGACTGCCGAGGACGGGGATATCGAGGTTCGAATCTCGGTTGGGTGAACTGGGGTGGTTTTCCTAAATGGTTTTCCACTCTCCCTCCACGCAAATGCAGGTTCACTTCCTATAAATTCTACCTTTCCAATTCCTAATCTACTAGCGTAATTAGTACCCAAGCGTATAATCCGAACGGGTAGTAAGACGCGGTGCTAAAAAAAATTGCTTCCCTTCTCTCTATTAAGTTTGAACATTTGTTGTTAAACAATGGTTTCCTCCTCCGTTTTTTGCATTGACTTATACACTGCTCTTCGCTGTCTTTCTGATGTTATTCCTGACATTCTCCCACCATTTCTCTGTATTCAAGGTTTCTTCTTCATCCTTTGAGCAATCTAGGACAGCAAACCTATTTAAAATTTCAATTTGATATCTATTTCTACATTCACCATCTGTCAATTTTTCTACATATCTTTCTAACTTGCCCTGACAGATTTTTCTTTTTTGTTATTGACAGACGTTCCCTATGTTTTGTTACTACCAAATAGTGGTCTGAATCACAAATTGCACTCCTGTATCACCCGACATCCAGTAAGCTTTTATGACGTCTTTCATCAATCAATATGAGATTTATTTGATTCTTTATTCCTATCAGAAGAGGTTCAAGTGTATTAATGAATGTACTTATTCTTGAAGTACGTTCGTTTCACAATAAGGTTCTTGAAGTGGAATTTACCATTCTGTCTGTCCCCATGTGTCTTTCTGTTCATGACCACAAACCTGAAATGGTTTGATGGATGTTGCTCAGACCTGATATTTTGATGTGATAGGGCAATACTTAATTACTATTTTTTAATGTCGACACTAGCTCTCAAATTAAAGGCCCTTTACTTATGTGTGATTTTTATTTTTTATTTGGAGACCCTTTTAAATGATATTAATAATTGTTGTTAGTTGTTTCTAAAATAAATGTATTTAAGGGTTGTTTATTTATGATAAATTTTAGAAAATCTGAAATATTGTGAAAATCTATTTTAATACATATAGAGATAAAAATAGGTACTATCTGGTAATAGTTGTTCATAATAGTTAATATATTTTTATAAATATAAATAATTTAAGAAAAATTTAAAAACAAAATATTTTGGATTTTTTTTTTAGTTCCATAGCTATTATAAACTATATAATAAAGCTTGTATGATTGTGTCGTAGCATCTATTTAATTTGATAAAAAGAACAAACTCAATTTTGCAACTTAATATTTTCTAGCCTTCCATTTGATCTCATGCTACCTGATATGTTCTGTACCTAGTAAATAATGTTTAGAACACTATTCAAAATGTCTGTCATATTGGCCAAATGGTCATTATAGTCAATTACGGTCAATTACTAGTCTAGAGGACTTTGGTTCAATTCCATGAGGGGGACGGGGGTGGAGGACGAACTTCATTATTACTATATGCTCACGGGTTTTTAATCTAATTTTTAAATTAAGTTTAAGCACGTGGTAATAATACATCGACAACATTTTGGGACGTAGCGTACCAGTTGTCCCCCAGAGCATGGCTTTGCTTTGCTTTGGTTTTGAAAGGTGCATACTATAGTAGCCTATAAGGGCATACAGGCACGACAGTCTTTAGTTACAGGCCAGAATACTGAAGTGTGGCAACACTGCGTTGAGGCCGGTCACCAAAACAGCCACGTGCAGTATTGCTGATTTAGTTCAGTTTGTTTTACTGTGCGAAATGTTTGTTTCTCGTGTAATTTACTTGATTTGAAAAGTGGTGTGGTTCATTCTTATAATGCGTTGGGTCATATAATAAAACATACGATGGATGAACATTTTGTGGATGTGATTAGTGATATGCCACCGCTGACATGATTTCAGAATCCTCAGCTGTGTGGATTTATGGATATGCTTACTACAAATGGTATTTTCGTTTGTAATATAGTTAATTCATTGAATTTCTTAATTGGGCATGATACAAAATTACAAATGCTAACTATTTCAATGCTATTACCAGAGGGAGACTAAATAGTCCTTCAACAGTTTTGAGGATTGAAGTTAGTGGACATTCTATAATGAAGATTAATAACATAAAAGTTCGAAAATACGTTTCTTCAGCATAAACATGAGAAGCAACTTTTCCTGTGCACCCGCTTCGGTGGCCGCATGGTCTAAGGCGCTACTTGCGCAGTAGACTAGACTGCCGATGACTGGGAGATCAAGGTTCGAATCTCATTTGGGTGTACTGATGAGGGTTTTTACTAAATGGTTTTCCACTCTTCCTCCGCTCAAATGTAGGTACACTTCCCATAAATATAGCCTTACTCAACCCTAAAATCATTATTATAATTAGTACATAAGCGTATTATCTAACAGGGTAGTAAGATAGAGCTAAATAAAATAAACAAAATTTTTTGCGGCAATTCCTTGCGTTAATTATTTTCTTTGGTTTCGTCAACGCTTTGATATATACTTCATATTAACTACATCAAGTTTAAGAATTATAAATTTCGCAGTAAAAATTCTTAGTCAAAAAGAAAAAAAGTTGAACTCTTTACAAAGTAATGTTTCAAAATTCTATGTCCTAAAGCTGATAAGTGTTCAAAGCAATTCTTAGATTATTCTGTCAATTTTATTGAAATATTTAATAAAGAGGGCACCTGGACATGGGTATTGAACCCGGAACCTTTGGATTAGTGCAACAATGAATACTTTTCCCAGGCTTATTCAGTGCCTTTTGTAATTTTCATCGTAATAATCTAATCTTGTTTGTGAACGATACATAATCCTTAGCCAGCAAATTTTATTTTATAATTATTATTTACATGTTTATTTGCTGTATTTTTAAACCTCTGAAGTATTTTTGTTAATATAAACATATTTTACGTATATAATTTAACTTTCAGTATCGTAAAAAGTGACTCATCAGTTTTAAAATGAAGAAAACTGTAAATATTCACACAATTCTCCATAAGATCCAGCAGATTGCTAGGCCTCATGACGTAACTGCAAGCGAAGTTGCCACATTTAACCCTCTGGCCTCTAAAGACGGTCATGATACAGAGGTTAGTTAGATTCGGAATTTGCAAGAAGTCGGTTCCCTGTTCTTTTATCTATTTTTAGATTTTTCATAACTGGAGGATCTGCTAAATTGCCATTGGGGTAACCCCCCTGCCAAAAATGTTGGACTTAAAATTTGGCGGTTGCTAAACAACTTAATCAGTATGCAAAGTTTTATCTTTGTACCTTAGCGTGAAGTTTGGCCGTCGAGATTTTTTCTTAAACAATAAACCAAATGGCTTTTATAATGTAAATATTATTATCGGTATTATAGCCTCGTTTGGTAGTTTAAAAATTAGCTACTTTTTATTTTCATGTGTTCATACACAGTCATTCTAAGACATATTTAACAAATATTTACAGCTTGAAGATGAATAAAAACGTATCCTATTGGTTGCTACTCCAAGATTTTCTTGTATATTTTGAAATGAAGTATTCAGGAAAAATTTCGCAAGGGAAGTCAAGAAAGAGATGGGAGGGACGAATATCAGAATGTGTGCAACCGAGAGGAGAAGAATGGAAGCAATTAAAGGAGGAATAATGGTGGAAGGTAGAGATATATTACTAAACTGACCCAGCCCCAGACTGGAAACAGTTGATGATGATGATAAGATTTTCTAAAAGTGGTTTCTATGGCAGTCCGACTAAGTGAAAGCTTAAAATTCTAAGGTACAGGATTCCTTTATAAATGATGAAATGTTTTATGTTTCACCATATTTAACAAACATTTTAACCAATGACTGAATATTCTCAGAAAGACTATGTGAGTGTGGGGAACGCGTGTTATTTATTTTCTGTGTTATGTTTTGTAGCATGATCAGTGTTGTGTGATATCCAGGGTTTTTATGTCATTTCAGAAGGTCGTCGTTCACGATTCTCAGCATCTTGATTCTGCATGTTGAACAAGTAGAGTTAAAAATTGGGGCTGAGCTATAATAATTCTTAAATAACAGAGCTCTTTTTTTTTAAAAAAAAAAGCATCAAAATTTATACATATCATTATTTGAAGGCATCAGCAGATATATGTAAACATTTTAACTAAGCCACAAGTATAGATAACTATGAATACTAAGTTATTTTAAGATTAAGTAAACTTAAAGTGGGGATCAATACAAAATAAACTGTACAAACTTTTTCATCCTTAAATTGCCATTCATAAATTGACTAACTTAAAATGTCTAACATTACAGATTAAATTATAGTAGAGTTTCCTATTAAATAAGAATAATATCAACAATTACCAGAATCAAATGTATGTACCCATTCATATATATATAAATAGTAATGTATTTGATTGAGTGGTTTTCAGGAAAGTCTTCTTTTGTCTCTCAATATTTTAACTAACGTATTACTTTTTCCATTGTGTTTATATTCAAAGGAACTAAAAATAGTCAATGAAAAGTATAAAGCAATTTGGATAAACCTTTTAAAGTAAAATATGAGAGCCGCATTAGAAATCTTTGGCAAAAAAGGTGCTTTTGGAATCGGGGGCACTTACAAATAAAAAATAACCAATTTATACAAATTATTATTATGATTAAGACTCTTTTCCTTAAAGATTATTTAATAAAACGCGAAAATAAATGAGCTCTTATCGAACCTTTTTAGCACACGCTTCGGCAGCCACGTGGTCTAAGGCGTCACACTCGCAATGGACTAGAGTGCTGATGTCAGGGAGATTGGAACTCCATTCAGGTCTGGTGTACTGAGGAAGTTTTTACTTAAAAATGCGGGAACACTTCCCTCCGAATTCCACCTTCTTAATCCCTAACCTATTAGCCTAATCAGTACATAGGCGTATAATCTGGATGGGTAGTAAGTAATACGTAGTGCTAAGAAAGTTCTTTAAAAATTTAGTAGGCTTGATAGTGTAATACTTGAATCCAATCTTTGGCAATTCGATTTTAGTTACGAATAAAGTATTTAGTCTAGTTATTAAATGGTCAAATGATTTAACATACTTTAAAAATAAACTTACTGTTATGTTAATAAAATACTATCAATTGGAAATAATCATTTTCTAACTGTGCCAAATTAATATGCATTACCTATAGATTTAAATTTGTAAATTTATCAATTGGTTTATTCTGTGTGTCTTGTTTGAACAGACTTCAAATGGATGAGGGGGAGTATGCTTAGAGATAGTGCAACCGAATAAACGCAGAGATAGGTTCTGAAACCCATCGAGATAAATATAATGTTGAAAAACACCTTTATGCCTCAGCCACACAGACCGCTACATATACTGCACTGGTAGCACAGAAAGAAGCTACGCTGTGGTCGTTTTCCGCCAGTCTTCCTCAAAGATGGCAGGTGTTCATAATGTACCTTGGGATTGTGATAGTTCTGATGATATTTTACTCTTACCATTGCTCAAAGCGATAGAATACTTTTCCCATAAACATTGTTATTTCCGAATATCTTCGATTAAAGCTTTCGGCATATTGTGGTTAAAGAAAAAGTGCAAGAGAAAAAAATACAAGTAGATTACTGTGTACTAAGTAGAATAGTAAAATAAAAGTATATATTATTGTTTTCGTTTAGTATTTTTTAACTAAAGTCCAGACCTGAGATGTCAATGAAACTATTTTACAAAAACACGAGATTGTTTATTTTGCACATGCGTGTAGTCCTCTACGTACCCAAAAAATCAGTTTCCTCAGATCACTGGATACGCGTTCAGCGTAGAAAGCGCAGCGTAGAAAGCGCAGCGTACGTAGCATACACGACACTGTGTGGCCACTTTTACTGTCTAATATGGTTGCGATCATTTTGACTCATAGCGTCCATATTTTGTCTGTGTGGACTAGGTAATGCGTACGGCTAAGATTAGAACATCAACATCTTTGTCACTGACATGCCAGCCTATTGTAATCCTGACACCTTCTAGTGTGTGAGAAACGGTGTGGACCTTAGCTTTTCAAAGAATTATACTACTATAAAGCCACATGGCTCACTCACTCACTCATTCACTCACCGACATTAATATTTACCCACTTCCAGATGAGCTAGAAACTTGAAATTTGGCAAACTTATAGCTTCTAGCCTGTAACCAACGGAAAAATTCCAAAAAGTTAATAATTTTAATATTCAACCCCAGAAAAAAATTCAAAATTGTGGAGCAACTTTAAAGTCGGTGCGGACCTTTCTTTGGAGGTCTCTTGTGGCTAAACGGTAAGACCTATCAAAAAACTGATTGCACCAGCAGCTACGGATTTGGCGAGATAGAGCTAGAGATTTTGATTTTAGGTAAATTTGGCACATTTTCCAAACTTTTTTTAATTTTCTGACACACTTATGGTACAGCTAGAATCATAAAATTTGGCAGGCATATTGGCACATCCAATTGTCATAAGCGTGCCAAATCTGATGACTGATCAAAGCGAGTTACTGGTTTACAATCGCATTCTGCGTGTGAGTGTATCCACTTTATGGCTACAAATAAATAATCTAATATATATTTATTGAACCAACTTGGTAAATACACCAACACTATAATAATACTTTAGTTTATTTTTACCATCATTTTAAATTGGGTGTAGATCTACTAAAATATTTTTAAATATATGATGGAGTGTTTAAATTTTAATGGGGCAGGTTTATAAAAAAATGCCTATTTTAATTGTTTTCTAAGAAATATGGTACATATATATTATGTTTGTGCCTACATTGATTTTATATATCTATGTTATGTGGACTTATTACTACTGATGCTACTACTGATTCATCAATCTAAGAGACAAAAAATAGCAAATTTTATTAATCTGTTTGACTCCGATCAGGAATACGAGATTCGATTCCTGACTAAGTGAAATAATGTTTCTCTACCTGCGTAGTTAATTCATCCATGATTATATGCAGAAGACTATAAATAAGTTTACCTTTTCCTTTTAGTGAGGTAGTCTAGCCGTTAATATCCAGCAAATTTACAATAAATTGCTTCAAGAAATGGTAGATGAATTAGCTATTTGAACTCCAATATAAATGAGCACGCTTATTTGTGAGGTACTTGCCATAAAATCATTACCTACTTAATTATCCTAGGACATTGGATACTCTGTTAATAGCCACACTTACAAAAACATGCCACTTATCCCTATCATCAGCTAGTTCTATCCAGTCCACCACATTACACCCTATCTCTTTCAGGTCCATTCTAATGTTATCCTCCAATTTGCGTCTATGTCTTCCCAATGTTCTCCTCTCATTGGGCTAGGCAGTCAATATCTTGAGCGTGGTTCTAACCTCTTCCATTTTCTCTGCCCAATATAATCTGTGAGATTTGATTACTCTATCAATGTTTGGTGATGAGTACAGGATATATATCTCGTAGTTATTTAACCTCCACGCTAAAATTTCTTCATCGCTTTTTGAACCAAAGATTTTCTAATCACTTTGTTTTCGAACACTTTAAATTTCTTCTAACCATATTTTATACATTTGGGATACGTTATTTTTGCTAAATATGATTTATGTGTTCAATTTAAATAATTTTCACTAAACCAATACAAGCACAGAGTAATCTCATAAAATAATATTCTAGTACAAATATTTCACTCCTGTTCTCAATAACGCCCAGGTCTGCGAAATACCCAAATTTAAAGAATACCTAATGTTTGATGCTATATATTAATACGAATATGAATGTTTCTAATAAATAAGCTTCAACAAAAACATTATATACCAAACAAATCTTTAATTAAAATAAAGGGGTCTTGATTATATATTATATTATGGCTTCCGTCACCTCATAAAAAACTATTGATAAAACATTATTTATTTAATTTCTAAGAGCCAATAATTCTATAGCCATGTGCGCTCAAAATTTTTAAAAATTGGGCTATCGGCAGATGGGAGGATAACATTTGTGTGGCCCTAAAAATATAGTGTAATGATGTGGACTGGATAGAACTAGCTCATTATGGACAGGTGGAGTACTTTTGTAAATGCAGCAAATTACTTTCGAGTTCCTAAAAACATTAAGTAAAGCTTATTTATGAATCTACTGGTAGAATATATTTTTATGCATTTATATTTTACTTAGCTATTTTCAATTAAGGTTTATAATGTAAGAAAAGGAAAAATTTTAATAGGCCTACTTAACAGTTAATAGAAATTGATTTATTTAGTAAATTAATAATTTTAAATTATTTAAAACACGTTACCATTATTGATCATCTCACCTCAAATTGTTCTATTCATTAGAAAATAAAGTTTTATTAATTACTAAAATGACTTGAAATATTTGATAAATATTTTTCTGACAATTTTATTATAATGGTTTAAGTTATTTGTAAATGATCGACGTCATATTCAGCCTAGGTAAACTTTTTATTTTTGTTTATTTGAAATCTATATCCAATGTATTTAAAATTTTTTATTTATTGTAGGTCATGTTAATTATTTCTTTGGATACGTTTCTATTTCGTACTATAATGAACTAATCCATAGGGATTAGATTGCAATGGGATACATTTTAATGATACTAGAATATAAGTAAGTAATCTAGTATAAATGGTTTATTGGCTCTGTATCATATAAAACTATCGGGTAGTAAGTTTGAATAAAATAATAAAATATATGTAAAAGTACAACAAAATATATTGAGAATTAATTCAATAAAAATAAAAATATATATATTTAGGCACTTAATTTGGCAAGTATGAACTCATTTTAAAAACTGCTGTTTAGTGATAAGTTTAGCCCATCATTCTCGTAATACTTAAGGTTTTTATTGAGCTCAGTTCTATAATATTATACAAGTGTCGTTGGTGATATTAATTGGGTATTGATACTTTGGCTACTGGGGAGTAGATGAGGTTACATGATGATGATGATGATGATGATGATAATTATTTACTTTTAACGTTGCTCAAAGAGACAGTATACTATAGTATACATGTCCCACCACAATGATGATGATCAAGTCTCTTAGATTATGATGGGCAGGAGATGCAGCACGAATGGAAGAATCTAGAACCATGTTCAGGTCACTGACTCGCAAACCCAATGGGAAGAGACCATTGTGAAGACATAGACGCAGATGGGAGGATGACATTAGAATGGACCTGAAGGAGATAGGGTGTAATGAGGTGGACTGGATGGAACTATCTCAACATAGGGATACAATGTAATGAGGTGGAGTGGATAGAACTATCTCAAAATAGGGATGGGGTGTTATAAGGTGGACTGGATGGAACCAGCTCAAGATTGGGATATTATGTAATGAGGTAGACTGGATAGAACTAGCTCAAGATAGGGATGGGGTGTTATAAGGTGGACTGGATGGAACCAGCTCAAGATAGGGATATTATGTAATGAGGTAGACTGGATAGAACTAGCTCAAGATAGAAAGAGGGTATAATTAGGTTGACTGGTTAGAACTAGACCAAGATAGGGATAGGTGGCGTACTTTTGTAAGTGTGGCAATGAACTTTTAAGTTCCTAATGCCTAAGGGTAAGTATTGATACTGTGAAAATTGCATATTTGTCTTGTTTGTGTTAGTTGTCAAACAAAATAACCTTAACCTTAATGTATATATCTATGTATAGTTTCGTATTGTGTAGTAAGTATTTGGTTCCTTGTCTGTAAATAATGTGCATGTGCCATCTGCATATACTATCATATCTTATAACTATATAATAGAAAGAGAATTGGCCCAAGTATTGACCATTTAGTTATACAAATACTCATCTTAACTTAATCACGACAGTGTTCAACATTATCATCTTCAATATAATAATCTGTGAAATCTATATTTTAGAAAGTTTTGCTCCTACTATGATTTCACTATTCATATTTATTACCTCTAGTTTTATTATAATTATCTTTTGTTAACAGTATCAAAATGTTGCTTAAGTTGATGCTCAGAAGAATACAGATTTGTTTGGCTTTTAATGCTTTAAAATTTATGAGTTAACTCACTTGGAATTTGTGTATTTATAGGTTTTTTACAGATATAAATTTTACATTTAAAAAAGTTATTAAAATATTGGTATTAATTGTGAATCGCCATTATTTAAAATAAGAATTACTGTTAAATCTATAATTTTTAAAGCTATTTTACATATTTGATTAGAAGGATTGACTATATTTAACATTAGTTATTAAATAACTAAGCTATTATAATTGGTAAGTACTGTTATAGCCGCATCTAAATATCATATTCATTAAATTGAAAAAATGACACCTGAATGCGAGATTCTAGCCTGAGACCTTTGGCTTAGTACGCCAATGCACTAACCATTGAGCTATCCAGGAATCGTCCTTTGCCCAAAGTCATTCTCCACTCATATTTTAAGGCAGAGTCTGAGATAGACGTGCAGAATATTTAACATCGCATCAACAATTTAATCTCATTTCTGTGAACGCTCAAACTTTATACTGATTGTTATTGACACACGGAATGTACTAGTTGAATATGTTAAATGGAATAGAAAAATAGCTTTTATTCTTATGCTTAATAATTTATAATTGTGATAAATATTTATTTAGGTTTTAGCATTAAGTTATTTGAATAATCAATATTTTTAAATTTTTCTTAATTAGTCCTAATGTAAGCATAATGGGAGCTATACATTTAAAATTGTTTATATGAATTTGCATACGTTGTTGCTGAAAAATACAATGTAACGATGAACTTTGCGTGGATTTCTCATCATCGACTTTTTTTTTTTGTAAATTAAACTACGTTACAGATATCTGTATATATTAGGATATACTCTTTTTTTTTTGCTTAAAATTTGTATATCTTCTTTATTTTATTTAAATTTCCAGTTCTCGGTATTCTCGTACCCTTGTAGTCTCGTTAAAATGTCAATTAAAAATTGTTATATAGTTAATGTCAAATTGTCAAAAATTAACATATTTTTTTAAGATGCATTACTCCCTCACTGAGGACGCTATAGGAGGCATAAAAATAATAGTTTGAATGTGTAAAATATTGTGGAAATATTTTTGAAATTTTTCATATTGAAAAGAAACAAAATTTTCACTGTTATGTTTCCAATAAGGGCTAAATAGTTACCTAATATATAATTATTTCATTTGTGTGGTGATGTCTGCCCAAACCATGTTATAATATAAACAACTGGATGATAGTAACACTTTTAAATATATGATTCTATCATTGTTCAGGATAAAATTAATAACTAAGCCGAAATAATAATTAACTAATGTTTTGAAATAGGAAAAATATTATTTAATTCACACTCCCCCAAAATACTTGTTATCTATTGAAACATGACTTGTATTTATTGAATTTATCTTATCTACCCTTAGTTTATTTTACACCCAGAATGTTTGATAGTATTGCTCACTGACTGCACTGCTACACAGCTACTTTAACATTGTATACGGTAATAATGTGAACTAATAGTAAAAATAAAGAGAAGTCTGCAGGGGAAAGCGCATACCTATCACCATCTCACCTATTCTAGCACCGCCCAACATTAGAAAGAATTCGAACCAAGATTAATATTTTTTTTAAAAAGACTGAAAGGGTGAATATAAGTCAATAGACCACCGTTTTGCGGACTTTGCTTCACGGAGTCTTTGGTCTCCACCATATTTATCCCAGACCCCGTGAGGCAACTTTTTGAAATTCTTTATTCTTTTTTTTTCACACTAAAATAGAACCAGTAATTAAGATTGCCAATATTTTCAAATATAATTAAAGGCCAATTGACAGGCTATTCAGAACAAGTGTTGTTTTCCGTTTGCTTTATGCTTGTAAATTTTAACTGTATTTATTGAAAGTTTATATATTTGTGTACAAAATTGTATGGGGGCTCCAACATATATTTTTTCTAGTGCAAGGGCCTCTCCGCTCTAAAATAAAATTTGGGAACCCCTGCACTAGACAAAGCCTTGCTACAGGACGCCAAATCAACGAAGCTTGAATATAAATTTCAATCCGGAGCTGTTCTAGTAGACTCATTGGTTTACGTTCTTTTATACTAGAATCGATAAACTAGGATTAATATCTGAGTGTTAGAACTTCTAAATATCTTTCTATGTAATCATACGCCAAAAAGAGTTTTGTACAGCTGTCTCTTTTGATAGATAATGTAAATATTAACAGTTTTAAGATAAGTGTAGTGAGTGGCATTGGGGCAACTTTAGCTAATCTCTATGGAAGTTGTAACTTGTGAAAGGTTCTTTGTGTGGCGCTTCCGCTACAGTCGGATTTAAATAAAAAAAGGCACTTTTTCACCAGTTTCAAGTGTTACTAAAACAGTATTCATTGTGTATTTAAGGTCATGTTATCTGCAACTGCCAATTTTCATAGTATAATTTTATAGATATTAATATTTATCTATCAACAAAGTATTATTTTTATCAATGCTAACCGTGAAGAAACTCTTTTCTCATTTTCTAATGGTTCCTTTATACCAAAACGCAACTATATCTTGGTGTTCAGTGTAGAATGAGTAGCAAGAAATTCAGCCAGTTGGGACTCCTATCAGCGATCAGCTGTTGGGGTTCACCTCGGTCGAGTGACTGACGGATCATATGGTGGGTGTGTCTGCAAAGGCCCGGTGGGGATAGAAACTAGACCAGGTGGTTGAAGGAAGTGTAGTAACGGTCGTTCTACGTATGGAGTTTGGAGCGGAAAGGGGGAGAGGGGGTGGAGGGAGACCATATTATGACAGGGGACACGTGACCGAGGTTTGACAACACTGAGAAACCAGTTATACCCCCATCCCACTTAACTATTTAAAGCTTGATTCCCTTCCACTATTCCTAAAGCTTGAAATAATTTGATGAGTTGTAAATGAGGGGTTTATTTGTGTAAGGTTGGGCAAAGCTTGGGTGATGGTTCAGGTGTTTTATTTTGATCAACTCTTTGAGTTTACAATAATGCAATATTACTGAAATGCAATGGTGCAAATAAAGGGGTGGTTCCCTATCGAAATTTAGTGTCTCCTTCCCTAGAAATACTAGCTTTTTACGTCCTTGCAGGGATAGGCGGTGTGTTTTTAAGATATTAAAATAATTAAATTGTATTTTATTGGGTAGAGAGTAATAATCCATGAATTGTGTCCATTTAATATTTTCTTAAAACAAAACTTTTTTAATGGCGAGCTATTTCCCTAAACGGCACAAGTTTCCCTCTTACTTACTAAAGCAGATCATGTGAGTCGCCCGTATTGGTGGGCATGCGGTCTAAAGCTTGGTTTATAAATATGTCAAAAATAGAGGGCAGAATATACTTGAGGGTCGTAGTAAAATCACACGATTGCAGGAATGTATGTTGTTCCATGATGCTTTGCAATTAATATTAGAAACAACTTACGGTGTTTTAGGTTTGGTGTTGCACAGCTCGTACTTTGTACTTATTGTCACATATGCAGCAGAAACATGAACAATGACTGTAAGAGAGACAAGGAAAGTGGAGGCAATGGGAATGAAGTTTGTGAGGAGCATGTCAGGTGTCACAAGGAGAAACAAGATTAGGAATGAAGTTATTTATTCGGGAAAGAGAGGAGGTACAGAGAGTACATGAGATAGCAGAGGAAGCAAGACTGAGATGTTTTGATCATATAATGAGGATGGAAAAGGAGAGAACGTCAAAGAAAATGATTTAAATGAAGTATGTAGGAAAAATACTGAAAGAGTGGCCAAGAAAGAGATGGGAGGAGCAGTTAGCAGAAAATGTGCAAGTGAAAGGAGAAGAATTGATCAATTAAAGATGGAAGAGTGGCGAAAGGATGGAGGACGATGAAGGCATTTTAATAAACTGCCCCGGTTACAGGTCGGAAACAGTAGATGATGATAATGATAAAGTCTTGTATCACTGTTTCAATTACTATGGCCCCCTAGCATTTCGGGAATACAATTATGATTGTTATTATCAGCTCCTATAGCACATCCACGTTCTTTAAAGTGGATAAAACTAAAACTAGTTTAGATGGCATCCAGTGACCAAGCGGATTGCACTGCTATATTGTGAATGGTTTGGAGAATGATTCATGATCACGTTTCTGTTCTGCTCAGATAAATCCATAATGAGACTTGATTTACACGTTCGCTGAAACTAAGTCAAAATCTGCTTGATTGGAGCAGCAGTTCACACTTTACCAGAAATGCATTCAGGCAACAAGAACAAGAAACAGCAAATTACTGACAGATTTAATCTTCTGCTGGATAAACAGATATTTAAGAACAATATCACGATGGATGTTTTCAAATTATTATAATGTGCCGTGAAACAAATCAAAATAAGACAAGAACTAAACACACGCTTTCCATTAAACGATTTATTTCAAAACAGTAGATGCAGTTGCCTTCTAGTATCACGTTTTGTAGACGCATTCGCTCTGATTACGTCGGTTTGTTTTGAAATATTATGATTGGGTTTTCTAAGCTGATGTTTTATTGCAGAAATAGTAAAGCTGAATTTGTTTTAAGTATTGCCAAGTGGACAGCTCAATGAGGCTGAAATCTTAAGATTAATCTAAGCTCGTCACGTGACTATGTTTTTACTCACCTCTTGTTTTTAGGTGAACGTGTGAATCCACAGTAAGTAGTCAGTCTAGTTTGGTCTAGTTTGTCAGTGACGGAGAGGTAAAGAGTTCAAATTCCAGCTGTGTGTTACTGAGGAGTTGCTGCCTAAATTATTTCCCACTATCTCTCCATAAAATGCGGGTGTATTTCCTCTAAATTTTACCTTATACATACATATATAATTAATTGAAATATGCAGATAGCTTTAGTTGGTAGTAAAGTGCGTTGCATACATACTAAACAAAAACACATCAGTAAATTTCAGTTAATTTGTTTCCCCCCAAAATATTATTTTGAAAATTGTTTTGGGTTATTTCACATTTATTTCATAAACACAGGTTATGCACGAACACAACTTAGCAAACAATCTTACCCCAGGTATTTACCAGTTAATACTAAACACTCAGTCCTAACGCCTAGATATTTATCGACAAAGAATCAGGATGATCCCATAAAAAAAATTGTAAACACTTTTTTCAACATCATTTTGAAAATAAACAAAGTGCTCTTGGACTTACAGGCAGACCCTATAACCAGTTAACCACAATAACTAGTGGTTTCATGGACTATACATCAATACAATATAGTCCCCACAGCTCTAGCTCTTATTGCCTAATCAGAACGGTATATATTCGGGGTTAGTTTAAATTACAACAGTAATTAATCGAATGAATAGCCCTAACCTTGTCAAGAAAATGTCTAGAGAAGCAAATGGAAAACCGCAGTGATGGCCAAAATGTGTAAAATGACCCCACAGTACACCCACCTGGCAAGGATTCAAACAAAGTCAAAACCAGAACTCTCGGATAAAATTCAACGATGAAAATCACTACAGCAGGTAGCCGGCTACGTGGTAAAATGGTCAGTGCACCTGGCTACAAGCCTAGGGGTCCCGGGTTCGATTCCCGACTGGTATCTTGGGTATTTCTCCTGAAAGGGGAATTATACCAACGGTCACCTGGGTTTGGTTAACTAGTAAGTTAAGTTTAAGTATTTCCACTGGTTCCACACATTCAAACTTACTATCACCATTATCTCTCTTCGGTACATGGGAAGAGCTTCCACGGAAAGGATTTACGGTTAGTACATTTGAGCCTCCCCTGGACGATGGTACATTAGTTCTCACTAATATTTGCACTACTGCACTACAAATGATGTATCCCAGATGCGCAATATTATCATTACTACATCAAATGTGTCAAACCAAAGTCCAGCACCTCCATTTTAAAAGATATTCAACATTTTTTTTTAAGTTTACAAATAATACATTTAGTCGCTTAGTAAATGCGCCATGCAAGTCTTTAATAATGTAAATAAAAATATGACTAACTGGCTTTAAAGCCAGATTTGTAATTATTTTGATGAAGAGTGTATTTTATATTATTTTGAAGAAAACCCATATTTAATATTATTCGCATCGTAACTGTCTTCATTCCATAATACACCATATTATAAAAATATTTTTTCTTAAAATAGGTTGATTAAATCCCGGTGATTCCTCACACTATTTGTGTGGTGAGAAACTTGTAAAGATCTTCCAAACCGTCGTTAGGTAAAGTGGCAGAATAAGAAGTAATTAAGCAGTTTTGAACATTTATTTTAATATATCATGACTACTAGTTGTATCACTATCAAAAGTAAGTCATATGAATAAATTTAATATCACGTTGGACTTTGCATATTAATAGTTCGTTATGATTGAGAGTATTTAGTTCATAGACAATCGTGTGAACACATTTAGGGCTAAATTTTAACTTTTGTCAAGTCATATTTCTAAAAGTAATTTCGCAAGCGTCCTTCTTTTAGAATCTCTTAACTTTGAAATAAAGAAACTCACCGGTTTCAGTACACCTTAAAGCCGGCCTCCTTTGCGGGATGAATTTAAACTAAAATTATCTAGTTCTTATGTACATAAAATGAGTCTGTTAAAGTTGTTTTCATTTGAAGAAATTATTTCAGGATAGAACAGCGTATCATGAAACAAATGAACTTTATTACAGCAAGAAAAAATGTAATGTGACACACTGCATCTGGGTTAAAACATGCTACTGGATTCACTACCAACAATTGCCGATACTAATTTGTAAATGATTTGTTTTTATGATAAAACCAGAGCGGTATTTTAAAAAATAGAAATTTAATTTATAAATACAGAATTTAATCTGATTATTGTTGGTCAAACTGTTTGTGCGCTATAACAGCGACATCAGGAATAATTGGACGAGAGTCTCAAAATAACTTGTCACAAGCACACTGTTTATATTAAAATACGCACAAGATTGGCTAGAACAGAACACCACCGAGCATGCGTCAGGCAAAACAGTTGAGAATCGTCACATTCAAGGCTGTGGTTTGGTTATATTTAACTTGATTTTTTGATTTAGAATCATGACTTTAAAAATATACTTGGAACAGAATTTTCTTCTACCATTATCTCAATATTACTAAATTAAAGTCGATAAATACTGATTTAATTTTGAACCAGTTTAAAGTTCTTAGAGTTGTGCTTGGATAGAGTATAAATATGGATAATTCTGGAAAGAGCTATTTAGGCAATAATATTTTCATTTACTGGTGAAATAAACCTTTCTGCTTAACAGATAGCCCTACAATATACTTAAAAGTAAAAAGCCATTTTAACTTTCTCGCGACCCCACGAAAATAGAAATATTGTGATTGTCAAAAAAAATCAAATTTGAGATTTTGATGGATATAGACGATTCATAATCCCCCAAAACCCCAAATAGTGGTTTTGGTAACGCCAACTGTCTGTTTCTGGGACTAGAGCCGAAATCATTTTACCGATCAAGCTAAATATTTGTATCTAGGATTTTAGGGTTACCTTAAAATTAAGGGTAGCTTACTTGAGGGCGAAAAGAGAGAGAAAAAAAAGATTTTTTTTTCAAAATTTTCTTTAACGATTTTGACTAAAACTCGTATCTAGGCATTGTTTTTTTCTTTTTAGCACCACGTCTTATTAACCGTTCAAGTTATACACCTATGCACAAATTACACTAATGTCTTGGGGATAAGAAGGTTTAATTTAGAGGAAGTGCACACGCATTTTCGTGGAGGGAGAGCATACCATTATTTAGAAAAAAACCACCCTCAGTGCACCCGACTGGCCCAATAAATGTGTAGCGCTTTAGACTACGCGGCCACCGAAGCTGGTCTAGGCACTGTTAAACATAGAAAGTAAAACCGCACATCTCATTTACCCATGAAAATGACTTAAGTGTATCATAATAATCTTTTCATGGTAAAATGAAATGTGCAATTTTCTTTATTATGTTTATCAGTGCCCATTTACGAATTTATTAAAATCGTCAGAGGAAATTTTGTGACATTAAATGTTTTAGAAAGCATTGACCACGAAGAAGAGCTATTAGCATCATACTTTTAAATATGTTTTAAATTAGACACAAACCTTGTTTACTCCATTCTTCTGCCTAATGTTTGAAATTAGTCCTAAAACAATACTGACTGACATAAGAGAGCAGCAGTATAGGCCTACTAACGATCATGTTGGGGACAGTCTAACTCATGCTGTTGCCCGCTATTGCCCACATTTGTATCTTATTATCATGACGCATTGATTGATGAATTATGTATTGGCAATAGTATAAACTGCCAGTGATAGAATGGTATATATAGTGTATATATATATATATATCATCATTATCTTTATACAGTATGGCCCCCATACCCGCGGGTAATACGTTCCTAGATCCACCGAGGTGATGTAAAACCGCAGGTAGTACCGAACTATTATTTAACGTGATATTCATGTAACATACATCAATATGGTAAGGTTTAATTAATAAATTATTTACAATAAGACATTAGCAACATTAAATAAGGTAGTAACGTGTACTTACTATTCTCGGGTGATCTGGTGGTCTAGGGGTAAAGGTGTCAGACTTCTGTGTTGAGGGTCCGGGGTTCAATCCTCGGTCACGGCACAAATTTATCTGATTGCCAAACCCTTCCTTCACCTCTGACAAGATGTGTACTAATCACAACTTGTGAATGTGAGGAATGCCAGGTCTCCACCGTGGTTCGGATTCCACGTTAAACTGTAGGTCCTCCATTTCATCTCACAATCACCCTACCATTGCACATTAGGGTAAGTGCGTATAACCCGAACGGGTAGTAATACGCGGTGCTATAATACTATTCTCCATTCTTCTTGTTGTGACGATCACATGATGATGACTCTGATAATAATGATGTTGACGGTGATATGGTAGCACCATGTCCACGACGAGGAGTTGAAGTAGAGTGATGGTGTAGGCGGTGTGACTAATAAATAATTTTTTCTTTAATTAAAATTAAATAAAATTGGGTCGCGCTAAACCACGGCTACTGAATCAGTGGAAACGGGGCCTATACTTAAATTATTATTACTATAGTTACTCGTATTATTATTACTATCATCACCGCGTCTTACTACTCGTTCGGGTTATACGCACTTAAGCTAATGTGTAATGGTAGGGTGATTGTGAGATGAAATGGAGGACCTACAGTTTAACGTGGGATCCGAACCATGGTGGAGGCCTGGAATTCCTCACATTCACAAGTTGTGATAAATACACGTCTTGTCAGATGTGAAGGAAGGGTTTGGCAATCGGATAAATCGTTCCCGAGACCAAGGATTGAACCCCGGACCCACAAGCTCAGAAGTCTGACACCTTACCCCTAGACCACCAGGTCACCCTAGTAGTAATAGTAGTAGTAGTAATAGTAGTAGTAGTAGTAGTAGTAGTCTCTTAGGGATCCAAACTCACTCCCCCGCACACTTTTTATTTTGATGACCTTTTTGTTTTTATTATGTTTAATAGAAAAACTCTTTGTGAATTTGACCTTTAAAATGTAAGCATTCCTGTGCCCTATTGTTCATATTGGAATCCAAAATGATTGCTCGGAATCCATAGTTATTGTTAATCCGTAACAATTATAAGCTCAGCTCTTCTGGCATTATATTCTTAGCGAAAGCTTTAGATTAGAATTGTATGCATTTGATCATAAATGAAAAGCTAAACTTTCAGAGTTATTTAAGGAACTACCTTACCATAAAGTGCTTTATTATTTATGATCGACAGTTAAAATATTTAAAAATACTTTCTATTCCTTTTACTAAGTTATGATTAATTTTATAAAAATAATTTCCATGTTTATTGATTTAGGACATTGTACTTCGCTTTATTGACTTAGTGTCCATTTACAAATTAAAATGTTTGTCTAGTTATAATATAGTATTGAAAATATAGATGTATAATATGGTATTGATTTTGTATATATATATATAATATTATTGATAATATATATAATATATTATAAATTTAACATTTAATTAATATATATATTACTATATGTTATATCACAGTGCTGGCCTGTCATAGGTCTTGTGGCTTTTGGTCAGAACTAAAAGAAAGGAAATTTAAATTTAATGATTATTGAATCGGTCTCATTTTGCATAAGGTAGGACAGATAATCGAGGATTTTATGGGTAAGAAAGTTGAATCCAAGAAGTTGAGTGGGTTTGAGACCTAACCATATTATCTAGTGCTCAAGTCCAATTAAGGCTTGGAGTAACATCGTCTCATGTCTCAAAACGAATAACCTGAATATTATTATAAAAAAAGTGATTTATTGTGTAATTTAATTCATTTCGACCAAAGCTGTAAATGTGTTTGTTGCACTGTTCCTTTACAAGCATATATTTTACTATCTAATATAATAGTATAATCAGTGCTTAAATGATCCGATTTGATTATCCATTGCTCCTGCGCATTGACGATTTGCGGCAAAAAGTTTTCTCTTTTGTGATTAAAACACATTTTGAGAAAATTTTATAATCCCTCTTTTTTAGCACGGCGTATTACTATCCATTCGGGATGTACGCATGTATATAGCTAATAGATCAGTATTGAGAACAGTTGAAATTAGAAGTGTAATTGCATTTGCATCGAGAGAGAACGATAGTGGGACAAAATTTAGGAATCCCCCTTACACCCAAATACACTCGACTGGGATTCAACCCCAATCTCCCAGTCATTGGCAGTAGGCCTACACACTCTTTTAATAGAGTGATGCCTTGGACCAGCGGTAGGCAACCTACGGCCCATGGGATGGATCTGGCCCACCAATTGATTTTATCTGGCCTGCAAAAAATTTAGCAAGAAAAATTGTTTTCATAAAAATATACAAAATATATTCTAATATTTGACTACTCTTTGAGAAACATAAAAATAAAATATTTGGTTCTATATTTTTTTTCCAACCGGTGGACCATTTTTATAAAACAACAAACCTATACGGCTTGTGGTATCACAAAAGGTACAGACGTCTGCCTTAAACTATGCGGCCATCGAAGCGGATGCCACTCCTTTAATCTACATTACCTTAACTTCCACAATCCTTAAGTCGCCTAAATTATGATTACACAACCTAATCTAATCTAAACCAATTAAGGCTGTTTTTAATTCGATGGTCTAGTAACAATCTATTAGCTACTTTTTTTTTATACAAAGTGGTGCTTTTAAATCGGTAAATGACTTACCACTGGAATACTTAATATACATTACTAAGCTATTATTTAAGCCAATTTTTAGCGTAAGTTTTTTCAAATATATTTTTTAATTGATTTAACCTGGTTTTCAGAAACTTGCCCTAAAACCTTAAAGAGACATTTAAACATTTTGTTACATACAGATTCATTTATTTTTTTCAAACATTTAATAACGGAGGGATACTAACGCATGGAGACACATGCAGGAAGCACAACCCCAAGCGTGTAAGGCTCTACAGTCCAGCTGTTTGATCCCCTCCCCCTCTAACGTATAATATCACCCTCCCAGACGCAATTGTTCGCGGCCAACCCCTTTTTCTGACTCCAGCTGGCGGTAATCGAAGTCTAGTTGTCCTTGTGCTACGACTAGACGGACGGACCTGATGGAAATTTGGCGATTAATTGCTGCTTTGCTGCATAAATCAAGCCAAGATAAAATGTCTAAGGATGTAGTTCATGTGTCAGGCATTTTTTATTAGGAAAATGGTTGATCTTTCCTAAGTTTTATGTAGAACATTTTAACCAAAGTTGCATTTAAAATTGTTAAAAAAAAATTAAAGGTTAGGACAAAATTTGTGAACATTTTTTAGATATAGGACAGCTAAGCCAATCGCTGGTGAGGAGGTATAACAGTTGAAGGTAGGGAGTAAGGAAGTGTGTAACTTCGATTTTTAGAGGATAGGACAGATGAGGTAAGAAAATTTTAAAGATATTTTATCCTTTCATCCATTGTTACCACATCCGTGATTTGCAGCAAAAATTTGTTTTCTGTTTCACAAATCCCATTTAGCCTGTTGAAACTGCCTGTATTGAGCAGTTAAATATATTTTGATCCTATCCAATCATATTTTTGTGCAAACTATCAATAAAGTAGGGATTAAAACTCGGCTTGGTTAAAAATAATTCTATTAAATCAATTAAATACCTACAAGATTTTATATTTTCATAAATGGACAGTGCAACAAACACATTTGTAGCCTTGGTCGAAATGAATTAAATTACACAATAAATCATGTTTCTTAAAATAATATTGAAGGTATTCGTTTTGAGACATGAGACGTTGCTACCCCAATTCTTGATTGGACTTTACTACTAGACAATATGGTTAGATCTCCCACCCAATCAACTTCTCTGTTTCAACGATCTTGCCTATATAATCCTTGATTATCTGTCCTACCCTCAGCAAAATGAGACCGGTTCAAATGTCCTTCTGTTCAATTCTCCTATATTAGTTAGTTGTACCAAGGGACCTATTTTAATTTTCAATTTCATTTGTTATAGTTCTTACCAAAAGCCATAAGACCTATAACAAGCCAGCACTGATAAACATAAAAATATGACACAAACAATTTAATTTGTAAATGGAAAAACTAAGTTAATACAGTGTAGCACAGTGAGAAAAATCAATACATGGAAACTATTAATACAAAATTAATTATAATAAAAATCAAGTATTTAAAAAAAATTACTGTCTAACATAATATTAACGCACTTTGTGGTAAGGGATCTATTAATTAACCATCAACGTTGAAACCGAACGGTTAGTAAAATGCGGTAAACAAAAAACTATCCGAGTTTGGCTCTTCTTTTAAGATAAAAGTCAAACTTAGTATATATATAGTTTGCGCAACGAATACATCGGCTGAGAGAGCTGAGCTTCACTAGGAGTTACTGATAAAAATTATTTTGGATTCCGTGATGCTCAAAAGGACACAAGAATGCCTACATTTTCAAGGGCACATTTGCAAAAATATGTGACTATAGGCTTATATATATGTTTTTAAAAGTCATCAAAATAAGTTATACGTAAGAAGTGAGTTTGTATTACCAAAAGGTTATTTTTATTAAAATTAATAAAAATGTTATTTTTATTAAAATTAATAAAAGGGTTATTTTTATTAAAATTAATAAAATGTACCTTTCTATTTTTAGTGCTAGCATATAATCCAAGTTAGGGATATTGTATCTCGTCTTTGGAGGCTACTCAGTGGTCTCTTGGCTGAGTTTATAGAGACTAATAATATTTAGCACCGCGTCTTACTACCCGTTCGGGTTATACGCTTAAGTACTAATTACTCTAATGGATTAGGAATTGGGAGGGTTGAATTTAGAGGAAGTGAACCCGCATTTGCGTGGAGGGAGAGTGGAAAACCATTTAGGAAAAACCACCCCCAGTTCACCCGACCGAGATTCGAACCTCGATCTCCCCGTCCTCGGCGGTCGAGCTCAACACGACTAGCGCGTTAGCCAACTACGCCACCGAGGCGGGTATTATAGAGACGAATATATTTTTAGCATTGGGTGAAAATGTTCACGACTGCTGCAAACACACAAACTATGCCTTATGATAATAAGATAAAAATGTGGTCAACAACAAAAGTTTGAATGTCTCCAACACGATCGTTAGTAGGCCTATACTGCTGATATGTCAGTCAGTATAGTAAAACTAATTTTGAACAGTTGGAAAAAGATTAATTCTATGGAAACAGGAAAAAATTTGTGCCTATAATGGTGAACAACAGTTCAAAATGTGTTCATTTGTCTTTTGAGTAATACTTTAATATATTATAACCAGTAAACCCTTGCGAAACTTTCGCAACTTCAACCTTTTCCTCCCCCCTACCCCACACAAAAAAAGATTGTCTTTTGTTGGGTTGTTGAAATTAAATACTCGGCGAAGTGTATATACAAAATAGCAAAGAGAGTTTATTTTTGGTAATCGATAAAAAAATAATGTTAGATATTTCTTTTAACTTAAATTTTAAACAATCAATATGTTTTTTAGCGTAAACTGAGTATGCTACGTCAGAAGTCGGTAAAAAATCCAATTCACTGATAACAATTCATCGCTGAAGGCTTTGTATTTGTTGAAAAAAAGGGATGTTGACAACAGAAATAATATAGACTATAGGATTACTTTATAGACTAATAATCATCTTACTCGGGCCAAAAATTACATTTGTCAAATTTCTTGCGTGTCCAAATCAGATAGTTTGTAGT
Organism: Timema genevievae; assembly: GCA_902155825.1. Classification (NCBI taxonomy): domain Eukaryota; kingdom Metazoa; phylum Arthropoda; class Insecta; order Phasmatodea; family Timematidae; genus Timema; species Timema genevievae. The sequence continues at coordinate 164,666 of CABFWO010000749.1, forward strand.
AAAGCCCAGCGTAAGTTAAGGCTCATCATTATTTTTATTCAAATCTACAGCTCAATACTTTTATAGATACTTTGAACACTTAGAATAACCTCTAGAACGCTGTCTATACCTTTACTTAAGTGAAATATTAAATATGGATTAGAGTTTATCAACCTAATACATGTTAAATCTATAACCACACAATACCACCATAACATAAAAATACAGCATTATTTCTCTTTCGAATTATCTTTAAACTAATGCATGTTTTATGTGTGTTCATCTATATTTCTAATAATAGTATACAGCCCACAGCGGTGATATTCTGCTATAAAGCGTCACTCTCGTGCTAGACTTAATTCCTTATCACTGAGAGATCGAATTTTGAATCCCGGTCAGGTGTACCGAGTGTTTTTTCCTAAATGATATCCCACTCTTCTTTCCCTCAAATTGGGGTACATCTCCCCTAAAATAGTGCATATTCATGTTATACCCATACTCTAAGATCCAGCGGGAAAAAAATTCATAAGGGTTAAAAATCATCATGATTAATTACATTTTTGAATTGTTGCTCAGAAAAGTATAGAAATCACCTGACATGATTGATGAGTTTAAATATTTAGGAACAATTTTAATTAGCAATAATAATATTATAAAGTAAGTTAGGAAACTAGAAATTAGTCTGGAAATGTAAGCTAGTACTCTATCTGTAAGCTGTTAACATTCCCTCTGCTGTCAAGGAATGTAAGATTCAGACTCAACGAAACATTAATTTTACCATTTGTTCTCTCTGAGTGTGAAACGTGGTCTCTTACCTTACATGACGAAAACAAATTTAGGGTTTTCGAAAACAATGTTCTTAGGAAGATATTTGGTAGTTAGAGGGATGAATATATTGAGGAGTGAATGAGGGGTGTGATGAGTTACATACCCCGTACTCATCACAATACATTGCTAAGATAGTAATTAAGTCTCTCGGAATGCGGTGAGTGGAACATGCAGCGCGAATGTAAGAATCTAGAAGCTTGTTCAGGGCATTGACTGATAAACCAAATGGGAAGAGACCGGTGAGAAGACCTAGATGCAGATAGGAGGATAACATTAGAATGGACCTGAAAGAGTTAGGATGTAATGAGGTAGACTGGATAGAACTTAAGATAGAAAAAGGTAGCGTACTTTTTTAATTTCAGCAGTTTAGTTTCGAGTTCCTAAAACCATAGTGGCCGTATATTTGAAATAATAGTTTCAAAACTCGGATTCCAATAATTATGTGCTGTTGTTATTAAAATTAACTTCAATTTTATTTCAAAATTAAAGTAAAGGAGAACATATAAAAGTAACCAAAATCGTTTAATTTTGTCTGCGAAAAGAGTTAATCTTGTCTGTAAAATATATTGAGCAGGGGAAAACATTTGTGAAAGTTCTTAAGGGTGCTACAGTGATGTTTAAAACATTTAGAAATCCCGCTTTATTCAAGAAGATGTTTGATATTTTTTAAATATAGTTTTCAACAGAATGTAGGTGAAAACTATCAGAAAGTTACTGACCAGTTAAAATGTTTAAATTTTGAATTAAAATTCTTTAAAAAAAATTTCAACGACACTTTACGTAAAATTTGTGCTTCTGAGATTAAATCAAAAGGTTAAAAACCTAGATCTAGGCTTTCTCCATCAGCTAAAGTAATAATTTTATAAAGTCACACCTTAAAATTTAAGATAATGTGGGATTATTTAATAGGGTTTTATGTGAGTTATCACACATTACAAAATAATTTAAACTTTTTAACTGATCAGAACTTTCACCAACATTTTGGTGAAAACAATATTTAAAAATATCAAACTACATTATAAATAATCCAGGATTCTAAACGTATGCATCGTTTCTTAATTCTCTTCGGTGCTAGCACCCTTTAGGAAAATAAATACTGGGTGAAAGGATTATTGGACTCTGGGAGCTCACAAAAACTTAAATATGGGACTCGGGTGAGATTTTAAAAGCAACTGGACACAGAGATGCTCCTGAGCTCATTAAATAGTATACAGAGAATTCACTGCTATGGACAGATTGGATTAAAAAAGTGTATAAAACATCACCACAGAATCTGATAAATCTGAAGAATACGTAGCTTTCCTTACAAACACCAATACATTTATCTCCAAAGTTAAATGTGTGTGGCAAGTACTTAACCAGCCTATAGATTAATTATAACATAAGTCTATTGCAAGCCACTTCGGTGGCCGCGTGATCTAACACACTACTCTCGGGTTGGACTAGATTGCCGGAAGGGAAGTTCGGGGTTTGATCCCGGTTGGATGCGCTGAGGGGGTTTTTCCCCTAAATGGTTTTCAACTCTCCATCCATGCTAATGCAGGTGCATTTCATATCAATTAAGCCTTGCTAATCCATAACCCAATAGTGTAGCTAGTACATAGGCGTATAAACCGAACGGGTAGTAACGCGTGGTGCTAAAAAAAATACCTTCCAAAGTAGTTGTAGAAAATAATAAATAAAATCTCAGAGCTAAATTTATTTGCCTACATCTTAGCAATCTAGACTATATACACTTGATTAGTCCAACGGTATAGGGGTGAATAAAGAGGAATTCAGATAAAACGTGCCCGCATTCGCATTTAGGAAGAGGAAACTCTTTAGAATAAAAGCGGCCAGAGTACTCCCTGCTGGATATCATCACCTGACCTCCCCGTCATAAGCAAACTAAACAAGATGAGCTTGACATTAAGTTCACGTGCTCACCGATGAAATAATGTAATGATATTAAAAACAAACTTTCCACCGTCTTGAAGCAGACTCGTTGACAGAGGAAGCTGATCACTGAGAGGGTGGAGGAGGGAATGTTGTCTTGAATCCGTGCAAGGATGACATTAGGGCCTCAGCTCAGTTTTAACATGGTTTTATTATAATAAACAATAGTATTTAAATATAATTCTAGATCTATGTTGTTTAAAAGTTAAATATTCCAACATTTTAAAAATACATTTTTCCAGTTATAAAAAATGTATCTTTAAAACGTCAACCGAAATCAATTTTTTTATTTTCAACTGATAAGAAAAATAAATATCTTTGGTTACTTTTTTTTTCATTTTATTCTATCTTAATCACAGAGTATTAACCTGCTTGTTACATTGAGCTTCTTATGAAGCAGGGTAGCTTTCTCTTAACTTTTAATTTCTCTGAATAGTTGAGATTAAGGCAAACCAAATACGAAGGTTGGTTACATCTAAAATAAAACAGTCAAATTAAGGGTGCTTTTTTGAGCATGGTTTAAAACACATTCCAGAAATGAGATGCAGAACTTAGGGGATCGCCATCGTTCTCGCGGAAATACGTACCGCTAAGATAATTGAAGATCTACAATAGCCTGAAATGTAAAGTAAGGTACAAATACAAAAACTCCACCAGATACTTGTAGATTGTTGCAGCGATTATTGTGGATTGTCTCACTAAAACGTATTCAAAACTTTTTATTGCGAAAATTTGTATTGAATGAGTCCTCACTCGACTTTCTAGTTAGTGGTTTATTATACAAAGGCTATCAACTTTCCATAGATTTTGAGCTTACGGTGTTTAATTTTAATCACAAGCTATATTTTTCTCCTTCACACCACAATGGGAGCTTTTAAACTGCCCCTTTCCCAGCTCTATGTATATTTGTTGCATCATACCACTTACGTATGAATTGAGTTATTATTTGACCTAAAGATAAACATTTATTCATCGATATACAATTATACACATTATTATTATTATTATTATTATTATTAGCACCGCGTCTTACTACCCGTCCGGGTTATACGCACTTACGCTAATGTGTAATGGTAGACCTACAGTTTAACGTGGAATCCGAACCACGGTAGAGGCCTGGCATTCCTCACATTCACAAGATGTGATTAATACACGTCTTGTCAGAATTATACACATCATGGTGATATAAACAAAGAATGAATGTACGTAGGAGCCAATACTCACACATCATAAAAAGTGGAAATTTGCTTGGAAAATTGGGTTTTATTTGAAGCCACTATTTTTGCCGACATTCTGGACCCCTAACCTATTAAAATGAGTGGCCGCTTATCAACATCGGTTCAGCTGTTTTATCTTAATTTAAATTAACGGAAATGTGCTTTTCAAACTATATATACAGGTTGTACAGTAACATGCGGAACCCACTTCAGCTGTGGACAGTAGAAAGACAAAAATAAAAGTTTATATAAACATGAGTCCCATTTGACCTTGTTTCAAAGTTACAGCCAAGTTATTCAAATAAACCATTTATATACCATACTCGATAGCTCTCGCTTTACCTGTTGACTAGGTATGTTATATCAGTTACTCCTAGTTATTCCAAACACCCGATATTCTTGAAGGAATACTGTATTCTACGACATGGCGACTGCAGGCTTGCATTAAAGCCGAAGGTGGCCATTTTGAGCATTTCCTATAAAGTTACGCACGCAGTTCCATTTTACTGGATTACAAACATGATTATAGCTCTGAAACAAGGTCAAATGAGACACATATTCTATATTGACTTTTATAGTTGTTTTTGTGACTCCTGCCCTTCGCTGGAGTGAGTCCCACATGTTACGGTACATCCTGTGTATAACGGGTGAGGCATATAAGTTGAGAACACAAAATATCCTGAAAACAAAGCATTTTAGAAACAATTGTTTCAACTTTGTTTTTTTTTAATAGAAACCTATAATTTTTTTTAACGGAATTTTATTCTAGAAAAAACTTTTGCCGAAAACCTTTTTTCAATTTGACATCAATTTTTAAAAATATTTTAACTTGTTTTATTCATAACAATTTTTATTCAATAAACTGTTATTACATTAGGCCTATATTATTCTGAATTACTTTAAATGCAATATTATTTATAAAATTGCTTTGATAAATATTTAAAATGATTACCATAAAAATCAAATAAAAATAATAAAAAGTAATAAAAAAAGTTCTTGAATAAGAACTGTGGTAAAAAATAAAAGTTAAAATATCTTTAAAAATTGATTTTTAATAAAATGAATTAAAGAAAAAGTTGTTTAGTTTTTACATAGAATAAAATAACGTTAAAAATCATAGGTTTTCATTAAAAAACAAAATTGACCTCAAAACAACCTTGAAGATGTCCTTCAAACCAAAAATAACTAGTGCTGTTCTCTTCCCCCCTCAAACATCTTTCGTTCGAAAGAATTTATTTCTAAAATATTTAGTTTTCAGGATATTTAAATGTCTAAACTTAATTGACTCACACGGCACGGATTTGTCCAATAGTGCATTGGGGTACTTATATACTTATTGCGCGTATGTTTGACAGCGTTTCCCTATATTATCTCGTACAATAAACATATGTCAGTTGTCCTCCCTAAGGAAAAACTATTTGATTGGAGCCGTGTCAGTTATTCACACTCAGTTTTTTCGGGGTTTAAAATTGGCTAGTGCTGGCAGTTGTCCTCAACTCCGTTAAAAGCTACTTCTGGAAATTAATTTCACAAACATATTTAAAATATATGTTTAAAAACGACACCTTTACATGGAAACTAAAGCCGGAACTTTTGGCTTAGAGCCAATTCTCTGTCACTCCACTATCCAGGTCTGACCTGTACCCAAGGTCATTCACCTATAAATCTTTTTTTATCTATCAATTGTGTGACCGTTTAATTTGGCAACACACAGCGGATTAAAAAAAAAATTAATCTCATCACAGCATAGTGAAATTATTTTTGTACATTTAGTTGGTAAAAATAATCGCTTAAGAGATGTTTTCTATTTAAATTATATTATGTTTATAAAATTTAAGCGTGTGTTCTAACTTACCATACATATTTTTATAGTCTTTTATAAAATATTATTTTAAAATGAAATATTTGTATACATAAAAAAAGTTCACTAGCCTTCAAATTAGAGTTTACTTGAAGAAAGTAATTCAAATCAAGATGTTAAATAAAAATGACTGGTTGAACAAAAACATTGATAGTTTTAACTATTAATAAAATAAGCAATTTATATATTACTAGCGGACCCGACAGACGCTGTCCTGCCCGAACGTTGGCTTTTCGTTTGGGTGGCATAATTGATTTCGATAGTAAAAATAATACTATATGATCATCACAATTACAATTTCACAATGAACTCCAATTAGTGAGTAACACAAATATTACAAATTCAGTGTTTTTCAAGACAACATTCAAAATAAAACATATTTTTATTTTTGGCATTTCGCCCACAAATCCACAAATATCAGCTGTATCGAAAAACAAACATAACTATGAATTATTATCAGAAGTTCAATTATTCATGAACTTTTCAGAAGGTTATTAACGGTCAATTATTGATGAATTTATTATTTTTTAACGGTCAATTATTAATATTATATTCATTATTATAAATATTGGGGAGTGGTGGGGGGTGAAATGTTGAGGTTACATGTTCTGATATGCAAAAAATCTAAAAAAAATGCCCCAAAAAAATTCCCCAAAAATAAAAAAAATCCTAGAACCCGATTGTAGAGCCACCTACCGGGTCCAATTGTGAATCTAAACCATCCACGGACCCAATTAAACACACACAAAACATTTAATCAAAATCGGTCCAGCCGTTTAGGAGGAGTTCAGTGACATACACACGTACAGAAGAATTATATATATATATTAAGATTATTATTTTCCATTTTGTACCACATTTAAAATAAAATTTTATTTTCAATGATAATATTAACTTCAAATCAATAAATAAGTATTCAAATAGAAAACAAGTGTTCAATAATTTATATCAAGTCTAGACCAGATTTCTATAACAAAGTAGAAATTTCAAAAGTATGCTCTCTTTTTTTTCTTTTTTTTTCATTCAGTCAAGTTTTGAAAAATTGAAATAAATGTGTTAAAATAGATTAAATATATCCAAAGATGTAAATAGAAATCTATAGTTACTTGTACCTATTTAATAATATTAAAACTAATATGATAGGTTGGGCCTTCCATTTGATTTACCCCTTTTTAATTTTAAAATTATTATTGAGCGATATTTGGATATATTCGGTACACAGGCCTATTTTAGGACGTGTCCATTTGTAGTTCTTGACACCATTTGTACCCTACTATCCATACAACTTTGTTATATATACTTTATTTCAAATATATTGATAGGTGAAGGTGAAGTAAACATTTCCCTCTTCACCCCTCGGCTGGTTAGACTGTCAAGAACAGCCAAGTTCAACATCCTGTCGGATACGGAAACATTTTCTTAAAATGTCGCTAAACTTTTATGTGTAGGCTATCATTTCTTAAACAGATAATTTGTAAGCGTGGTATTACACTGTCGTAGCTATTTTATAAAAGTTGTTTGATAAAATAAATATGATGTAACTTTAATAATGCATCAAATATATCTTATAAAATAATATATACTATCAAATATTTACAATATTGAACATGCAATAGGGTTTTATAGGAGTAACTGGCTACATTTGAAATATAAGCAGTTCAGGATATGTTAATATATGGAAGTGATTCTCAAACTTTTTGTCACTCGTATCCTCTAACAAGGGAACAGTTGATTTACGGACCCTTTAATTATTAAAAAAAATTAAAGTATATCATACGGATAAATTAATCATATTATTTTTTAATGTAAAAAATAATCACAATATAGATTAAAATAAAAGGTACAATTTTAGACATAATAAATTTTTAAATAATCATAAATCAAAATACAATAAAAATATAAAGAATCTAAATGTATCATATTTGTACATTTATTTATCGCTGATAATTTATGTGAGGAATAGAAATAGTCTGATTCAATACTAAGAAGATTTAGTTTCACATTTTTTATACCTCAAAGAGCAGAAAAGGCTTGCTTACACACAAAAAAGAAGGTTGTTGGAAAAGGCAAAAAATGTTTCATTGTTTTATCTGAAAGTTATTTGTCCTGGCTGACGAGAACACTAATATAAAAGTGAATTTCTAAATGCTCCTCTCAAAGACGTGGGCACGAGGGGTGTTGCCAACTCCCTCTTTTTGGTCTTACTTTCTCGACAGGATTTAATATGGAAAAACATCTCCATTGTATTTAGTATGGATCAGTGATTTGCCCTTTTTTTATAACATTTTATGCGATCTACAAAATATATAAAGGTATATCATGGATTCCCTGGACGAGCCTCAGGGACTCCACTTTGAGAAATTCTGATATACGATATGAACAGAATATTTTATTACACGACTCCACACTTAAATAATCTATAAATTTATTTAAAAAAACTTAATGGGGAAACTTAAGTGAGAAACTTTTTAAAAGTTTTTCAATTCATTCGTAATTATTTTTGATATGATTCCAACACACAAATTTAAAGTTCTTAGAGCAGACAGATGTTAATTCACATTACTCTCTGTATTTTGCACACACACTTTGAAATAAATGTGGTGCAATGTAATAACTCATATTTTATTAAAGAAAGTCTTAAAAATTTTATCATGACTTGTGTTTTATGAAATTAATATTTTTCTTTAATTCAAGAAATTGGTTTCATTTATAAAATAATTATAATAATACTGCACTAAGACCAATGAATTAAAATTATCCATAAACATTCAAACAAATTCAAATTATACTCAACCAAGAATTAAATAAAGAAATCTAAATTGCTTGTAGTTCCTTTTCTAACGAAAAAATATTGTTTTTGTTTGGCTGTTCCATTCTCTGGATAACTTCCCTCAAACATCAGTTTACAAAATTATTTCCTTGAATGTAGCCTTATTATGATATGAAATATGACCAAAGCTCTTCACTCTCTACTTTATTTTATTTACTTAAAATATCACCTCAGTTTAAATTTTGTATGGAGATAAAGACTCTCTGTATTTGACGCTTAGAGCTACACTTCTCAAGATCTGCTATAATTTCAGATGTTATTTGAAATAATATTCATCTGGACACATTTAAAAAACTATATGACCCTAAAAATATTTGGTGTTTCATGTAAGGTCATCGATTATCTCACATTAAATTTTATTAAAAATTAGGTTTGAACTTATTTTCAAAACTTAACAACAAAAACTAGTAAAATATTATACAATATAATAAAATAATGACAGTGAAACAGAACATCCAGGCCTTTATAATAAGAGGTTATCACGATATTTTCATTTATAAATAAAAACATTTTAAGAAACATTAAATATGTCGTGTCGATGCTGAAACGGCTAGTTAAGGGTGAACCATAAGTACTCTTCTATTTATTCTTTTCAAAATTAATTTGAAATAATTTTTAAAAAATAATGGGGCACATAAGTAGATAAAATATTGATTATAATCACGGGCGTTGTCAGACGGGAGATGAAGGGGATACCCCCCCCCCCAAATAATCTGGACAATTAGGACACTCTTAATATCATAAAGGAAACAGTGACTTTTTTTAATCCAAAAAATGAAAATCCAAGTTTAGAGAAATGCTTAATTAAGAATTAAAGGTAACTTCTTTGTATTACTTGCATAATTATTTGTTATATTATTCGTACTATGCATTTGGTATGAAATCAACTCTTTTCTTTAAATTAAAGTGAGAATTGGCTTTTCATAAACCCTTCACCACACAATAATTAATAGTTAGTTGTTTACGGATCAGCTGTTCTGTTCCGAGCTATCCATATGTAAAATAAAACCAAGCTACTTATATATTTTGAATTCATACTGAAACCTAATAGGACGATTGATGATGATGATGATGATGATTATTATTATTATTTCTAGTTTTACAGTTGACCAAGGGGTTATTGGAACATATTGGTCAATATATTGGAAAGGGGGGGGGGGTCTCTAATCTTTAAAATGTTAAGAATCGCTCGACTAGAGACACGACTCCATATCCATAAAAAAATCTTAAGGAAAAAAGTGCTCTTGTAAAAAAAAAGTTGCTAACCCAAGTAAGCAGCTGTGCCCCTCACTCAGGCTCTACTGTACCATCCTACTATGTTGTAGCGAGGGAGGACGTCGCTAATTATAGAGCGTCGTCTAGGTGCAGAGACTGGGCGCTTCTTCTGCATCTCTATGAGAGGCCACTGGGGAGAACGGGGGGCTAGCTAATATCCACTCTAAACACTTCACTTCCCCCAAGACTTTCAATGGACATCTAGAGTTGCACTAGTCCTTTGTAGTATATGACAATAAGAGGGATATATCTTTAGTTAGCTATTAAAATATCTTCGCGCCAAAAAGTAACCGTGTATATTATCATAAGCTATTGAAGTAAGGTCAAACGCTGTCTTTGTACCTCATTATAATGACATAATTATAGTGTCTTAAAACCTTGGGGTAACTGTAAACACTATCTTTGGACCTTGTGGTAACTATAAACAATATATTTATAGTTTGAGTTAATTGAATACATTATCTTAAGACCTCGAGGTAGTGGTATACATTATCTTTGAACCTCAAGGTATTAGTATAGATTATCTTTGGACCTTGAGGTAGTGGTATACATTACCTTTAGACCTCGAGGTAATGGTATACCTTATATATAGACCTCGAGGTAATGGTATACCTTATATATAGACCTCGAGGTAATGGTATACCTTATATATAGACCTCGAGGTAATGGTACACATTAGTTTTGAGCCTTGAGGTTGCGGTAGACGCTGTATTTTGACCTTTTTTTTTTACAATTACAGACCCCAAGAATTTCTTAATATGTCCCGTTACCATTTTCGCCATATTGTCAAATTCATAATCATCATACCAGTCCTATTAGGTACGAGTATGACTTAAAAAATGTCAATATCTTGGTTTTACTTTACATATGGATTGCTCGGGACAGAACATCTGAAAGAAAATCATAAGGATTTTATCATATATAGTGGTATTTTTGTTGTTGTTTTTGCTCAATTATGATCATGGAATCTCTTCTCGTGGCCGGTCACACGTTGCTTTGGAACCCACGCCTCGTCTAATGCCAAAGGCAACTCAACGGCCTTGCCGCTTCAATCCATATTAATAATGGTGAGAGTTTATAATAACCTAACAACAACTTAAAAAAACTGTTCAAAGATCAGAGTCCCATATCCTTTAGGGGTATGGATACTTCTAACTAAGAACCCCTTGTCTACACTATTTTTAGACCTTAAGGTAACGGTTTGGATTATAATTTGAAATTGAGATCCCACTATGCAGTATATTTGAATTTTGGGGTCATGGCACAATACACATAAATAGTAATGACACATTCAATACTAAGACCAAGCATAAATTCACGCTTAGTTTATAAATAACATAATACGTAATTATGCCGTTTCAACTAAAAGATTTGACATTCAGAAAATTACATGATCATTTCTAGAAAAAAAAATATATTGTCATATTTTGCTAAATGACCACTTTGTGTTGATAAGCTATCCTAAAAAATTAACCCTAAGATCTTTATTAAAAAACAAAGAGTTTAATTGTAATTTTTACTTTCTCTTGACCCCCAGGAGAGAGAGTATTGTGATTGTCAAAAAAAATCGAACTCAAGATTTTGATAAAATGTCGGAAGTTTCATGACGTCCTGAAACCAAAAAAAGTAGTCTTCGCGATGCCTTTTGTTTGTCCGTCTGTCTGTGTATCTTGGGCTAGAGCCGAAACTATTTAACCGATTGGACTAAAACTTGGTATCTGGAGTTTTCAAAAGGTACTCCCGAGAAATTTTATGAATTGGATATCTAATCCTAAATTTAAGGATAATCGTCTGAAGGACGAAAAGAGAATAAATTAATTTTCTCAGAATTCACTCTAACGGTTTTGATTAAATTGTAAATCTAAACACTGCGTATTATTATAAACACGATGGAAACTCTCATTTTATCATGAAATTGTCTTTGAGGGTATTCTACATGAGAGAAATTTTCCAATTAATCATTTCTCTGCAACTATTTGAGATATATAAGAATTTATCATTGTATGGTTGTAGTACTAATAAAGATAAAATTATTTTATTTGAAATATAATTTTATAAAACCAATAGGTGACCTAGCGGTTTAGGGGTAAGGTGTGAAAAACTTTTGTGCTGGGGGTCCGGGGTTCAATCCTTGGTCCCGACACAGATTTATCTGATTGCCAAACCCTTTTTTCACCTCTGATAAGACGTGTATTAACCACAACTTGTGAATGTGAGGAATGCCAGGCCTTCACCGTGGTTCGGATTCCACGTTAAACTGTAGGTCCTCCATTTCATCTCACAAATCACCCTAACATTACACATTAGCGTAAGTGCGTATAGCCCAAATGGGTAGTAAGACGAGGTGGTGATATAATAATAATAATAATAATAATAATAATAATAATAATAATTTAAAACATATAGTTTCTTAACTATAAGCAAATGCATATACATTTTAATCCAGGTCTTTGAAAATGAATTTGTTTATTATGATCTTTGGTGCCATAGATTAAGTAAAAGTGTATATTATTTCAATTATGATATTTGGTGTAGTGTTTCACAATAATGTAATTATTTTGTTTCACAAATCTTACGAGTTTTTAGTAGATGTCTATTTTAAGACAAAAATTGGAGAGTCTGTGGGGTGCACCGTACCATTTATTTAATTAAATGATCTAGCTAGCTTCTATTACTAAGATATAATTGTGGTTAATATTTTTAATTTGCTTTAATTTTTATTATAAATAGTGCAAATTACTTCTAAATGACCCGCTTCAGTGGTTGAATAGTCTGAGGCGTCCTCTCGCCATAGACTAGACTGTCATTTGTGGGGAGATTGGGGTTCGAGTCACTATCGGGCTCCCTGGGGTTGGCATTAAAAAAATCTACTTTCCCTTTATACAAATGCGGGTACACTAAATTCAACCTTCTTCATTTCTAGCATCTGCGTCCAACCCAAATGGTTAGTGAGACGTGGTAGCAAAAAAAAAGGTTAGCGTAGTATTTATTTGATTCCTGAGTGGGTTAGGGTGTTTTTTTGTTTTATTTCCTGTTTATTAATTGAAATAAAGAAATGACAACATAATATTACACTTTTATGAAACACTTTTATTAATAATAAATAATTGATTTTTTGATGAATATAATTAAGAAATATTCAAAAATTATTATTAACTACACGAACAAAGTGGTAAAAATGTAACATTTTCCATGATCGTCCAATTCGGTTTTATAAATAATTAAAAAGTAAATAATAACAGTAAATAACATAATTAATAAAAGAACAAAGTATTATAATAAATTAAAAAGTCTTAAGTTGGTCTGATTTAGGTTCTTTAGGCACTCTTGATGTGAAAAATTAGTGGTTTGGGCACCGGCGACTCAATTAGAACAAATTGTGAAGATGTGGATTGGACACCGTCGACTATATTGGATGAAATTGTGAACAGTTGGTTTGGGCACCGTCGACTCTAAGGGATTGTGAACAGTTGGTTTGGTCAGCGTCGACTCAACTAGAAGGAATTGTGAACAGTTGGTTTGGGCACCGTCGACTCAACTAGAAGGAATTGGGAACAGGTGGTTTGGGCACCGTCGACTCAACTAGAAGGAATTGTGAACAGTTGGTTTGGGCACCGTCGACTCAACTAGAAGGAATTGGGAAAAGGTGGTTTGGGCACCGTCGACTCAACTAGAAGGAATTGGGAACAGGGGGTTTGGGCACCGTCGACTCAACTAGAAGGAATTGGGAACAGGTGGTTTGGGCACCGTCGACTCAACTAGAAGGAATTGGGAACAGGGGGTTTGGGCACCGTCGACTCGACTAGAAGGAATTGTGAACAGTTGGATTGGGCACCGTCGACTTGAATAGAACCGGGGGAGTGGGCACTGTTGATTAGACCAATAAGATTATCGAAAGAACTGTTAAAAAAAATGGTCAGATAGAAAAAAAGCTGTATTAATATTAAAGTAAATTGTAATCAATATATATTTTATTGAATGAAATAATGTATAATTGTAATTTATTTTATTATATATATTAGTATTTTACTAATTTGTTTGCAATGGTGATTCGATTTATATATATTTAAGGTGTGAATCAAAGATTATCGATAAAGTTTATCTGAAATATGTTATTAATATGCAAATCCAGTATTAATAAAATAAAGTTGATTTAAATATAAATTAGATAATCTTAATAAAATGAATAGTTTTTGAATAGTTTTTTAACACGATTTACATGTTAATGGTTGCTGTCAACTTGACTGAACATTATATCCTGGACTGTCTTAAAGCTAATGGACAAGAATAAGCTTACGTGAAGAATATGCCGACAAAGAGACAGTTCATTAATCACTTTCAACTACTTTCAACTCGAGTCATGCATCGGTGAACCGGTCTGACCAAGGTATTCTTTACCAGAGGTTCCAAAGAGAGTTTGAAAAATGTCACATCAAATACGAATGGCTGTCTACCCTATAGGAACAGTCTATAAATTGTTCAACCAGAGTTGAAAATACTTTCAGGGTTCCTTTATGTCAACCTCTGAGGTCTTGGGGTAAAGTTGTCGCCTCAGGACCCGATGTTCATGGGTTCAAACCCATCCAAATTCAAAGGATTTTTCTTTGAGCAATAAAAATTCCTTTGGAGGGGAAGTAAGGCCGCCAGTTCCTTGTCGATTGTGGCATGTAGAAGAACCCTGGGAGGCATTTTAAAATACCTTTCTAGCAAAATTGGTAGACCCTTTCATGCTCGCTCATCAAAATTCAACATGTAAGGTACGGGGGTACTTCCTGAACACCTCTAGTACATTGGATTTCTACCAGATGGTGCAGACAGCACTAACCAGCCCAAGGGCTGAGTGTATGACAAGCTCCGGATTGGTAGAATCATATCAAACCGACATTCGGGTTGTTGACGTAAGAGGAAGAAGAAATATGAACAAAATGGAAAACAAAAATGTAGTTCAAATTTGTGTCGCTGCTATTTGACTTGCCATAATTCTATGGGCCTTGCGGGTATGAGCCTACGCCTATATCAACACTGCATGAAACTCTCACTATACCAATAATACAAATTTACCGGCAATGGTGAACAGTGGACACGCAGACAAGACGTCAGTATCTTCTAACCCTGTACTAGTCAAACATTTTCTAGTTCAAATTTAACCCGAATAGAATATTTTGTAATTAAAATCGTTCGTATCGAATCCGAATAGGATATTTTTTTAAATGGTAATAATCGAACCCGAATTAAATATTTAAAAAATATATTTTAATCGATTCCAAATCGAATATTTTAATGATGTTTCTAATCGATTCCGAAACAAATACAAATATATGTTTCAATTGAGTCTAATAAAATAAAATATTGTCATTAAACCTTGAATAGATTTTGAATTTGACTGAGATACGCGATTTTATGTGGTCGATTAAAATTATGGATCTAAGCGTATGCCAACTTACTTTAAAATTTCAATTATTCAAATGTTAGACTTCTAAATTCGAATTTTGAACTAAATTTCATCGAATCATAATCTGGGTTCCATTTTGTATTTGAATTTGACAGACATTATTGCAAGATACATTTTTGGGGTTTTAAGATATATAAAGCTTAAGGATTCATTATAATCTAGAAGTTGAAAAACTTCAAGATTACAATAATTTCTCTTTATATAAGAAAGTAAAAAAAATACGGTGAATAAATCAATGTTTTAATTAGAATTTTCCTGCTGGTTACAGACGAATCATAAAAGTGACAATATCAACATCCAGTTAATGTCCGGATTTACGGACTTTGGGAGAACAATCACTAGCTTTATAGTAACTTATCTGCGTTAAAAACAAAGCTCCAAAAATAAAAAAGTGCAGGTTTTAGCTAAAATATTTGTAATTCTTACACTAGGAACACGCTTAAACGTAGCTTTTCTAATCTCCTACATATAATTGGTGGATTTTCTCCCACATGGGAATTATTGAATTGTTATTCTTCTTTCAAATAAAGAGAAAAAGGGGGGGGGTGATATTGGTAAATGTGGGCTTGAACTAGTGGAAAGATTTCTACAAAACTTGGTACACACATTAATCTACCCTTTTTCCAGGTATTATCACCAATTTGATTTTAATTTTCAAACCCTATTTGTTACCATTTATGAAACATTGGAAGCCATAAGTGATTTAATGTAAAGCAAATTGTGAAGCAACATTTTGTAAATAAGATGTTTCATGATTAAAAGGTTCCACAGCACAATACTTGGAAATTTTTTTAAATTTAATAAGTCTTAACTATAGTACATAGTTTTTTCAAAAGTTTCATATCACTCACTAGATATATATGCATATAAATATGTAGGTAAAGCCTGTTTTTCTTGGTAAAAACTTTATGGAAGGCCTTTTTTCTTGGCATAATTCTACTATATAGTAAGATTCTGGTAGATAAAAAGGCCTTCCAGATGTTTCTTTTCAAGAAAATCAGCCTATATGTATGTATGTATGTATGTATGTAGCTGGTTGTGTAGGTTTGGCGGGTTTCCTATATATCAGGCGTGGAGCTAGGCTTAGTGGTAAAGAAGACGACCTTCTCGTAGCGTAGGGCTCGCTATAGGGACATGGATGGTTGCATGCATCTCAGGCGTGGAAGCTTAGATTCAGTGGAGAGGACTGAAGCAGCTTATATAGGCTGTTCTACTATTAAAATTTCAGTACAGGTCTAATGGAGTGCGCAGTTGCCAGATAATATCCGCGTGAGATAGATTGACAATAATTATATTAAAAACTTTTAAAGTTATACAAAGTGTATGCAATTTATGGTAATACATTTTAAGTTTGGTTTATGTCAAAAATGATGTTTATCATTATTATTATTATATTACACCCACTATAAACAAACAATTTTAGGGGCGTATTTATAACTATAGAGGTCGCGGGGTTGTAAAAAATAGAGCCTCAACATTAAATAAGTTTTTTTTTCAGACGTTTCAAAATTATATTTTATTTAAAAGTTACTGTTAAAAGCTCAATGTTAAATTTATTATTTAAATAAGGAACTGTTTTCATCACAATAAGCTAGGTTTGGTTAAAACCAAAACCAAAATATTATATATTTCTTTTTTTTTATTTATAAGGACATAAAATAAACAGAAAACTTTGAAAATATATGTATTTTTAATTTTATTAATACATACACAACATTTTGTAGAGGCCCCTGGATTTGTCACCCTCCCCCCTTTAAATCTGGGCCTGGATACTGAACAAAATCACCTACGACAGGTAGGTTAGGCTTTGAATTCTGGAATGTCGAGCTGAAAATGTGTTTTAACAAATCCATTAAAACAAAATGATTCACCCCAACTCTATTAATGCAAATGTGTGTGCACTCTCTTAAACCATTAGTTAACGTATCCATATATTATTGGACTGATTGTAATATAATGAGTCGTTCATAACAATTACGATTAAATCATCAAGTACCAGGTAAGCCTGCACCAAAATAATTACCGAAAAACAAACACTAATATCTCACGATTGGTAGTTCTTAGGTATGTTGGAAAAAAAAAGCTGTTTTTTTGCACTTCTACGAGGACATTAGTTCACATTTCCGACTATCAGCACTAGTGGGATTTATTAGAGCTAATCTCAGCAGGGCTATATTTATATTTACATCAAGTGCTACCCCTGGAAATTGTGTTTTGACAATTATCAACTTATACTAATATAAATGATAAATATAATGTAAAGAGTGAGGAAAATTAAGTGCACCTATAACTATGACAACATTACTGGATGAAACCAACTTCAAAGATGTTTTTATTGGGTTTAATTCACTTCCACTTTTCAAACACCCTTATTTTATCAACATACGACATAGAAACTGGCCTGATATTAATAAAAACACAACCTTCAGTCTCCCATCCAACAATAGTTAACAATAATAAGTCTTCGACAATGCCGGGAAGGGAACCTTGAACCCCAAGCTCATTTTGCACATGCGCTACCGACTGTGGTAAGGTGTTTTGACATATGCCAGTAAATTTGGCTAGGATCTTAACCCCAACCTGATGACTAACAGTGACAAAATGAGAGCATAACTCTTTAGACTGATAGACCACCACTTTAGGTAGCTGGTTTCTTCACCCGAAAGTATATTTTGGTAAAATAAATTGTTATTGCACATATAATATATTTTCAAATATTTAACAATGTATCGAAAATTGCAGCCTATAGAACTAAATAAACAAATGAGTATCTATGGTAGCTTCCATATGAATGTAAATTTGACTAAACATTGTAGGTGTAGCCAATATTATCAATTTTTATGTTAAATGGGACTAGCTTACATAACTCTTTAGTTTTCAACGTTACAACTATAAACTATATTATAGTGTTGTGATCTTCAAGACTGGGGGTGTCTAAATCGAGCTATAAACTGTGCAACCTTAAAACACCACCACCACCACCACCACCACCACCACCACCACCACCACACGTAAATGGGAGGTGCGATTGGCGCGAAGTCTTTCTCAAAAGTTAATTAGAACTTTTCTTATTTGCTTTGCTTACCCATGTTAAATAAATTAAAATATAGCAAGACAAATTTTTCATGTTTTACTTTAAATATCTAATGAGTTTTAATAAGGTTTTATCAGACCTAGTTTAAAATATATCCATTACAGACTTTGCGGGCGTTGTTCATGAGTATTACTACAGCCCCCATAAAAATACTTTTCGGCTTCCCCACACAAGTGGAACGAGACTTATGACGTGACACTTCTGAAAACTTTTAAAACTGAGATACAATGTTAATTTTTAAATACGTTTTAAAGAATAAATGGTTTAAATTGTGTATTGGTATTTTTTTTCTTTAATTATATGAATCATTGAATGTGTTACGCTCAAACTTTTCTCTGCTTAGCTGTAATTATCGTTGATTTGTTTTTATTAATAAATTAGCATCTTAACTTATGATGCTTCTTAGGGCTAATTAAATAAACTATAGTAATATATCAATAACTCAAATGATTGAGAGTATTACATTATAGTGAACTGTGTCATATATCGCCCGGACAGCTACATCCCTCAACCTTCACTTGAAAACTGGGCAGAGCTGTCCCACTCCAAACATGATAAACAAATTCAAAAATAACATTCCAGAATCTTGATACCCCCGCTTACCAATAATACGCCAATCAAAGCCTTTGCTTGTCCACTGGTGTAGTGACCTTTGCCACTTGGGGTGACCCCTCCTTTTTTGGAGGTATGGGAGGTATCTGGTCTTCACCACTGATAAAGAGTGAAATATTTCTTATCTTAACCTAAGCCATCAACAAAGTTGTGCCACTAATGGATCCCCTTCCCCTTCTTGTGAGCCACACCCACCTTCCTCTCCAGCAGTCGCCTTACCTATTACAATGTCAATAATTATTAGAAAATATATATATACTATGATAAATTTAACATATCAAATGTTGTATACTAAAGTATGCTAATTTAATAGAAATAACGAAGTTCATTTTAAGCTACAAAATGGCAACTCTACTGGGTAGAAATAGGATAGCGCTTATGGGGAAACCAATACGTCAGAAAGAGATCCTAAGTTTCCAGATGAGCCTTTACTGCAATTTAAGAGTGGAACGGTGTAAGTATAAGAAAGTTTAATTAAATTACAAACCTCACTATTTCACTCGATTCCATTCGGGTTCACTTCAATTATCCCCAAATTATCTTGTAAGGCAAACCGTTAAGCTTAGCCAATTCTTCAAACAATAAAATACAACGCGTTGAAATCCCATAATATTAATATTGTGCTAGATAAACCACCATACTAATAACATTCACATGAAGCTTATTCCTTTTTTACAAATTATTTTGGTATTTACAATGTTGATCATTTTATTTTTATCTTCTACGTGTATGTATTAACATACAATATAATATGTAATTGCTTTTTATGTAAATAAAATTCAAATAGCTTTGTTTTATCAATGCCACGTGAAGATTATTAATAAAAGTAAGAGTTTGTGTATCTACCTGTTTGCCATGAGCGTAGTGCGATATCTAAGTCACGCAGAGGACTGAAATTTAAGATCAAAGCCGGAATTTTTAAATTTGTATTAGAATTTTTTCAATTAATTAAATATCGAAAAAAATAGACAGCTAATAACACCGTGAGAGAGCTTAACTACTACAAAGTTCATACAGTTGTGCAATGTGAGTTGTGATAGCCCCTGTGTAAAAACATGTTCCCCTGGAAGCCTGAATTTTAAAATTTAAATCGTACCCTTCAAACCCTTCTATACCCTTTTTTAAAATTTATTAGATTCTTTATATACTCTTTTTGCCCTTTTTCCCCATTATGTTCATTTTGCACTTCTTACAGATTTTTTACCCTAAAAATATTTCTCTGGGGCAAAGACAGGTAATTATGTTAAAAGGTGTAAAAATTGTAAAAGGGCGAAATCCCCAAAAATGATAAAAATGGTTAAAAAATCTATTTAAAAATGGCAATAAGATCAAAAGAGCAAAAATGTTGTAAAAGGACCAAAATGCCAAATGTCGAAAAGGGCACAATTTAACTAAAAATTGTAAAAAGGGCAAAAAGTAAATCTTATAGAAACATTAAGTGTAAAAAGAATTAAGTAAATAAAAGTGGTAAAACGATTAAAAAGCCGCCTAAGGGCCAAACATGGTAAAAAGAATAAATTTTACAAAGCTTAAACGGGGTAGGAAGGACAAAGATGGTAAAAAGGCTAAAAGGAGCTATTAGGGCAAAAAGGGTATTCCTTTAGGGTAAATAGGCGTAAAAATTACAAAGAGGTCAAAATGGGTAAAAATAACAACCCGGATAAAAAATCTAAACAGGGTAAAATTGTTAAAAGTAATAAATGGGGTAAAAAAATTATAACATAATTTCGATTGGTTAAGGGCTGTAATTAAAGCCAATTATTTATGATGTTACACTTTTCTTTCTTTTTTAATAGCACCAACAGGCAAAGTATTTTGTATAGATAATTTATATCTTTAATCTTAAAAATAAATGTCATATTTTACAATATGTTCAAATTATATCTCTATTTAGACATAGTGTATTATTAGGTCAGCCTACTTTCGCGTTTTGTATCACAATTTAAACCAATAAGGATTAATATTTAAACATAATTTAATATTTCGTTACTATCCCTAAGGTTTATTTAATATACTAAAAATAACAACGCCACTTTATAGACTACTCTTGTGAAGAACGGATACACCAGCTTGTCAAATATAAAATAAGTCTAGCGGGTAGAAGGATGCCGTGCTAAATAAAAAGCACACTCACAGAATTAAAAGAACTAGAATCATTCAATAAACACAACTGAATTAGAACTGTCATCGGCCAAACTCTTTTTACATGTTTTAATCAAATTAATCGTCCAGTTCTAGTGAGGCCTACAATGTTGTTGAAGTCGTTTCGAAGTCACTATAAATAGTGGAATATTTCCATCTCAAAACAAGTAGAACTCTAATCATGCTCTTCTGGGACATCCGGCAACATGGCGTGGTTCCAAGGTTGCCACATTCCTGATTCAGATCAATACTGAAACCGAGTGGAATGATCCTGCGCTGAGGACTGGAATATGCCTAGAATGTGAAACGATCTTCTTCCAAACTTAAATAAAGCATCCTAGCTGCGAGACCGATTAGAGTTGGCGTATCGGCTACTTCTCTTGTCTTGGACACGGGGGTCTAAGGTTGGCGTAGCGGCTACTTCTCTTGTCTTGGACACGGGAGACTAAGGTTGGCGTAGCGGCTACTTCTCTTGTCTTGGACACAGGGAGACTAAGGTTGGCGTAGCGGCTACTTCTCTTGTCTTGGACTCGGAAGACTAAGGTTGGCGTAGAGGCTACTTCTCTTGTCTTGGACACGGAAGACTAAGGTTGGCGTAGCGGCTACTTCTCTTGTCTTATCGTCATGTCGCTACTATTTTAGACAACAAAAGTAGTAATATTCTGAATTACCAACTTTGGTCATGTAGTCTAACGCGCCACTCTCATGTTGAACCAGACTGCCGAATACCGGGAGATCGGGGTTCAATCCCGGTCGGGTGCACTGACGGTGGTTTTCCTAAATTTTTTCCACTCTTTCCACGCAAATGTGGGGGCACTTACTCTAAATAAATACCTTCCTAATCCCTAATAGTACTTAGCACCGCGTCTTACTACCCGTTCGGGTTATACGCTTAATCCCTAATACATAAGTGTAGTTAGTACACAGGTGTATAACCCGAAAGGGTGGTAAAACTCAGTGCTAAAAAAGTACATATTCACTAAACAAATGTGTTTACGTATGGGTTAAGAAAGCGTTTACAAAGACCAAGGAAACAACAAACGGGAGGGTTCTACATTTAATGCCATAGTATATATTCACAAATGATGTATTCTTGGCAACCTAAAACTTTATCACTAGAACTTTTGATTAGAATTTAATAAAACAATAGCTTAATTTTAGTTGAGATTAGTTGCCTCAGCTCAAATCAAACCGGCCCAATGGGATAGCTATGTGTGTCCCGAAACACCAGTCCACTACTGGCCTCTAGAAACTATTTGGGGAGTGGTCCATTT
Source organism: Timema genevievae (assembly GCA_902155825.1). Lineage (NCBI taxonomy): Eukaryota > Metazoa > Arthropoda > Insecta > Phasmatodea > Timematidae > Timema > Timema genevievae. The sequence goes on from CABFWO010000749.1 coordinate 187,165, forward strand.
CTAGCATATTTTTGAAAATTTTAATTTGCGGTCTTGTGGGGACGGGGGTCAACAGGTAACTGACCCATTTTCTTCCCCTTAGGTGCGTCACTGAAGTCAGGAGTGTCAACCAAACTAGCACACATGCACAACTAAAAGTGGCTGTTTAAAGAACTACCACGTCTTCAAGTTTAACACTATTATTTATATCACTCCCTTCAAATAAAAGGAAAAAAATAAAAAGCCGCCTTTGTCTCAAACCGCCATTTGTTTGTGTAAACACATGCTAAGTTCTAAATGGTACAGCGTGGCCATGACTTTAATAGTCCAAGGAGTCCCGATGGCCGACAGCTATAACCAAAGTTTCGCAGCACGGCTGAGCAGTCGCTAGGAAAACACTTCCACTCAGAAAACAATGAATGAGTCAGGCCGCGACCGCCGGTCGTAGCAGCCAACAGTTCCTAGGAAACCACAGCTTTAGGGTTCCGATAGGTGGGGACACACTGCCGTCACGTCACGTCACGTGAGGGCACATAAGCTCATGTGAGCAGCAGTATTTTTGTTTAATATAGTGGTGTGCATTCACGCTGGAGTCACTATATACACATCACGTGAGGTTATGTCTCCTCATGCCCATACGCTCTCACACAATTTCTGCGGCTGCACATATTTTGTGGACCATGATTACGTTGAAGTCGCGTGAGTGGACAAGTCGTGTTGTTTTCTTGGTTGTCAAGAGTGGTGAAAATCGTTAAGTATGAAGGAAAGGCTTCTTTAAAAAGTGCTTAGCAAGTATTTCTGTCACGAGACTATAGGTTGATTTAAGAACTTGAATTCTTCCTTCGTCAACCTAAAGTACATTTCAAATCAACTTGGATGTAATGGAATTTTCTTAGCAAATTTATTAATTAGATTAATTAGATGCACCCACGCCATTTTCCTACGAGTCCTTGAATTAGCCACCAATACCAAAAAAATATTTTCCATCTCCTTTTCAAACTCTGAAGAAATGCATCATATGCCAATCAACTCTGTGATACAGTCGGCTAGAAATCGTAAATTAACACTATTGCACGTGGATCATTTCTAATTAAACATCAATGGAGATAAAGAATTAATAGAAGTTTATAATATCGACCATTGTTGAAATATTAAATTATATTTGGATAAGAACTACATTGAAAAAGCCGTTTTCGACCATTTTAGAATGGCTTCATAGATAATTATTGTACATAAATCTTCATTCTGTCACAAGAGAAACATACTGTAGTTATTAACAAGTAGCCTTGTCGCTTTGTACCCCATCGTCACCGAGAAAAATTTCGAGTAATCATTCAAATACGAATGCACTGTACCCATTTCTGGCATATCGTAGGCCCTTTCTTTTCTCATTTACTCCCATACCACGCGCACACACAAACGTAGATGCGAGCCGGGAGCTGAGTTGGACCTAATATGATGAACGCTTTTAATCCACTACTCCCCATGGTTATTCCAAGATAGTAGAACTTTATACTTTAAATAAGAAACATTATCAACCGTTTCCAGCCTGTGGCCGTGTAAGTTCAGTAAAAATTCCTCCATCTTCCTCTATCCTTCCACCAGTATTCCTCCTTTAATTGCTTCCTTTATTTTCCTCTTATTTAAACACTTTCTGTTATCTACTCTTCCCTTCTCTTTCTTGCGGAATTTTTCCTACATATATCATTTACATCATTTTCTCTCCCTCATTCTCATTAAATGACTATACCATCTCAGTCCTGCTTCCTCTACTATCTCATGTACTACCTGAACAAGGGTACTAAAAGAGTAGGGGCCACTAACGTAGTAGCGACGCTGAATACATGGAACCTACCTAGTGGGTGCCACTTAGCCTCTCTTACTCAATCTTAGTCTCACCACCAAGTGGTGTACCCCAGGATCCGAGTAACCTAATGGAGGTTGGGTTGACCCCCTGCGGAAACTAGCTCAGGTGCAGACAACAGACAGGAGACTGGTCTGGGCCAAAACCAACAAGCTTGGGACAGGTTGGCCCCCAGCTTGGTAGGCTGGGAGTGAGGGTTGGTGATGAGATAAATCATCATCATCATCAGCATCTGTAGCCTCAGTTAGTCAGTGTATTTTCACGAAGACAATGGTGGCACAAATTATAGGAGTTAGATATTCTTGTAGCACAAATTCAGAACTAGGTGGTGGCATGAGTTTCAGAATTTGTGCTTTTAATTTAGTGATAATGACATTTGAAGTTGGCAGCATCCAAAGGTTGTAGGTGTCTTCTCAAAAACTATCACGTAATAAATTATGAGAGTGGAATATTCTTGTATCATAAATTCCGAACCAAATAATAGTATAGCTTTCAGAATTTGTTCAGTTATATCTGATATTATGTGAGATTAGCAGCACTCAACGTTTTTGGTGCTAAACGAAAACTACAGTGGAACAGATTATGCGAATAGGATAATACTGGTGTACCGTGGCGATAAATTAGGCGACCAAAGCCCAGAGCACTACGCATCGCTGTTCGATAACAACACGAATGAATTTGGTATGAGGGGTAGCCATGCACAGTCCACATTTCTTGTTTACTTGTTCTTAATAATATTTTAAATACATATGACAAAATCAAAAAGCTTTCAGGCAAAGTAAAAGTCATGAATTCCCCAAATTAATAATGGTTTGAAATAAATAATTCCAAATGTTAAAGAAGCGGACACAGCAAAATAACCGTTAACCTTATCTAAGAAAAAGATTTTCTCCTATTTCTGATAAGAACAATTTCATTGGATTTTTGTGGTTTTCAATATAAACATATCTAAAAATAAAAAAAAATTGTCAGATCTTCTGCTGTTAACATATTTTAAGCGGTTTTCTGACATAAAACCTTAAAAACAATTGAATATTTCCCATTAGAACAGTAAGGTAAACATTCAGATCACCAAGAATGAATATCGAAGAGAAAGGTACTACTTCCCTATAGTGGTCTTAAAAGAAAAGAATATTTGCTAAGCATAGCAAGTTAATTTTTCAAAAACATTAAGGTGACAATAAACATAAACGTGAATGAGTTAAATATTTTTCATTCGAAAAATCATCTAATGGGTCGGCATTCTAATAATACTATCAAATTATTTGATGGTTTTGATTCGTCAGTGCCCATCACTAGAGGTTTTATAGCCAAACGGTTCAAACTATAATTTCAGTTTCCATTGAATATTGTCTCAGGCCCAAATTCAGCCATTTTCGTATAGTTTATTGCTTTATTTCATCCATTACCTTTACTTGGCGATTTTATTCTGGACTATCCTCGTCACCCACTAAACTAACGAGCGATCCATGATCAACTCAAAGTGCCAATATAGATTTAATAAAAATTAACTCTCTCGCTAGCACGTTGACATATGATATAGGTGGCTAGAAGGTGGGGACACTGTCGTCAGGTCAGATGAACTCATGTGACCGCACATTGTAAATATATGACGTGACATGCTGTACAGACTTACACTATAGTCACGCCATGTCATACATGCGCTTTAGTTTCGTTTTAAGTAATAGGTAACTTATCTTACAATCCGGCATCTTACTTTATTTTCTCGAATATTTTGGTTTGTTTTGGCCACCACTTTACTAAGCCTGTCATGGCCAACACCTGAGTAGTGTGGCTGCCATTTAGAGGTCATAACAGGTGGGTACTGCAGCAATCATAAAGGTGCAGATTCAGAGAAACATACCAATATTTAGTGCGAAATTTGTGCCGTAAGAATAATATGTAGTGTGTGAAGTTAAGAGTGGGAATGAATGGGACGCGAGAAAAGGTCAAGAGTTTTTGTAGTTTATACAGCAAAATATTTTTTTTTTGGTTCAAACAAATCAAATATTTCTTCATTACAAACAGTTTAAATTTATTCACACAGTGATATCAACAATTGTTGAATATCTTATCAAGGGTGTCCTGGAATAATTTAATGACCAACTTTTTCTATTTATTTAAAAAGTTTGTCATTTAATGCCAACAATTGTTGATATCACCATGTGAATAAAATTAAACTATGTTTCTACTATAGCAATAGTTAATATAGTTTGACAAAAAAAAGTTTTTCTTTTATGAACTGCAAAATCACTTGCCTTAATTTGCGTTCCCTATATCCCCACCTTAAGATGTACTTTGTCTACTTCTCTCGATGGTGGTAACTTCTCTTTTACACTTCGGTCATTGTTTTGGCTAGCTGCCCGTCTTAAGTCTAAAATTTCAACTGAGTATTGCTGTTGCGCTAGTATGCTAAGTGCCATTTCACACGAGAGGTATTTTATCGCGCGGTGTTCTTGTCACGCGATCTATTCTGACGTTGTTTTCAGACGAGAGGGAGAATACCGCTTGTTCCCCACGTTCAATTTGTGATGTTAACGTGGTGCAATATACAAGCGACTCTTCTAGACCGGTGGTGTGGGATTTTTACCACGCGATTATTTCTCTTCTGTGTTGAACTCTCCCATTTAAGAACCAATATACCTTAGCGGGTAAAATTCGCGCGACAAAAACATCGTGCGATAAAATACCTCTCTTGTGAACCCGCACTAAGGTTATGGCCAGACAGCTTTAAAATACTTTAAAAAAGCGTAGTAAAATAAAGGTGCTACAAATTGTGAGTGGCCAGACGATGGCTACAGTGCTGCTTCTTCACGCTACACTAGCAACAAGTAGCTTTGGTGTGCAGCTGTGAAAATGAAATAAAGGTGATGAATCCTAATCCCAAATTTCGTTTTGCGTGCTACTTGTCCGACGTCGGCATCGCCTAGAAAGAGAAAGACAGTGGTGGATTCATCCCATCATTAGTAACCGAGCAACACGTAGGTAATTTGTTTTACTTCATGAAAAACTGAAACTGTAGCTACTCTGTAAAATTATTTTAGATAATCATCGAATGTCAATTAATTCGTTTGACTACAAAATTAGTTTTTTTGTTTGAAACTAAATCCATCTTAAGCATCTCCTGCTAAAGCTTCCATTACGCTAGACCAACATTGCTACTTCAAATAGCGGTTTTTGTGCTCTCCACACTTTACATAATACAGAAATGGATATTTATATACCTTAAATTAGGTGCTCGGTATCTACTGAATCGATATACATTTTGGAACAAAGTGGTAAATAAAATAAAGAGAATACACGAGGCAGGGATATGACGCCGTTACACAATACTGCACGTGTGTCCATTCTTTCGCTGTAAACTGTCGCCAGGATTATGGGCGCAGGCCTATTCGTCTGCGACATGACCTTGAAATGAGTTCCACTTTCTAACTAAGTAGTAATTTACAGCGTTGTGTAGCCGGCTCCATTTGAATCTATTGGGTGCATTTTACTGCGGGTTTTGGCGGTATTTTACAGCTCGTCTGACCGTAGCTTAAGTGTATAAAAAACCAGTGGTAGTATTGGGGTGGGAAGAGGAGACCAGATAGTCAATAATACTCTTACAACATGGTATTATGTATAAACTAAACGGGTAGTAAGACGTGGTGTTAAAAAAAACCAGGTCCGTACAACTAACGATGGTGGTCGAATGGGCCAAGGTGTCGGTCACTTTCACAACTGTCTGGATTGCCAGTGACTGGGAGTTCATGATTCAAATCTCTTCCAGGTGTAGTGCGTATGGTTTTATGCATGTGATTTATCACATCACCTATTAACCACATATCCCACGCTAATGCGGGTGCACTTCTTCTAAACAAACTTCCTCATTTCTGCTGAAAATACTGATAATTTAATTAAAACTATGGTGGCACAATATATGAGAATAGGTTATTATTGCGACACAAATTCGAGACTAAATATTCACAAAGTTTTTAGAATGTGTGCTGTTATGGGTGCTGCCGCAGGAGGGGGAAAGAGGAGAGGTTGCGATTGTCAAGAGGAGGGGAAGTAAATCACATATTACTGGTCTTCAGTGGTTTTTTTTTATGAAAACTATGGTGGCACAAATTATAGGAGTAATGTATTCTTGTAGCATACCTAAGTATTGGTGGAGGTTTCAGAATTTGTGGCATTTGGGTGTTTTTCTAGGGGTTTTCTCAAAGTCTATAGTGGCACAAATGATAGGAGTTGGATAGTATTGTGGCACAAATTCATCACTAAATATTTGTGTAGATTTGAGAATTTGTGCTACTATGGGTGCTGGTTGCTATGCGAAGTCAGTAACACCCAACTTTTTTTGATGCCTTAACGAAAGCTATGGTGGCACAATAATGCTAATAGAATATTATCATGGCACAAAGAGCAAAAAAGATTGGTCTTAGTTTCCGAATTTGTGCCGTTATGGGTGCTGCCAACTTAACGGACTTGTGGGAAGTCTGTATGGTGGCGCGTTGCGTGAAGTAGTAGGGTTTGCAAAGGGAGGTGGGGGAGTGAGTGAGTGAGGGAGGGGGATTCGTGATCCAGGGTGTAGCTCTGGCGCGCGTTGCTCCCGGGTTTAGTTGCAGCTGGGCGCTAGGACTGACGGGGTGGGGGTCTAGACCTTGCTTGTTTCGACGTCATAAAAAAACAATCTCTATCTCTCTCGCTCTCTTTCTATTTCTCTCTTCCTGAGAGTCTCCACCGATTCGCGGACGTCCAGTGCAGCTGAGCCTGCCTATTGGAGCATCGCTTTACCCTGACGGTGACATCGAGGCTGTGCTAGGTAGGCTTCCTAGTTTAACTGATTCAGTTTATGTGCTAGTTGTGATTTGGCCGTAAAGTTTCTTCTGATTTTGTTGTGAAAGCCAAGAGTGTGTGGATATAATAAATCAATATATTTGACGTATGTGCTTACAACGGGCTTTTAAATGTGTGTGTTATATTTTACTATAAGTTGTTTGGTTGATATGGTTTGACAAAAGCTCTAACATTTAGTTAGTTTGGTTTAGTTTTAATTTTACTTTAAAACCAAAATAGTTTTCTATGATCAGATACTAGTGGCTTATCGCTTGTAAGCCTGTTAGGCGATGAATAACGTATCAAAAAATAATATTCTCTGTAAATTGTATATTCTTTTAAAAAGTATGTACAACTTTTATTTCTCTGATCAAGATACGCATTTATGATGTTTATATAATTATATTAAGATCTAAGTATCTCGTTTACATTTTGCTTTTTAAATATTTTTTTTCGCACAAATATTAAATTAAGTTGGTCTACCTTTTAAGTCTTAAGTTTCATGTTGTGAAAAAAAACATAAGCCTTTTTTATGTTTTAATGGCTGACATAGAAACAGTTGTATAAAAAAGAAGTGTAGGTCTATTTTATTTTACTTTGATAGTTTTTTTTAATTAATGTATGTAGACTTTAATGGTTAACTTTTCTTAGTCATTATTTTGAGAGATATTTGTGTGCCATCCCGTAGATAGCAACGTCCCTTGGATTTGTAAATGAAATTCGTGGCTCGGAACAGTTGCATTTAACTCCCCTCGGCTCCATCCCCTCAACTCTCCGTAGAGACAAACTACTCACGATCCCCTCAGTATTATTCGAGTCCCGCCCTCCCCCCCC
>CABFWO010000749.1:194680-217419 GCA_902155825.1 Timema genevievae
CCCCACAAACTCTTGACGAGACCTCAAGCCACGTTGCCATGGTCTGATGAACCTGCCTGTGGCGTTGGTGTCGACTGAGACGTCGACTTTTCCCTACGCTGCGGTGTTGCCACAGCAGCAAGCCTCTCCCTCCTCCCTCCCTTCCCCTTAAAAGCTCGAGACAATGGAGCCCTAAATTAATTTTAAAATTTCTATTTCATTCTATATAATTAGAAAAAAATTTCAATTATTTTTTCGAATTATATTTTCTGGATCTTGAAGAAGTCACCAAACGACCCCACTGATCAAAAGGTGTTGGTCTCGTTTCTCAATAATGGGAAGGTCGGGGTTTGAATCTCTGCCGGGTGTACTGAGAGTGTTTTTTACAAACTGGTTTTCCACAGTTTCTCCACCCTCTTCAGGGGTTGAATGGTCTCTAATAGACTGGAATATCGATGACAGGGAGATCAGGGTTCGAATCCCTGTCGTGCGTATTGAGTTTTTTCCATAAACGAGTTGTCCACTCATCTTCCCCACGAATGCTGGTATACTTCCTCTAACTTCAACCTTCTCATCCACAACACATTAGCGTGACTAGTACAAATGCGTACTACCTGAACAATTAGTAAGACGTGACTTTAAATAAAAACTTGACGCAAATGTTGGTGCATTTATTCTAAATTATACTTTCTTCTCAACCCCGCCTGTTTAACAATACATAATGCCTAGGATGGGTTGTAAAACAATCGTGGTAGCTGGAATATAGGATATATATATTTTTTTATTTAAGGGCAGTTTTTACTCTAACTTTATAAAACTGACTTTTGTTGACAATTTGTTAGTTCTTATTTATATTGGGATCAAATTTTAAATGCGTTGAAATATTTAACGTAAGTTTTTTAAGCACCCGATGATATAAGTACATAGTTTAATTGAAGGACTTCCTTGACACAACTTTTGTAGGCTCCAGCTAAGGTACCATCAGGAATCAAACCAAACCCCTTTAGACCTATAGCTCTTTTTATCACTCTTGTCATGAGACCCGGCAGCAGGCTATAATATAATTCGTTATCTAAACTATTGAATCACGTATCGATAAGTATATATAATTGAAACATTAATCAATGCATTTATGAGCTATGATAGGGTTGCCTTTGCTATAAAAAAAGAGGTAGGCCTATCCAATAAAAGGTATTGGTTTGTAGATTTACATAAAAAAATCTGAGTTTTCACTGATCTTAACTAAAAACCATGTGATTTGAGCAAGCAAGAAAGTTTATCTAGATGATATTTAGCCTAGTTTTATTTATTTTGTATCGACGTTAACATAATGTAACTACTTAATATTGTGTGTGTCCACCAGCTAAGTCCAATGGCTGTATTTCCGTTGCGTTAAAATAAGGTTACTGTAATGTTATGAAATAAATTCTCAAAACGTTTAGTTACGCTTTCTGTAAAACATATTTTCTTAAAAGGCATCTTCTAGAGTTAAAAAAAAATTATATTTGCTCTACCTAGATTAAAAAATGTACACTTCGTTAATCTTGTAGAGTAACAAGCCTACTTTTCTTCTATCCGCTATCGTGCAGCTTGTAATATACAGTAGGGTCCTTCGTGTCATTCATAAAGGTGATACTGCCTCTACCTTCCAGGTGAAATGAAACTTACTTATTTTAGAGTTAAAATGTTTTAATAGATATTAATTTTAATTCCAGATCATTTAATATTGCATCTTATTATTGATGTGTGTTCTATATTTTACAAACACCGAGGGTAGTTTGTGGGAAATATTTTTTTCAGTGTTCAAAAGGTTATTGGAGGTCAGATGTGTTTTATTACTAAAATTATTGGTTTGATCTTAGGTACTTACGTCTAAAAGTGTTTACTTTGTATTTGAATTTGACAGAAACGGTATAGTTCATGGAATTGCCCTTTTGGATTAAGTTTGTTATGTCAGTGTGCTCTGGATGTAGGTATTTATTATAAATCTTTTCTATGACAATTATTCTCTAAATAAAAAGATAGTGTGGGCATAAATAAACTCTCAATACATTATATCTTCGACTCTTCATAAATCTAGCAGCATGATGATCACGTGGAATGAATGTTGGGCTAATCTTTCCTGGTTTGTCGATGACTGTGAGGTTGGGGTCTCGAATTCTGGTGGGTGTAAAGTGGGTGACTTTACCTCAAATAGTTTATCGCTCTCTATTTTCTTGAAAATGTGAGTACATTTCCTCTAAACTCTACCATACTCATCTCTACCCCACTAGAGTAATTACAACCCGTTTATCCTGGGTGGGTAGTAAGACGTGAACAGCTCATTGTGCATTAGGCGCTCACGGCAGATCTAAGATGTCTGAAATTATTAGTAAAATGTGCCCTTACAGGGATTACATCACAGCACTTTTGGCTTAATCACTAATCCAAAGCTCCGAGGATTTAAATACTTGCTAATCCATATTTTACATTTCAACTCTCTAGAAGATTTAGACCATAATTTACTATGATAATTATTCAGTGGGGTGACCTGGCGTTCTAGGGGTAAGGTGTCAGAATTCTGTTCTGAGGATCCGGGGCTCAATCCTCGGTCCTGGCACAGATTTATCTGATTGCCAAACCCTTCCTTCACTTCTGACAAGACGTGAGTTAATCACGACTTGTGAATGTGTGAAATACCAGGCCTCCACCGTGGTTCGGATCCCACGGTATCCTGTAGGTCCTCCATTTCATCTCACAATCACCCTAACATTACACACTAGCGTAAGTGCGTATAGCTCGAACGGGTAGTAAGACGCGGTGCTAGTAATAATATTGACATGGAAAACAGGGAATTTTATCAAATTTCGGTAATTTTTTAAGTTTGTAAAAAAAAAACACAACCTTTGATTTACATTATTCAAAATAATATTTTTCTTTCAGTTAATACACACAGCTGATCTCTTGTAACACAGCTGATTATGTCAAGTAGACTAATATCAGATATCAAGGTCAAGATGTGATTTTTCTTGTAGTCTTTCCACCCTTCTCTACCTTGTCTTGAGCCAGAGTTGAGTCATGACTATACGCATGCGTGAGAGTTCGATTCTACTATAGGTAGAAGGAACTAAGAATGACCCCGCTTCGATGGCCGCATGGTCTAACGCGCTGCTCTCATGGTAGTCTTGATTGCCGATGACGGGGAGATCGAGGTTTTAATCTCGTTTGGGTGTTCCGAGAGTGGTTTTTCACACTCCCTCCACGCAAATGGGGGAACAATTCCTACACACAGATAACCCACCTCATCCCTACCATATTAGAATAATTAGTACATAACGCGTATAATCCGAACGGGTAGTAAGACGTGGTGCTATAAAAAACTAAGAATGAATCTGTATCACAACTAGTTTTAAACAACCCGCCTCGGAGGTGTAGTTGACTAACGCTTTAGTTGTGTTGAGCTCGACTGCCGAGGACGGGGAGATCGAGGTTAGAATCTCAGTTGGGTGAACTGGGGGGGAGGGGTTTCCTAAATGGTTTTCCACTCTACCTTCACGCAAATGCGGGTTCACTTCCTCTAAAGTCAACCTTCCCAATTCCTAATCCATTAGCGTAATTAGTACTTAAGCGTATAACCCGAACGTATAATAAAACGCGCTGCTAAATAATAATAATAATAGTTTTAAACAATTCTGGCGCTAGGTAATCTCTTAATGGTGCAATATGAGCTCACCAAAATCTATTTTGAATTATCGAATAGCCCATTGCCTTAAGCGGAAATCGTTAAGCCCCTTCATTATGTGACAAAATTTCAAAATGTGTATGTATTTAGTAAAAAAAAAAGTTTTTACCTATATCTGGCATAAATAAAGTTATTTTGGTAGTTGCTATATTGTAGTCTGGAAAAATCAGGGAATTAAAAATAAGTTTGCTGGACAGCCTGTTATTATTTATGAAAATTGAATCATACTTTTGCAGAGCCATAGAATTAGTTTCTGCACACAGTTTTATATGAGTATAATTGTTATATTTAAGTAAATTATGCATTGATACACTAGTTCTGTTGTTAAATTTTACATTTAGGCCCAGGCGTAGTACGTAGAAATGTAAAACTTTCGCATCCATGACGAGAGGGTATAAACAGTGCCGCCGATCGCAAAGTCAATTCTATTTAGTTTTGGTCTATCTGTGCATATCCATTGAAGTTGGCAAGCAGGATGAAATATTACCATGGACCTGCTTATGCTCTTTGTGTGCATGTTTTATTTGTACAAGCCTGTGTTAGCGTTTGCAATCAGAATCTGAGATTATTTTCTATCAAGAAAGCAGGCTAGGATGGCATAAAATAAGGGAACTTAAGTTACGACGTCATTAGTCTAGATAGAGAATTGGAAATCACACTGTGGCTGTAATAGGGAGGCTTGCCACGATCAGGCACCGGCCTCTTAAATTTTAAGATGGATAGACTTGCATCCCTGATACTTTTTATGTTGGTAGTTTTTGCCTTTAGTTGTAAGTGTATTTTAAATGTATAAGCAAGCTTAGTTAGCTAAATTAGTATTAAAATAAGTAAGCACTTATTTAATTGAAAACGAAATATAGACAGTTTCCATCATTTAAAAAAAGCCAAGCTACAAGTGGATGTATAAGAGGCTGAAGACTCACGTTTTTAAGATTGTAACTAAAAGTGCTTACCCCGTTGTCTATGAAACAAAATGGATCTCTCTGTAGTACATGCAAACTATATAATTATCTCTTTTAGAACGATTTATCGGTAATGTTGGCTATTACATGCTTTATTAACTCAATGCTGGCTACTGTGCGCTTTATTGTCTCAATGCTGGCTACTGTGCGCTTTATCGTCTCAATGCTGGCTGGCTACTGTGCGCTTTATCGTCTCAATGCTGGCTGGCTACTGTGCGCTTTATCGTCTCAATGCTGGCTGGCTACTGTGCGATTTATCGTCTCAATGCTGGCTGGCTACTGTGCGATTTATCGTCTCAATGCTGGCTACTGTGCGCTTTATTGTCTCAATGCTGGCTACTGTGCGCCTTATTGTCTCAATGCTGGCTACTGTGCGCCTTATTGTATCAATGCTGGCTACCGTGCGTTTTATTGTATCAATGCTGGATACAACGCGCTTTATTGTATCAATGCTGGATACTGCATGCTTTAGTGTATCAATGCTGGTGACAATGCATTTTATTGTTTCAATGTTAAATACTATATTGTTATTTAGGGGAAGTGGTAAGAAGGGTTGACGGATCTTACAGCCCGTTTGGAGTATATGCATTTAAATAAGCTAGTGAAGTAGGAATGAGTATGGAAGATTTTCGAGGTATATTGCCCTCATGTATGTGGATGTAGAATGGGTGACCTTTAAAGGAAAACCACCCACAATTCACTCGGCCGAAATTCGAACCCCTATCTCCCCGCTATCGGCAGTCCAGTCTAATCCGAGAGTGACGAGTTAAAGCATTCGAACACCGAAGTGGGTGTTTAAGAAATTGAAACCACAGAAATGTTTATTGACCTCATTGACGCTAAAATAGTTGGACAGAAAATCCTAGAAGGTCAATATTTTCTTGGGTGGAGATGACCAACGATATGAGAATAAAAAGGGGAGGAGAAAAATACCAATGACAATAGAGTTTTCGCAGTGAATCTCCAATTAAATGATATCGTTCGATTCGCAAAGCTCCATTCTATGCTCCTTTTCCATTTACCATCATTTCTCGATAGTTTGGGTCTTGATAATTAACCAAAATATGTGAATTTTTGGAATTATAATAGTAGAAAATTTGGATTTCTAAACCATGTTTACAAGTATATATATAAATATTAGACTATAGGTTAATAGAAAATGGTTTTATGCTCATTTCAGCAAACACTAAACACTAAACTTTTAAGTTTTTGTCAAGTTTAACCTTAAGCGCAACATCTGATTGGCAACATCTCGACTACTGAGGCAGCCCTCTTAGGATGGGGTTGCAGGCAACATGTGAAAAGGCCAGTGTTTTTTTAAGTTCTTATAAAAAACATTTTTGACCAAAATAAATACAATACTGCTTCAGTATAAACATCGTTTAGTTTTCTTCACATTTTGACCTCAACAGTTGTTGAATATCTCTCATAACCATATTAGCATTTGATGAGAAACTTTTTAAACGAAGAGGAAAAGTTGTCATTAAATTCTAGGACAACCTTGACAGATATTAGAGAACTATTGAGCTCACCATGTGAAGAAAATTATACTCTCTTCCTACTCAAGTAATATTTTGACGAGAATGGTTTTGATAATTATGAAAACTGCATAATTACGGACCTTTTCTTGCGTCCCCTACATCCGCACTTTATTGACAAGGATCATGCCTTACATCTACTATCAACCGCAGTATTCGTTACGCGGTCGGAAATAACATTGCACGTAGTCTCTATTTATGGGAAGACTGGTTCAAATCCCGGCTGGGTTCATCGGAGTTAGGGAGGGGGTTTCTCCCACATGTGACCTAACTCTGTAGTACTACCATCCTCAGAGATAATGCGGGTTAACCTGTTCTAAAGCAATGTTTCCCAAACTTTCGCTTTTCACGTACCCCTTTAAGGTGGGGTGCTAGTGAGAGCGCGTTTAGTGCATTAATTTTGCAGTTTTTATAGCATAAACATTTTTTGAACAAAATAAATCAAATCTCAACAGTTCTTTAATATCTGTCATGAGCATAGCCCCATTTGGTGACAAAATTTTTAAATAAAGAGAAAAAGTTGTCATTAAATGTCAGGACAACTTTGACAGATATTCAAGAACTGTTGAGATTAGCATGTGCAGAAAACTAAACTATATGTTTCTATAGAAGAAAAATTTGATTTATTTTGGCCAAAAAATGTTTATGCTATAAAAACTTCAAAATTACTGCCCTAAACTCACATTCACTAGCACCCAACCTTAAGGGACATGCTCACAGACAGGCTATGCACCAGACCCACAGCCTCCAGGTTAAAATGGCTGCGCTCTGTGAAGAGAGCTTGAGTCCATGAACACGGGGATCGCTAGGTGCCATTCGAGGTAATTTAAAGTCTGTTCAGCGTAGGAATTGTTTTCTGAAAGGTCTTTTTCCTTACCAGAAAGCTATTATATAGTAGGATATTGGTAGGAAAAAAGACCTTTCAGAGAGTAATTTCTACCGTGAATGGAGTATAAAAAGAAAGAGCTCATTTTAAACATGGTTTCACAATGTAAAAGAAAATATCCATCTCTAGTCAATCGACCTGCTTCCACAAAGTTATTCAGGTAGCGAACCAACCCCCTCTTCACACAATACCCCCTCGCAAAGAGCTTAAGCCAACCGCACTTCAAGATTACAATGGCCCCTTTATGACGAGCATGTTAAAAGTGAGTCGTTTAACAAATACACATTTGGAAGTACTTTTAACACTGAGCATTGACACTAGCGAACCCTGTTTTGATGGACTCAACGAGACATTTACTCAAAACTTAAATGTGAAACGAGATAATATACATCTTTGCTGAAACATAATGGAAAATATATCACCACATTCCACCAAATAGTATAAATGAAATAATATACACCAACGGCTGCCAAATGGTGGCTCACGAGCCAGATACGGCCCGCGAAGCTCCCATTTCTGGCCCACAGAGCCAGAAGTAGTCACTGTCTCTCTGAAGACTAGAGTATATACTTGAACGAATAAAGCTACTGAATTATTAAATAGCAGACTCATTCTTAAACATTATTATTCATTCGATTGTATGCGGACATGAAATGGATTACATTTTGAAGCAGGATGCTACATTTGTTTCTTTGTAAAATAACAAAAACTGGCGCTTAATACACAAGTAGCGATACTGGTGGGAAAGTCCTCCTATATATTTAATTCAAAATCAATCACACCACGTAAACATTTATTTCACACCGATTTGATCCAAACCATCTCTTAAACATTAAGCTACAACAACATTGATCATTCAGCCCATTTTCACAATAAAATTAATAACTAATGTATTAACAGGTCCTCAGGATATTACTTTAGCAAAATATCTCGATATTGGTTTGTAAAAGAGGTGGAATTATGGTACAAGTAGTATCCAGATCGTACAGTTGGCAACACTGCACGATACAGTGTGGTTGTAGGTGGGGGAGTTGCGTGAAATGGAAAAGAGAGAACATAGTATAAACGCGAACATAGTTACAAAATATGTCGGTGAATTTAAATCTTCACGACTAAGGGGGAAAAAACCCTCAAAAAACTGCTCTTTACGGATTTGGGTATAAAGGAAGACATCGGTACTTGCAAATTATTTGTAATTCAGCTGGTTCGCAAAATTTTTTGATGGATACAAAACCAAAATTAATTGCTGTCCACTGAAATACACTGTTACAGAAACATAGAAATACAACCTTCCTTGTTTCTAACACATTACCGTAGTTAGTACGTATGCGTATAACCAGAACGGGTAATAAGACGCTGTGATAAAAAAACAAACAAATCAAAACGGATACGTTTGTTATAAATTGGAAGATAAAATAGGATAGACGAAAGGCGTAGACTTATTTGATTTATAATTCTATACCCAAGGGATCGGCAGCCTTTTATTATATCGCAGCCATAGGATTTTTAAAACAAAATTTGGTGGGCCGATTTGAAAAAATTATCGAGCAAAAAATTTTACCTCTCTATTTCTTATGTAGTAAATAGTTATCAGTATATTTTTATTAACATAACTGTTGGTTTGATAAATCATTTGCTGGCCAGATAAAATCAACTGGTAGGTTTTCGACCACTGCACTAACATTTTTTATTTTTAGCACCACGTCTTACTATCGGTTCGGGTATACACTTATGTACTAATTACACTAATGGTAAACGGGATTAGAAAGGTTATGTTTAGAGGAAGTTTACCCGAATTTGTGTGGAGGGAGAGTGGAAAACCATTTTGGGAAAAACCACCCTCGGTACAGCCGACCAAAATTTGAATCTCGGTCTCTGTCTTAGGCAGTCTAGTCTACTGTGAGAGTAGTGCCATAAACCATGCAGCCATTGTGTGGGTCCCTTTATAGTTAAAATATAAACCATTGATTTCCTATTTTATAGATTCAGACTAAAATGTCTAATATTCTGTTTATAGCCCGATATTTGGGCGGTGAGTTTGTTTTTCTCGATTTAATAGATTTTGATAAATATACTAAACCAAGAAACCACTGTTGTTGATGTATACAATCGTTAGGGAGATAGTAAAAGGAATTATTTCAACGCATCAGGAAGACACTTCCAACAAATAACAATCTATCTTTGATCAGGAATCAAATTTCAGACCTCCTAATTGTGAGAGATCAATTCTCTTCTATGTTTATCATTCTTCCTTTCTTAGAAGTTTTGTGAACAGTCGACATTGCTCCATCTATTTTCTCATCTTTACTATAGTCTTGAGACCTATATTTGGATTTCAAGTTGATAATTCTCCGTGGTGATCAAAGTATATAAAAACAAATTAATACTCTATAGCTCATTATATTCATAGAGAATAATGATTTTTCATGTGGCTTTGAACGTCATTCTCGAAATATATGTCAACATTTTTAAAACATATCTTCGATTTATTGCTTATAAACTAATAAACGAGAAAATATTTGAGTGGTAATACCTTTCCCTCTCTTCCTTCTGGTCTCCTGGACCATAGAGAAATACTTTATCTATCCCTGGAATATCCAGAGAGTTGGACCTTCGTCCAAGAGGGTATAGGGTACTGTGCCATTATCAGTTGAATTGACTGTACTCTGTTTCTTGTCCAGCTCCCACTCATGTTACTGAGAGCCAAGTAGCTTGCAACCACTTCCCGTATAATATTACAGATATATACTATATATATATATATATATATATATATATGCCTACAGTTTACAGCACACACTGAGAGTTGTACGTATTCCATCAAAATAAGCTTAGAGCCTCATAATATGTTATTTCCTACCTTCTTAGTTTGCACAAGCGTCTCAGATCATATTTTGTTGAGTTTATATCAACGTGGTTCTTTTCAAATTGTCTAAGATTATATTTGTTGAAAGTCTCTTTCAACGTGGCTCTCTTTTGTCTCGATTATGTGTTGAAAGTATATTTAAACAAACCTGGATCTCTTTTAATTGTTATATATTCTATTTGTTGTAAATTATATTTACTATGTTAAAATAATAAGTTATTTTTGAAGTAAGAAATTTTCTAGATCACAACAAATCAGGGTGTCCATTAGCCTGGAAAAAAAAGGGAAATTTCAGGGAATTTGCTTGGGAAAAGTCAGAAAATTTTATCAAATACACACCGCGAATCTCATTTAACAAAGTGGTCCCAGTCGAGCATCCTTATCTCGGTTTTCAAGGTCGAAATGGGATTTTTAAAAACAGTTAAGCACAACGTCTTACTACCCGTTTGGGCTATAAGCATATGTACTAATTACGCTAATGGGTTAGGAATTGTAAAGATTGAATAGAGAGGAAGTGAAGCCGCATTTGCATGGTGGGAGAGTGGAAAACCATCTAGGAAAATCCATCCCCAGTTCAACCGAGCGAGATTCGAACCTCGATCTTCCCGTCCTCGGCAGTCTAGATCAACACGAAGCTAACGCGTTAGTTAACTAAGCCACCGAGGCGAGTAAAGTCTATATTATCCAGATAATGTTGACCTTATCCAAACTACGGAGATAATATTGAGTGAGAGGTGATTAAATAATGTTTTTTGAAGTTTATACAGTTAATATTGACATTATCCACCCGCATTTGGATAGTGGCAGTTTCTATGGTTGAGGGTAGGCTAGTTAGATTAGGCTAGGTTAACTTAGATTAGGTTAGGTGAGTTTAGGCTAAGTTAAATTAGTTTAAGCTAGGCTAGGTTAGGTTAGGTTAGGTTACTGGAAAATAAAGCATAAATGAGGAATTTTGAATGTTAGTGCACTACTACGATCCGATTTAGTGTGCAATTTCGGAATATTGTTTCAAAATAAAATTTGTATTGAAACGTGCTTAGTTTTACAAATATTGTTCCACGTTATCTGGAAGTCTTGTTGGCTAGTGTCTATATTATCCGGATAGTGTTATAAATGAGATAAATTAATTTATATTTCTGACTTATCTTAATATCTCCCGGCTAATCTCGACATTATCCAGATTTCGGACACTACCTGTAACATTTGTATGTATTAATCCCTATCCTTCGAGAGTTCTATGTAGCCTATTTTATACTGTCTATTCCACCAAGAAAATATAAATCCTTCTGCTGATGGTAATTATTTCAGTTCGCTCAGTCAATTAATTCACACTTGAGGAATTTCACACAAAAGTGTGCTTTCTCATTTTTAAAATAACTAGTTATTTTCATTTTATTATTTCACATTAGTGCAAATTATTTTGTTTCATTTTACACAAGCTTTGGTGGTCGAGTGGTCAAATAGGGCCCCTACACGATCAGTCAGATAGTCAGTTTTAATAAAGTAATAATTAATACTGACGGTCTGACTGGTCGTGTAGGGGCTGGACTGATGGACTGATGGCAGGACGGATGGACTGATATGATCCAAATTTTCTGATAGATCCATCAGTCTCACAAGTGGTGGGAGAGACTGACAGTAATACTGACCGTGTGCTTGCTTTCGTCAGTATTTTCTTCAGTCTCAGTAACGAAACTGGACGTGGGACAAGCAGATGTGAGTGCCTCAGTCGTGATCGCAGATAATGTGGTGGAACGACCAAAGCATGTGGAGGTTTTAAGAGATTCAGTAGAGCTCTATGTAAGCATGCCAGAATTGTGGGACACCTCGAATGCAATGTACAGTAAGAACAAAATAAATTTGGCCTTAAATAAACTTTATATATATATATATATATATATATATATGAAACCAGATGCAATACGTGAGAATGTAAGAAAGAAAATTCATTGTGTTGCAATCAAACTACATTGAAGAGCTGAAAAAAAGGCAACCAATGCTAATATGATCATTGCACACTCCTTTTTCTTATCGTCCATGTTGTTGCGTGCAGGACCTGAGACTGATAAAAATAATGACTCGAAGACTGACCGTGTACGGTCTCGTTGTAAATACTGATCCTTACTGTCAGAATGTCATTCTGACTGATCGTATAGGGAGGGCAACATTGCAAAACTAAAATACTGAGAGGGCCACATTTAACAAAAAATGTAATACCTACCGTCACTACCTTCAAATGAAAAAAAACTCTATTTTAAAACATTAAACAGTTAAAAGATTGAAAAAAAAAGAATTTTAGACTTAATACAATTTTAATACTTTCTATAATCTTCAGTGGCCGCATGGTCTAAGGTCTCTCATCTTAAACTAGGCTGCTGATGAGTGATATCGGGGTTTGAATCCCGGTAAGGTATATTGAGTGTGGATTTTCCAAAATGGTTTGCTTCTCTTCCTTGGCGCAAATGCGGGTACACCTCTTCTAAATTCATCTTTCCTCATCGCTTATCCATTAGAATAGTTAGTATATATGTGACTATTCCGAAAGGATCGTAAGACGCGGTGCCCAAAAATAAATATTACCACCTAATAGGTTTCCCACTATCGACGTTTAATTTTTTTCCAGGGAATCTTAATAGAACCCCCACTTTGGTGGCTGCATGGTTTAAGGCGCTACTCTCACAGTATACTAGACTGTCGATGACTGGGAGATTTGAGGTTCAAATTTTAATTGGGTGTAATGAGGCTGGCTTTTCCACGCCAATGTGGGTACACTTACTTT
This sequence comes from Timema genevievae, assembly GCA_902155825.1. Taxonomy (NCBI): domain Eukaryota; kingdom Metazoa; phylum Arthropoda; class Insecta; order Phasmatodea; family Timematidae; genus Timema; species Timema genevievae. The sequence goes on from CABFWO010000749.1 coordinate 207,412, forward strand.
CAATATAACCTTCCTAATCCCTAAAAACCATTGGTGTAATTAGTATATAAGCGTACAACCCGAACGGGCAGTAAGACGCGGTGCTAAAAACAATCTTAGTAGAACACGTTCCTTTTCAATACCTTCATGTCTTCCTTTGAAGAGCTTCAGGCCATATCCTCTAATGAAAGCAGTCTTTCTCTTCTAGTCAGCTCAAAGGCACACTTTGAGTTGTTAGTATTCGCTAGTAAAGTGAAATGTATTCCAATCCGCACTGGTAGGTAGTATGGTCTAAGATGTTAGTCTTGTTATAGACTCTAGTTTTCTCACACATGATTTATTAATACTCCTAGTTTTTTCATCTTCCACGCTAATATCTTATTATTTATTTTTTTACATTCTTACTCACCACAATAGAAAGGACTGCTGAATATCGGTGTTAGCATTTGGTTCGGGTGTAAATGAAGGGGAATTTTCCTCAATGTTTTACACCCTCAGCCTCCTCCCCCCCCACCCCCCCCCACACACACACAAGTGACGGTACACTTAATCTAAATTTAACCTTCCTTATCCTTAACACACTAGCCTAAGTAGTACATGTGCGTATATTGCCGTATAACCAGATTGGATGGTGGTGCAATTTTAAAAAATCTTACTCTTGCTGTGCCCTTTAAAGAAAGGTAATATTTGAATTTAAAAAAGAGTTTACCCTGGGCTGTATCCACGCTTTGCCAGAAAATTATTTTATCTTCATTTTATAAAAAAACCTTTCCATAACAAAGCTGTATTCTCACCAGAATACACCTTTCCATAACAAAGCTGTATTCTCACCAGAATACGTCTCTGAATAAATGCTATCTAGACATAGATATTCACTTGTGTTTATTCCCACGATACAGTCGCTTGTCTGCTGATAAATGAGGTTTAGGTTCAATTCACAGACTACCTAGTATTTATCTATTCGAGAAATAGGTTTGTTTTATTTCAACTTGTTCTAGGAGTTATATTGCAGTTATATTTTCATAGAATTAAGGTGGCCACCTCGGTTATATGGAAAGTATCAATCTCTGTCAGACCACATGGCTTAAAATAAAAAGGTTAGTGTAGATTTTTGGAACTAATTCTCTACTAACTCGCTTCGATGGTCGCGTGGTCTAAAGCGCTATTCTCGTGTTGGACTAGACTCCCTAAGACGGGGAGATCGGGGTTCAATTCCAGTCGGGTGGACTGAGAGGGGGGTTTTCTTAATAATTTACCACTCGCCTTCCACGCAAATGTCAGTGCACTTCATCTAAATTAAACCTTAATAATCCCTAACCCATTAGTGTAATTAGTACATAGGTGTACAGGCCGAGTGTCCTCGAGGTTTTTTTGGAAATAGTTAATATCTAACCCTAAGGTAACGAACGGGTAGTTGACTGAAGGGCTAAAAGAGATTTTAACAATTTTGACTAAATTTGGTATCTAGACACTGATAAACATTACAAACAAAAAGGCAATTTTTAATTTCCCATGAAAATGACTTTGAGAGTACTTACTTTACTTGGGCAGAAATTTTCAATTTTGATCATAATATCTCCATAGCTATTTGAGATACAAAATAGCCTATCATCGTTAAGTTTAGAGTACTGTTGAAATTAAAAATATTTTAATTTGAAACACATTTTTATAAAACCAATAGTTTCTTAGCTCTAAGCAAATATATATATTTTATTCAAGCCTTTGAAAATTAAATTGATTGTTATGCTCTTTATGGGAAAGAGATGATCCCCTTTTCTAAATGTTATATTATTTCATTTATGATCTTGAGTAGAAAGTTTCTGCAACATTGTATATTATATTGTTTCATAAATCTAAGATTTTTAGTAAATGAGTTTATTTAAAGATAAAAGAGAAAGTATGTGCCGTGAAACGTACTATTATTTTATTTTTCTCTCAGCGTCTTAGTACCTGTTCAGGTTATACTCGTGCATTAATTACGATAATGTGTAAGGCATGAGGAAGGTAAAATTTAGAGGATATCTACCCACATTTTCGTGGGGGGAGAGTGGGAGACAATTAAGGAAAAAAAACCCTAGATACATCAAACTGGGATTCAAACTTTGATCTCCCTATTACCTGCACTCTATTCTAACATGAATGACGCGTTAGACCATGCAGCTACCAATACGGCTCTCAGTTGTTAGACCTATACAGTTTAGACCAGGGATGGGGAGGTGAGCCTGCGTCCTAGGGCTGCATGTGGCTTCTTAAGGTGATCAGTGCGGCCTTTTCCATATTTGGTCAATCATTATGAACCAAAAATTATGAATCTTCATCGTTTTTAAATTAATTAATTCTACAAGACCCTGAATTTGAGCTAATTAGAATAAATTGTTATTTTAAACCATTATGTTAAACTAACCGATCTTATCGCTCTATCTATATATCTATCTGTATATTATAACTATCTCTATATATTTATCTCTCTATAACATGTATATTTATCCATCTATAACATGTATATTTATCCATCTATAACATGTATATTTATCCATATATACATCTATAACATATCTATCCATGTATCTTTATCAATCTAATTATCTCTATCTATATATTTATAAAATCTCTATCCATCTATCTATATATTTATAAAATCTCTATCCATCTATCTATATATTTATATAACCCGCCTCGGTGGTGTAGTTGGCTAACGCGCCAGTCGTGTTGAGCCAGACCACCGAGGACGGGGAGATCGAGGTTCGAATCTCGGTCAGGTGAACTGAGGGTGGTTTTCCCTAAATGGTTTTCCACTCTCCCTCCACGCAAATGCGGGTTCACTTCCTCTAAATTCAACCTTCCCAATTCCTAATCCATTAGTGTAATTAGTACTTAAGCGTATAACACGAACGGCTAGTAAGACGCGGTGCTAAATAATAATAATATATATTTATATATATATATCTATAAAATCTCTATCCATATATCTATATCTAAATATATCATTTATCTATATTTATTTATATCAATCTATCCATCTATATATCTCTAGCTAACTCAATCTATCGATCTCTATTTCAATATATATATGTGTATATCTAAGTGTATATCTATATTTATGGCTATGTCTATCTATGTCTGTGTCTATGTATATCTATGTCTGTCTGACTATGTCTATCTCTATCTATGTCTGTCTATGTCTATCTATGTCTGTCTGACTATGTCTATGTCTGTCTGACTATGTCTATCTATGTCTGTCTGACTATGTCTATCTATGTCTGTCTGACTATGTCTATCTATGTCTGTCTGACTATGTCTATCTATGTCTGTCTATCTATGTCTGTCTATCTATGTCTATGCCTATGTCTGTATATGTCTATGTCTATCTATCTCTATGTCTATCTATCTCTATGTCTATCTATCTCTATGTCTGTCTCTATGTCTGTCTGTCTCTATGTCTGTCTATCTCTATGTCTGTCTATCTCTATGTCTATCTATCTCTATGTCTATCTATCTCTATGTATATATCTATCTCTATATCTATCTCTATGTCTATCTATCTCTATGTCTATATCTATCTCTATGTCTATATCTATCTCTATGTCTATATCTATCTCTATGTCTATATCTATCTCTATGTCTATATCTATCTCTATGTCTATATCTATCTCTACGTCTATATCTATCTCTACGTCTATATCTATCTCTACGTCTATATCTATCTCTACGTCTATCTAGCTCTACGTCTATCTAGCTCTACGTCTATCTAGCTCTACGTCTATCTAGCTCTACGTCTATCTAGCTCTACGTCTATCTAGCTCTACGTCTATCTAGCTCTACGTCTATCTAGCTCTACGTCTATCTAGCTCTACGTCTATCTAGCTCTACGTCTATCTAGCTCTACGTCTATCTAGCTCTACGTCTATCTAGCTCTACGTCTATCTAGCTCTACGTCTATCTAGCTCTACGTCTATCTAGCTCTACGTCTATCTAGCTCTACGTCTATCTAGCTCTACGTCTATCTAGCTCTACGTCTATCTAGCTCTACGTCTATCTAGCTCTACGTCTATCTAGCTCTACGTCTATCTAGCTCTACGTCTATCTAGCTCTACGTCTATCTAGCTCTACGTCTATCTAGCTCTACGTCTATCTAGCTCTACGTCTATCTAGCTCTACGTCTATCTAGCTCTACGTCTATCTAGCTCTACGTCTATCTAGCTCTACGTCTATCTAGCTCTACGTCTATCTAGCTCTACGTCTATCTAGCTCTACGTCTATCTAGCTCTACGTCTATCTAGCTCTACGTCTATATCTATGTCTGTCTTTCTCTACGTCTATCTCTTTGTCTGTCTATCCCTGTCTGTCTATCTAGCTCTGTCTATCTCTAAGTATATATCTATCTCTGTCTATCTCTAAGTATATATCTATCTCTGTCTATCTCTAAGTATATATCTATGTATATATCTATATCTATATTTATATATGTCTATCTCTCTCTCTATATATATAAATATCTCTAACTTTTCTATCTCTACGTATCTATTTTTTCTATGTCTCTCTAGCTCTATCTTTATCTCTATACAACTATCATATCTATCTCTCTATACATATATCCTATTTGTCTCTCTATCTATATATCCATCCTATATATCTCTCTACATCTATACTATACATATATCTATCTATACATCTATTTATATTTACATCTATCCTATACATCTACATCTATAGATCTATCATATATATTTCTCTATACATCTATCCTATCTATATACATAGCTATATATCTTTCTCTCGCTATATATATATATGCCTAGCTATCTCTCTTTCTCTCTCTCTCTCTATATATATATATATATGCCTAGCTATATCTATCTCTCTCTCGCTATTTATATATGCCTAGCTAATCTCTCTCTCTTTCTCTCTCTCTTTCTCTCTCTCTTTCTCTCTCTTTCTCTCTCCCTCTCTCTCTTTCTCTCTCCCTCTCTCTCTCTATATATATGCCTAGCTATATCTCTCTCTTTCTCCCTCTCTCTCTCTATATATATATGCCTAGCTATATATCTTTCTTTCTCCCTCTCTCTCTCTATATATATATGCCTAGCATATATATCTCTCTATATTTGCCTAGCTATATATCTCTCTATATTTGCCTAGCTATATCTCTCTCTATATTTGCCTAGCTATATCTCTATATTTGCCTAGCTATATCTCTCTCTATATTTGCCTAGCTATATCTCTCTCTATATTTGCCTAGCTATATCTCTATATTTGCCTAGCTATATCTCTATATTTGCCTAGCTATATATCTATCTATATTTGCATGGCTATATCTCTCTCTATATTTGCCTAGCTATATATCTATCTATATTTGCATGGCTATATCTCTCTCTATATTTGCCTGGCTATATCTCTCTCTATATTTGCCTGGATATATCTCTCTCTATATTTGCCTGGATATATCTCTCTCTATATTTGCCTGGCTATATCTCTCTCTATATTTGCCTGGCTATATCTCTCTCTAAATTTGCCTGGTTATATCTCTCTCTATATGTGCCTCTCTATCTATGCCTGCTCATCTATATATTTATATCTATCCCTATCTATATATATATGCCTTTTTTCTCTATATCTATCTCTATGATTATCTATATCTATCTATCTCTATGATTATATCTATCTATCTCTATGCTTACCTATTTATATATATCTAAGTCTATCTATATCTATCTGTATTTATGCCTCTCTAAATCTATCTCTATATCTCTCTATATGTCTATCTATCTCTATAGATGTAGATATATGTAGATATATATCGCTCTATCACTATGTTTATATCATCTCATGATTATTTTAGCGTTAGCTTAGAGAAATTTCGTTGATTTTAATTGCCTTAACTTTAAAAAATTGATGGGATCGCGATCTACTGTTTACAGAACTACTAATAAGGTATTTATAAGAATGTAGTTTCTTCCGGAAGTCACGCTATACAGCTAAAATAAAATCAAAACTAAATACTAGTCCATTTAAATATCTTATATTAAATAGGTCGATAACGTAGCAGGGTGAGTTACTCGATATGTGCGTAAGAGACCTTATGCCCTTGAAGTGTAAGGAAGTGTTGTACAGGGCCTATTTTGTACCCATTGTCACTTATACAGCAGAAACATGGACATTGAATGTAAAAAAGACTAGAAAAGTTAAGGCCATGGGAATGAAGTTTGTGAGGAGCAGGTTAGCTGTCACGAGGAGAAACAGGATTAGGAATCAAGCTATCCGGGTAAGAGTGGGGCTACAGGGATAGTAGATGAAACAAGAATGAGATGGTATATGTAAGGGTGATATCAAAGGAGATAATACCAAAGAGAATGATGAAGCGTAAATATATAGGAAAAATATCACAAAGGAGACCAAGAAATGGATTGGAGTAGCAGATAACATCAAGTGTGTGAGAGGAGAAGAATGGAAGAAAATAAAGGAGGAAGATGAAGGAATTTACTAATTTGATCCAGCCACAGGCTGGAAATATTCGATGATGATTATGATAGAGCCTAGTTTGTTTCATATTTTACTGTAATAGCTCAAAACTGTCACGTGATTGGACCGGGTTTTGGTAAGATTAAACCATTTAATAGCTTTTCCCTATTCCGCCCGTGTATAAACACATGCAAGCATCATATTATGACCACTGACCTAATTCATAACTTTACCAAACTTGACACGAACATCCACACTCTTGTTCCATACTCAGTTTGTTTTGTGTTTATCCAACTCAATTTCAGCAACAGCCAAGTCCATATTCCAACATAATTACAATTTTTATCCACTTATTTTTTCCTCACTAATCCCAGATAAGGGCTGTTGTAACTACACCCGAAACTTCGAAAATTATTATTCCCTCAATGCGTCTCAAGCCCGAAAAAAAAAATTCAAATTGAACACCGGCCTCTATAAATTAAACTAAGTAATAGCGTATAACCTGTTTTTTAATTACACTAGATAATCAAAAGGTTAAAAGGACCAAATTGAGGCTCTAAAGAGAGTGGCTGTGCTAATTTTTGGATATAAAAACTGCAAATACACTGACCTTAACTAAGATTCCCTACTCTCCCACCTTAAAAGTAATTAAATTCCTGATGGATAGTAGTAAAACATAGTGTAGAATCGATTCACTTTAGACCAGGCGTGTCAAAACGTTCAATCATGAGGACCACATTGGAATTTTAAAATACTTAAGGGGCTACATTGAATAAAAATTCCCGCTTGCTTACTGTACAAAACGGAAAGTGTAGGCCCCCTATATAAAACCAAGAAGAATAACTAACCCCACACTTTTTACAAAGATTTTGAAACATTTTATTTGCAAAAATTGTGTTAATGTCAGATTTTTAAAACTTATGCCAACGTGATTTTCATATTTGTCTACAAATGTGTGTCCGTAAGCCGATAGGCCTATATTTCGTGTGTTTGGTTCCATTTAATGTGAGAGACAGCTGCTAGCTTATGTGTATGCCGCCAATTACTGCACATTTTTTGTACACTAAATTTAACTATTTTTTGATTGATCCATGCCAAAGAAAGAGTAAATATTTGGTACACCAACCTCACATTCTAAATTTTCCCAAATTATTCCAATTTCTCCAAAATCACATTCTCAAATGTATTTACTCAACGTTTATAAAAAGAACTCGCTTGGCTCTTTGGGGGCTTCGCCCCAGAACCCCCCACCGAGTTTTATTTCCAAGTGGATGTAAACTAATGTAATTCCATCGTTGTTTTGAACATAACAACTTAAAGTTACCGGTATTGTATTGTATAGTATATACCGCACCGACTTTAAAGTTGCTCCGCCAATTTGAATTTATTTCGGGGCTTAAAAATTAATTTTTTTAACTTTTTTTGGAATTTTCCCGTCGGTTACAGACTAGAAGCTATAAGTTTGAAGTTTGCCAAATTTAAAGTTTCTAGCTCATCTGGAAGTGGGTAAACATTGTCAGTGAGTGAGTGAGTCAGCCATGTGGCTTTATAGTAGTATAATAATAGCGTTGCGATGTCTGTCGGTTCATCACAAGATTCGAGGGCCAAACAAAATCATGGATAGGGCCACATGCGGCCCGCGAGTTTGCCATACCTGCCTTAGAGCATAAAACTTTGTCCCAAAAAGGAATATATATTTTATGAATCTTTATTTGGGATTAAATCTATTACAATTTTCCTTTGTAGATTTTTACCGGGTCTCTATGGGTGTGAATCGTGCTCTCATACCTAACAAGACGAAAAAGTAAATAATGATATTTGAAAACAAGGTGCTTAAGAAAATATTTGGTCCAAAAAAGGGATGAGTGCACTACTGAGTGGAGGAGGATACATAATGATGAGTAAAATACCCTGTACTCATCAAAATACATTGTTAGAATAGTAAAGTCTCATAGATTACCATGGGCAAGGCATGCAGCAAGAATGGGATAATCTAGAACAGTGTTCAGGGTATTGACTGGCAAACCCAATGGGAAGAGACCATTGGGAAGACCTAGACGCAGATGGGAGGATAACATTAGAATAGACCTAAAAGAGATAAAATGTAATGAGGTGGATTGGATAGAGCTAGCTCAAGATAGAGATAGGGTGTAATGAGGTGGACTGGACATAACTAGCTCAAGATAGAGATAGGGTGTAATGAGGTGGACTGGACATAACTAGCTCAAGATGGAGACGGGGTGTAATGAGGTGGTCTGGACATAACTAGCTCAAGATGGAGACGGGGTGTAATGAGGTGGACTGGATATAACTAGCTCAAGATGGAGACGGGGTGTAATGAGATTGACTGGATATAACTAGCCAAGATGGAGACGGGGTGTAATAAGGTGGACTGGATATAATTAGCTTAAGATAGGGATAGAATGGAATGAGGTGAATATGATGCAACTAGCTCAAGACGTGGCTTACCTTTGTAAGTGCAGCAATGAACTTTTTTGAGTTCCTAATACAATAGAGTAAACAAGTAAATTTTTTAATGTAAATTTTGTTTTAAGTGACTTAAGATGTTAGAATGTCTGCCTCATGGCCAAAAATATTATCATTAGTAAAATAAAATTGGTCTTTCCCCCTAAATCCCTTCCCCACAGCTGGGAAGGTTGAGTGTTGTGTCTTTTATATTATGTTATTTTATATATCTTGGCTGATATAATATGTCGTTTGAGAAAGTGCATGATAAATACTTGAAATTTAAAAAACTATGAAGGATAGAGGCTTTGTTGAACATTTTTAGTGCCAACATCAAAGAGAGAAGATAATAACATTGCATCTACCTACATAATAGAAAGCTATCTTGTTTAAAAATTTATTTTATTTATTGTGAATATTTAAAAAAATGCTTTATTCAAGGACATTTTTTTTTCAAACCAACATGTTTAGGTTTATTTTCTGCCCTACAAATATGCAAACACTCTGGCTATTTTGTGTGGTCCACCTTATATTGAGGGAGCTAAGAGATTTATTAACCAAGCGACCATTTTGAGTCGGTGATTACAAACCTTCTACTGAGAAAATAACATGTAAATCTAGGTCAGTGCCTGATTTGGGGGTTTATTAATTATGTTTTACCATCACGTCTTACTGCCCGTTCGTGCTGTACGTATATGAACTAATATTAAGCTAATTTGTTAGGGATTATGAAGGCTGAATTAAGAGAAAGTGTAACCGCATTCGATGAGTGGAAGATAGTTGGTGGAAAAATATTTATGAAAAAACACCCTCAGTGCACCCAACGGGGATTATAACCCCCAATCTCCACGTCTGCGGCAGTTCTTTCTATCGCAAGAGTGACATCTTACACTAGGGATTCTTAAAATTTTTACGATTACAGGCCTTTATATTGTTCAATATGTCCCCGTACCCCTTCGCCAGACTGTCAAAATTATCACCGTCCCCACAGTCACCACCACAACCATCATCACCATCATCATCATCACCACCAAGGCCACCACCATCAGCACCACCACTACCACCGCCGCCACCACCACCACCACCGCCACCGCCACCGCCACC
>CABFWO010000749.1:217631-254412 GCA_902155825.1 Timema genevievae
CCACCACCGACACCACCACCACCACCTACACCGCCACCGCCACCGCCACCGCCACCGCCACCACCACCACCAGCACCATCACCAGCACCGCCACTCATTTTTACATATAAGTATGACTTCAAAAGATATCAATAGCTTGATACCTGCTTCGGTGGCCGCATGTTCTAAGCCAGCATCACTCTCGCAATAGACTAGACTGATGATGATCGAGACATCGGTTTTTTTATTCTTCCTCCACGCAAATGCAGGTGCACGTCTTTTAAATTATATTTTACTCTAACTCACAAGCATAATTAATACATGCTCGTATAACCAAAACAGGTAGTACGGTGCAAATAACTAAAAGCTTGATTTTACTTTACACATGGCTTGGATCAGAACCGTTGTGTGAAAATAAGGATTTTACGATATTCGTATTGATAACGGTTAGGTTTATTATAAATTTATAATCTAACAACTTTTTTTAAGTTTGTTCAGAGAACGAGTCACATACCTCCATTATTTGGCTCCCATACCTCCAAGCGGTATCAATTACCCCTGGATAAGAACCCCTTCCTTAAACCATTCGAACACCGAAGCGTGTTATTGGTCGGTGTTTGCTTTGGATAATTTTGATTTGTATATATATAATTAGAAAAATAAATTGTCTTGAAGACACAGTAAAGGCTTTATTTATGAGTAAACATTTCTAAAAAATGTTTCTAAGGATAAATAAACTCGTTATTATTTAGTCATTTTAATTTTACAAACGCTGAGAGAACAAAAAAAAAGTTCCTTCAAATAATGTAAAAAGATTCTTTCAAACTTTAATTAGTCTTTAACGATCTCTCGCTTAATATAGAGAAGTTTACTACCACAAATTGTTGAAACAACGCTGCTTTGTAGCGTTGTTGAATCGAGATGGTGAAATGTACTCACTTTAGGGAGTACGCCTTAAATCTAGTCATCTGAAATTGGGCAAGCTGATCTGTAATGCTGGTTATCGCTTGGAGCAGGCGTATAAATGAAATGCTCCAACATTTAATTTAGCATCTTCTCCTCCATCCTCATTTCAATCCCACATCATCTCAGTCTTGCTTCCTCTACTATCTCATTTACTCCTACTCTTTCCCGGATAACTTCATTCCTAATCTTGTTTCTCCTCGTCACAGCTAATATGCTCCTCGCAAACCTTACTGCAGTAACAAAATAAAAGTGTTACAAGAAGCTACGATGTTTTTAGTGTTCATGAAACATAAAAAAAACTAAATATATCGAGGAAGTCGTATTTCATAAACAAATAAATGAAGATCTAAATAGCCAAGTTAACGTTGCTAGTAAAATGATTGGCTGGCCAGACCATGTGGTCCCTTCACTTAACTTGTATGTAAACGTTAAAGTTCTTACCTGGACCACTTGTAGGTTATGAACGTTTATCTAACTGCATCATTATGGCTTCCATTTAAAAACACGAGGAAAAACGTTAAGTTACGTTACGCTACGTTACATTACCTGAACGTTATGCTCGTCATGATACCTGCTTCATCAACAAGATGGTAGAATTGTGACGCATTAGTTTAAATAGCCTATATGAACAAAGCCTCATTTGACAAAAGTTATCTTGCCTTTTGTTTTCCAAAGTTAAATCTATTTTTCAAAGCTGTGTATCTCGTAACTAAATAGTCTGCCCAAAAATCGATCTACAAACCTAAAACATCATGTATTTCATAGTCGCTTGGCACTATTAAGGTGGGATGGAAGGGTATGCGAAAATAGGCCGGTGTTTTTGTAATTTATATAGCAAAAAATTTTGTTCTGCAAAATAAATTAAGTATTGCTCAAGTAAAAATATAGTTTGGTTTTCTACGCTTAGTGACCTCAAGTAAGTAGGCCTTTTTGTCGTAAGAATATTAGAATTTGATAATTTCACTTTTTAAATGAAGAGAAAGATTAAGTTCCAGGACATTTTGATAGATATTTAAGAACTGTTGATATCATCATTTAAAGTTTTTTTTTAGCACCAGGTCTTATTACCCGTTCAGGCTATACTCTTATGTAGCCTTCTAACTATGCTAAATGATTTTAGGGATTAGGAAGGTTAGAGGAAGTGTACCCGCATTTGCGTGGAGGAAGAGTAGAATACTATTTTGGAAAACCACCCTTGGTACACCCGGCCGAGATTCGAAACTCGATCTCTCCATTATAGGCAGTCTAGTCTAGCGCGTTAGACCACGTGGCTACCGAAGTGGGTCTAAGACTTCTGATCTACCTTTTTATCGAGAGGGAGCAAACCCATTTTGAAAGTTTGAATAGTTCTGGCGTTAATTTGAATCAAATCTGGGATGCTCATTTGAATAGGAAGTCGTGGTACGGATTTATTTAGTGCAGGCATGTCAAACTCACTGGTTTTGTGAGGCCCGGAGACCTTTTGTTGAACCACAATACAATCTAACTCTATTCTTCTTTTTTTGATAAAAGTTGCATGGAAATTTAAAACTCTAGAATTTGTCATGATTTCAGCCATGTGAGTTGGGTTTACTAAATTAATGCTTTGTTTTCAACGTGGATCAATTCCCCCAAGTTGTTTATTTGAGCAACAGACATGTGCAATGTTTGGGAGCACATACTTAAGTAAACATTTTGTTTTCTCACATAAAAAGGCAAAAAACAATAATTTTGAACGTCTATTATGACGCAAGGTTTTAAGAACCAACCTTCACATCATTGCCGCAAATAAGTGGTTTTAAATTTTTAATATAAATAAATAGGTTCTTTCTTATTTTTCAATATATAGGTCCACTCTTCTTTTTGTAGTTATAAGGTACTAGGATTGAATTATTTTTATTATAGAATATGAAAATGCTGAACTTTTTACGATGCAGCTCCCTCGGTATTTTCAACTTCCAATGTGGCACTTATGATCAAACATGTGTGGCACCCCTGGTTTAGTGAGTCTAGTGTAAGCGGGTCAAACTCTCAGCTCGTGGGCCACACGCGTTCCTAATGTGCATTTCTTCGGTCCGTGGACCTTAAGATTTACCATCATACATTGCAACCTTGTTCCCTTTTTTATAAACGTTGAGAAAAAACAGCATTTCAGAATGTGAAATTTGGGAATTTGGCGTAATTTGGAGAATACTGGTACGTGAGGTTGGTACACCAGATATGTATTCTTTCTTCTATATGGGCTATTTCCTAAAAAAGTTGTTGAATTTTCGAACCATATATGTTCAATGTTTAGCAGAAATTACGCATCTAAAAGTTTTCTCACAGGAAATTAAATCAAATGACCTAGAGATACTGGCTTACGGGGACACATTTTTCGACAAATGACTTGAGCACGAGATTTTTAAGCTGTACATTAAGGGGGCCGTCTCAGTAAGCAAGAAATTGCCACGTAGACATTCAGCTCTAAGGCAATATTGAATTCTACAAACGGTGGTAGAATGGTATAAGGCGTCACTCTAGTGTTAGAATGGCTTGCTTCTTACGGGAAGATCGGGGCTCGAATCTTGGTTGGGTATACTAAGAATGATTTTTACTAAATGGCTTCCCACTTTCTTTTCACTCAAATTCCTTATCCCCAATTCATTAGAGTAATTATCATATATGCATATATTATGAACACGGGGATAAAAAAGAATCCATGAGTCGTTATTTCAAAATATGGCTCACACCAAAAGTCGAAAGATTCCAACAGATATTTTTTTCCACAACCCTATATTTTGAGTTTTATTAATAGAAAACAAATGTGTAAGACTGGGACATTATCTCATTTAAACGACATTACACATATTTGCGGAGCTATGAAACTATGATTGATAAAAAAAGGGTTCTAGATAGTCGCGCAACAGAGAACTAGCAGCGAGTTCTTCTCTTTACCTTTGGATAGACAGTTTCGTAGTTTTCTTTCCATTATTTCTTTTTGTTATAACAAAGGTTACTTGTAAGTTAAGTGCGAAAGGGAGTATAAGCTGAGACAGAATATAGTAGTTCCAGAAAATGTAACAGACCTTTGTATTTTAAACCGTGTGGCCTGACAAAGATTGATACTTTATCGCTGAGAGGTGGTTGCTTTTAACCCTATTGTGGATAATAATATGTCAAATGTTTTGTAAAAAATATAGTGTGGTCTTATTGTTTTATATATAAGCTTAATCGTTTCTTTATTTGTAAAAACAAGATACTCAGTTGGAATTATTTTTATTTAAGAAAATACCATTACAGAGTTTTTTTAATGTGGCCCTTATGATCAAACGAGTTTGACACGATTGAATGATGTATCTAACCTATATGTCTCATTTTGGCTGACTCACGAGCTTTTTTAGTCTAGCTCGTTCATTATTGGAAATGAGCAATTTTATTTGCTCTGTGTGTGTACCTCCCATTAGTAAAAGGGGGAGAAGGGTGAGGGTTTGCGTGGTGAATCATAGGGTGAGTCACCCTCTTATTCTTCTAGGACCCACGCGTGTAGTCCACCATATTTCATCAATTTCCACACCTCCGTTTGGATCGATAGTATTCTAGCTGTTCCGGGCGCAGCCTTGCTTTGCGTTCTACCTAGAGGTGGGAAAGCTTTGTTCAAACAGTTGGAGCTTGTGTAGCCTTATCTGAGGAAAAAACCGGCCCCATGTTGTAAGTTCAGCTGGCTACGAGTCTAGGGGCTCAGAGTTCGATTCCCGGTTGGTACCTTGGGTATTTTTCCCGAAAGGGGAATTACCCCACTGTCACCAGGGTTTGGTTAGTTAGGTTAAGTGCTTCCACTGGTTTTACACCCTCATACTCATTACCACCATCGTATAATCTCATCGGGACATGGAAAGAGCTTCCACGGAATGGTTGTACGATTTGTACATTTGGGCATCCCCTTATGGCCAATGGTACATTAGTACCAGCTAATCTTTCCACAGACTGGGTTACGAATGATGTAGCCAAGATGCGCAATATTATTATATCTTAGGAACAACTTTGAAAAATAGATGGTAAGGCCCAATAGTACAAACTTTATAGTGTAAATTGTTAGAAGAAAAAAATTAGTCAAAAATAGTTTTTTAGTAAACCACCCTAAAGCAAATTTCCTGAGAAGAACAAATGTATCGTCTTGCTAACTCTCAAGCCCTTCCTTAGTAGTTGGGGCTCTGGAAAAATTTAGTTTGTGAGACTCCTAGTTATCTTCCTCACCCCCCACCCCCATACACAAAATAAATAAATAAATAAAAAAGTTTGTCATTAGGTTATATTAATTTGGACCCATATTCCCATTTTCAGCCGTCTAAGATATCAGGAAATGCCATAAAATTTAATTAAATGTAATAATAATGCTAGAAGCCGTGTTTTGTACATACAAGGGTTGTTTCTCCTTAACCATTCTTTCAACTTTCTTCCCCAACGAGCTTGATATGTATAATGGTACGAATAACAACTGTGCCAAGTTTGAAATAAATCTGTTAATTCGTTCAAAAGTTCAAAAGTTATCTTGAGACATGCCCACCCCAGACAAGACATGTAAATAGGTCAATTCAATAAATCAAACCACTTGAAAAATTTTGTTTTTATTTATTTTCACACGCTTGCAATATTTTATAAGTCGCCTATACATTTGCGCGCAA
The DNA here is from genome assembly GCA_902155825.1 of Timema genevievae. Taxonomy (NCBI): domain Eukaryota; kingdom Metazoa; phylum Arthropoda; class Insecta; order Phasmatodea; family Timematidae; genus Timema; species Timema genevievae. The sequence continues at coordinate 223,220 of CABFWO010000749.1, forward strand.
ACAAAAAATTTCAAACCCCAAATTTTTTTTCCCCTCTTGTCACCTAAGAAAGCACGGGGCTCCTTGGATCATGGGGCCCTGTGCGGCCACGCCATTCGCACACCCCTAGGTAATGTCCCTGGTAATTGCAATAAAGGGTGACCTGGTGGTCTAGGGGTAAGGTGTCAGACTTTTGTGCTGAGGGTCCGGGGTTCAATCCTCGGTCCCGGCACAGATTTATCTGATTGCCAAACCCTTCCTTCACCTCTGACAAGATGTGTATTAATCAGAACTTGTGAGTGTGTGGAATGCCAGGCCTCCACCGTGGTTCGGATTCCACGTTAAACTGTAGGTCCTCCATTTCATCTCACAATCACCCTACCATTACACATTAGCGTAAGTGCGTTCAAACCGAATGGGCAGTAAGACGTCGTGTTAATAACAATGCTAATACTAAAGTAGAAAAATTAAATTTGGATTGCCCAGACGTGTAGTAAGACGCGGTGCTAATAATAATAATTGCAATAAACATTATTCATATATAAGAACTAAACAAATTGGTTCAAACCATTTAAAAAAAAAGTTATAATTAGTTTACAAATGAATTATTTTTAAAATTCTCAAATTGATATTTATATTTGTAAAAGAAAAAAAAAGTTTATTTATTATAAAAAACTATCAACAGGCACCCATTTTGAACTAAATCTTTAAGTCCATATTCTGAAAAGTGGATTTTTTCTAAAGAAATTTATGTTAACTATAATTAGATAAATTGATTAAAAAAATTAACGTGTATTAATATTTTTCATGGAAAATGATGCCCACCAATCTCGAACATAGTCGATAAAGCTTTTTTTTTCATAAATCAGCCTTCAGTAAACTAATTGTGAGTTAATTATTTGCATATAACCATATATTATTATTACTATTATTATTAGCACCGCGTCTTACTACCCGTTCGGGCTATACGCACTTACGCTAATGTGTAATGGTAGGGTGATTGTGAGATGAAATGGAGGACCGACAGTTTAACGTGGAATCCGAACCACGCCGCCGTGGCATTCCTCACATTCACAAGTTGTAATTAATACACGTCTTATCAGAGGTGAAGGAAGGGTTTGGTGATCAGATAAATCTGTGCCGGGACCGAGGATTGAACCCCAGACCTCCAGCACAGAAGTATGACACCTTACCCCTAGACCACCAGGTCACCTATAACCATATAGTATAACAAAATTATGGATAGTGTAAATAAGTACCCAGTTACCCATTTTTTTTAGATATTTAAAATTAAAAAAAGTATTCGTCCGTAAAATACCCTTAAATTATTTTATTTAAGGTGGGGATGTAGGGTACGCTAGAAAAGAACAGTGTTTTTGCAGTTTTCATATTAAACTTTTTTTTTTTTTTTTTGCCAAATAAAATAAAGCTTTATTACAAACATGGTTTAATTTTCTTCACATGGTGATATTAAGTGTTTTTCTACTAATAATAATATTTGTATACGGTTTATATCATTACTATATCTTACTAAAATTATAAATGCGAGAGTTTGTGTTTGGATGTTTGTTACTCAATCACGCCAAAACTGCTGAATTGATTCGAATGAAACTTGGTGCGTAGGTATAGTATATCCTGGAATAACATATAGGACTATTCCCAACCTTTTATTTTACATTAATTTTACAATACTAATGTTTAAACTTTTCGTATATAAGATATAGAAGTTATATTGTGATTTTAATTTTACGAGTATATATGAATGTGATTATAATTAAAATGTTAAAGCAAAGATAGCATAATATGGAAGTATTATTTACAGCTAGAGCTGAGAAAAACGCATAGATATTTGAAAAAAAATAAACTTTGATTTATGACCAGAACAGTTTAGTTAAAAATTAAAAGATTAATAATTATTGCAGGCGAAGCCGCGATGGGTAAAAGCTAGTTATTTCATACAGTAAAATAAATCCTAAGATTACGACAAAAGTGTAAAATACGAGAGTAAAAGTATTTACAACAATTTAAATATATTTCTTGCTTTAAGATATACCTAAGGCCTTCTTGCTGCACATAAGACTTCCAGTATGGACCCTAATGTATGGCATACACGTTTCCAGTAGACAGGCCAATATGGGTGGTCCAGTAACTGGATGTAAGTTACTCGCTCCGTGTAACCAGTTGGGGTGAGTTAATGGCAGGACAATAGGAACTGGCAGATCGAGTCTACTTGCCTCCACTTTTAATTTTCGTGCCAATAAGCCTTCCCCCCACAAGGGGGCACGTGACTGAGTGCCTTGCCAGCTACTTGGATCTATTGGATCTCATGTTCTCTTGTTTGATCTATTGACGATGACGGAACGCTGGAGCGAGGAATCTAACATTGAATTAATATTAATGACCTCATCAATCTATAGCTCAGTTTTCGGAAAGACTATCCAGTACTAGTGAACATTACCCAGGTGATGCACGAATGTACTAATGTACTAATCGTACATCCTTTCCATTGAGGCTCTTTCCATGTCACGATGAGATGAGAGGATGATGATGAATATGCTGGGGTAAAGAAATGAAGAACTTAACCTAAATCAAGCCTAATCAACAAGACCGTGGGGACCATGGGAATTGTTCTCCTTTGGAGAAAAATCCCCCGGTATCAGTAAGGAATCGAGACCGGAACCCTTAGGTCTGAAGCCAGAGGCTCTGACCACTATGACACGAGGTCGGCTAGCTTTAAAATTACTAGAACTAAAAGCGACCGTGAGGTGTTGTGGACTGAGCTGCCCTTAACAGACGTGGGGTTCTGAGCAAACATCTATAATGTCCTCATCACTTTCCTAACCATGATTCGCCATTCGTCAGACATTGTAATAAAGAACAACTAGTTATACATGCAAATACGAAGACTCTACATGAAGAACTTGGCCATTTGTACCCTCGTGTAAACAGTCTGGGTGAGCTACTTGGCTACTTACAGAGCGAGGACAGGACAGCTGTTGGCGGGCCAACTACTGGAACACGTGTAAACGCTCCATGCCAGTAGCTGGCATCCGGTAGGAAAACTTGTATGGGCGAGTAGCTGGAAGTGTGTAAACCAAGCTCAAGTATTGTAACCACAAACCACAATAGTATACACCCATATATTCATATTAATGTATTGAATTAAGAAATGTTGACATTTGAATTATTTTATTGCAGCCATCCATAAAAATCAGTAAATTGAGAAATAGAAAAGTAATAATTTTAATACCCGCCTCAGTGTCATAGTTGGCTAACGCGCTAGTCGTGTTGAGCTCGACTGCCGAGGACGGGGAGATTGAGGTTCGAATCTCGGTCGGGTGAACTGAGGGGGGTTTTTCCTAAATAGTTTTCCACTCTCCCTCCACGCTAATGCGGGTTCACTTTCTCTAAATTCAAATTTCCAAATTTCTAATCCATTAGCGTAATTAGTACTTAAGCGTATAACCCGAACGGGTAGTAAGACGCGGTGCTATATAATAATAATAATAATAATAATAATAAAATAATAATAATTTTAATGTTGCAATATAGTTGAGAAAGCGCATTGGATGTGTTTACATAGATTGTGAAAAACAGATTTCCTCATGAGTTACTGCTGTTTTTAAGCTATACACTTGTTTGACACACTTTTGATAGGCTAATCTGATGTATAAACAGAAGTTACTTGTGATTTAGATTACTTTTCCCATCGTATTGTAAAAAGTAAAGACATAACGATATAACTCTACCCAACATCACTGGATTAGTCAGTGCTTGCATATTTTTTTCTAAATTTTGTTAGATCATGTCGATAACCCATTACAATTTTTTTTAACAGCAAATATCTTTGGCGTCTTTATATGAATGTTAAAAAATTAGGAATAAGTTTTCGACATGAATTATTTAGGTAACCAAAATCGACTTTTTATTTTAATAAATAATAACCAATAAATTAAAACGAATATGCTAGCAAAGAGCGCGGGTACATAAACGCGCAAGTGAAAAGTGTGTACAAAACAGCGCGAACGATCAGGGTACAAAAGAACGCAGGTACATAAGAGCATAATTCTTAATTGCCGTAAAAAGTCGAGTGTCTGTTCCCTTTCTTTTGTTTGGCGGTAATAATGCGTAGGATACTGGAATTAACGGCTGTCCAACTTCACCCTTTGAAACCTGATTGTCCTCTAGCCTAAGATAACCTTACATAACTTACCTTACCTAACCTACCCTAAAAGCTCAGTGCCCGTAACTTGAAAGCCAAGTTAAGGCTGCTTTCCCAATCTGTACAATTGTTACCCAGTTAAATAAAGAGCCCCTTGTGCTGTTCTGGAGAAGAAAGAGGTCACGAAACACTTGCGCGATCTGTACAACTGTACACTTGCACTGTTTTATGCCTGTTCTATTTTCGGTACCATGAGGTTGCGCTGCTACCTACCTTCGCTGTTTTGTACCTGTGCTCTTCGGCGCTGCAACCAATTAAAACTACTTTTTATTTGAATGGCAAACTACAACTTTGAAAACTAGTCAGCATTGAGGTAAACTTCAGCTTCAACTACATTTCGGAAATGTTTATTCTCGAGAAAATTTTGCAATTAATCTGGTGGAGCACTTTAGCTATAAAGGTTGTTTCACACTACATTAAAGGAATGAAGTTGTGAAATCAAATTTATCCTTAAATAGTCGACGGTTGAAGAGTATTTTAAAGTATTTGCAGGCAATATCAGAATACTGTCACACCCAGGTCATACGTTGAGAACTATATGCTTAAGGTGGATTGGCTCTTAATTACCAAAGTTAATACTTGGTATACAATTACCATCTAGGAGCAACTTGTTGAGGGTTTTATCTCCACACATAAGCAAGATAGTGAAATTATAATTCATTCTGATCCCCTATAAAAAAATCAAATTTTTTCTTTTTAAAAACAAATGATTCGATGCTCAAATGTTTCTTTGAAGCTATAAAGTGTGTGTGTGTATGTGTGCATAAGAAGAAAACCATATAGTTTATTTATTCCTTTTCCTAATTCCAATCACTAGTCAAATTATTTCACTGGTTCAGCTTCTCGTTCATGGAATACTCTAACCATATAAGGCAATTCAAAATCACAGTTTTCAAAGTTAAGATTGCAAATAGCTTAATAGCCTGCGTGTGGGAAATCAGTCGTGAAATTATGGGCTATAAGGCTTGTATAACATTCCATGATGTGTGCGTATGTAGTCTATATGTATGTGCGTGTGTTTACTTCATTTTATGTAAAAATATTTTTTTTTGTGTTTACAACATTTTTAATATATTTCTATGTTATAATATGTGTGTACAGATATACAGATGTATTTTTTGCGATCTTCTTATTTAATAGTCAATTTTGTTTAAGTGTAATTTAAGGTGAGTCCTTAAACTTCAGCATTAAAGCAATGTTATTATTATTTTATTATTAACATTAGTTTACATGGTAGCTAATTTCGAAAAATGTTTTCCTAAGAACAGATATGAAATACTGGAATTGATATGTACAGGTTGTTTTTAACATTACTCCCACCACACCTTTTGCTAATGTGTTTTATATTGTATGTTTTTCAATAATCACATGAAAAGATGTGATTATTGTATTTTATAAATATGCTATGGATGTTTTAATTCAATTAGTGTAATTTCTATCAATTACTAAAAATTATCCATGCCAGTTAATTTTTCAGTATAAGAAATTATTATATTTTCAAATACTCTTTTTAATTTGCGTCTAAGTTCAAATGTTTGTTTATTTAAAATCTCGTTTGTTTACTGAACATATTAATTTTAGGAGGTATTGTAGGTGATATTGAAAGGGGATAGTTAATCTTTTTTTCAATCACTGTGTTTCACTCAGTCTATTCATGCGCAAACTGGTGATTGAGCAGTCTGTTGCTGGTGCCAGCCAGGTGCATTTAGAGTACTTTTCCTAAAGTGATTTCTCATACATTCTCAATTTACAAAAAGGTTTATTTTTTCTTAACATCCCTCCTCACCCACACCCATTTAAATGAAGCGTTTAGTAGCTGTTTTGTTAGATATTTTACTAAAAATGTTTTGTTGTAAAATAAAAATGTCTTTGTATTTGAATAACAATAGTATTTGAACATTAACATAGTCCCAGAATATTATGACATGTCAACTATAATATCAACGTTACTTAAACACACTTAATAGGAGTGATTTATTCATTTAAATAACACACAAATAATGAATTATTCCTTTATAAACATGTTGATATAACATAAAAAGTTATATAAGTACATTAAACTCTATTTTAGAATAATTTATTTGCACATAAAAAATTGTGTACTTTTCTATGGTTAGTGATATTATTGTTAATTCACTAAAACGTACTAATTACACAGCTCACAACTAAAAACACTCACTCAGAAAACAGAGTTTTAGGCGGGTGCAAACCACCAACTGGCAGCTGATCATGTCACAGAAATGTATCTAATCGTCTATTGAATAACTTGTCAATGCATGACACAAATTTCCTTTGCTATGCAATATGGAAAGCTCTAATTTCACCCAGAGAAGCCTTGGCATAACGGTTTGTGGCACAGGTTCTGTAGGAATCCTTGTTTAATTAACTTGATTCCTTTAGTTACAAAGACTAAATTTGAATAGATTTTTTTTAAATATTTTCAACATTATTTTGAATTACTTGAGCTTCTTAAGTAGTTTAGCAAGCATTTACTTGGTAGCCTTATGAAATAGGCCACTCGTTGCTGCAACTCCATTTGAAGAATTGCGCCTTATGGAGCTGTTTTTAATTTTTGTTTCAGATTTGGAAGAAACTATCTTTATAATTATTTTAATATGATGCAAAACGGTATGGACAGCGTGCCCCAACAGAATGGCACCATGCACACCAACTCATCCACCTCATCGTCCAATTCGCACAATTCATCATCGCAAACGAATGCGGGTGGTCAGCAGGAGGAGAGCAAAACAAACCTGATCGTCAACTATTTGCCACAGACAATGACACAAGAGGAAATTCGTTCACTGTTTTCATCAATCGGTGAGGTGGAGAGCTGTAAACTCATCAGGGACAAAGTGACAGGTAAGAGCAATGTGAAGTTTATTTTAAAAATTGAATTAGATAATTATTATACTCATGCTCATTGCAGTTAACTGGCAAGTTTTCTAGCTAGCCCAATTTTTTTTTCTATATTCTTGGCCACGTGAGTTTTGATGTTTCTTCAAACAAATGTAATCACGTATTGTTGGCCTATATGTACCTGCTACACTTGCCAACTCAACAAAATATTAATTCAACAAAATGGGCCGGTGACTTTCACTGGTTAGAATTACATTTGATACATTTGTGTAAGAAAGGAAAATTTGCTAGTTGATGCAAATAAATTCATAAGTGGCTTAGGTTAAGATTGATTTTTCTACATGACAGAAGATATTTCACTTTTGCCCATATTCATCAATTTTTTTTAAGGGAAGCCAAGAAGTTATTTTATTTTTGAGTAGCTTTTCTCACTTCTGGTTTTGTATATAGGGATGGGCATAGCCTATAAGAAACCTTATCATCACGTAGTGTTAATTTATGATTATTTTTATTTCGCGGTGTTTGTTTCTTATTATTTAACTTTTTTTGCTAAAAACTCTTTTCTACTGTTTTTTATTCTAAACTCGATTAATTTTCGATTTCTTTTTAGACACTGACTCTGAGCCGTGCGCCAGTTTGCTTGGTCGTGAGTACAGCTTATATTTATTTTCATTCACTGAATTATATCGATATTAGTTTTTCTACTTTTGACAAGACAATATCGATATTATTTCAAACTTTATTTTTTCTAAGAAAATGCCCATCCCTAACATTAACATTATCCTGTGTGAGTGACCTTTTTNCCCATATTCCTCTCAAAAATGCACATTTCATAGAACACACATCATTTCACTTCACTTTCCTTTTATTTTTTTATTAATTTAACACCATCTTGTGTGTTAGTTCTAGATATTAAGTCACTAAATTAGCATTTGCCACGCAACTTACTTGTTAAGCTTTGTTGTGATATAATCTCAAATAGGTTTTGTATTTCATCTAGATGCCTTTGCTGTTATGTGTTACCTTTATAAATACCACAATATCTTTTGAAAACTCCAAATTAATATTTATTAAAGGTTCGCCACTTAATCGCCCTTTAGGTGACTATTTGTGCATGGTATTTCAGAGATAGCTTAGAGCTGTCTAAATACAATCGAGTAGCGAAAATTATGGAATTGATCTATCCACTAGTAGGAAATGTACTTATTTCTGATTTGAATCTCTTTAATAATGCAAGATTAAAACTATATGTATAAAAACTGCATATTTATGTACTTGACTTTATATTATAGTAATCAGAGACAATTACAAAGCATTTATAATATTTTTATGGACCTCACAATAAATGCACTGCTATTTTCTATACAGTTATAAAAACTGGAACACCTTCTCCTTTCGTGTGCAGCACTGTCCACTGTTCCAAGAATCATAAATACAGAGGAATTTACTGTGCATGTGTGCTAACACCTAAAATTTGTGTCTGGGTGTTTATTTTGTAGTGTCATTTTATGAAAGCACTTATTTATAGTTCAAAGTTATGTTAGTCAGGAATCTGTATGTATTCAAATAAATGTACTGCTATAGTCTCAATTATTATAAATTATACATTTTTAAAATCAATGTTCAATTATTATTGATGATATTTTAGATTAAATATTACTATATCTTTATTTAAATTCAAAACTAAGACTCTATTTTCTTCGATCCTTCTTTAAAGTGGTAAGTTTTATAGTCAACCTTAATTATCAAAACAACAAATTTGTATTTTACGATTGGTCATAGCCAAGAAAACATTCCAATCTTATGTTTTTATTGGACACTCTTTGAAACCTCAGCCAATTCCTTAAAATTGGCAATAGCCCGTGCAACATACAATGTGACTATTTACTTAGAATGCTTTGTACACTCGAGAAATCTTAAAGGCCAACTCTTATTAACAAGACAAGTGATTATCAGTAAAACTATTACATAGCTTTTAACTAGCGCAGCATAGAGTTCTCAGAGATATTTAAATACAAATGCATGCGCAGATGTGAAAAAAGTAGTCTTATATAAGCAAATATATATTTTATCTCTGTCTTTCAAACTAAAGTTAAACTAAATAGTTTGTTTTGAAAATTATTTTTGGGGAAGTGAGTAAACATATTTTATAGATATACTAATTTTTGAAAATATGGGTTGTTTAAAAAATATACAATAAATTAATTTTATCTAAGCAAAAAATTTCTGAAACATTTTTTATTTATATTTTGTTTAATTAACTATTCTCAAAACAAGGGTGAAAGCAATAACCTTATGAATACGCGTCGTATAGTCCAGCCAAGTCCTTATTTCTTGATATATGACGTTATTTAAATAAAAGTTTCTTTATTTAATCACGTACAAACGCAGTGTTTGGGGAATAAGGATGCCAATATTATCAAATAATCAGTTTTTTTTATCTTTTTAAACTATTAAATTACTAAATACATGCATCCAAAACCAAAATATTCCTAGTAGGTATTCAATAGCTTTAAAACATTATTTAAAACAAATTGTGGATCAAAATCAACCCAAGCTTATAATAGCATAAAAGTAATATGATGTAATTTAATTTATTTGATATAGTGTTTGAAAAAAAAGTCACTTAGGCGAAAAAAAAAAAGAAATGCTAATATTCAGTTATAAAAAGTAGATTAGAGCTCAAAGCAATGTGTCAGTTAAAACTTAAGAAAATTGTTTAAATTATTCGCCATTATTTTTGACACACTTTTTTGACAGCAATCAATGGAATTTTTACCAACTGAATTATATATAGAGCTTGATTATTGCACAATCTATCAAACCTAATTTATATTGTTTCTTTAAAATATGTATTACGTGCCTCTCTGCTTATACGTATAAACTTGTTTGCAACTGAAAGATTAAATTCCTTTATTATTATTTAATAAAGATGCTTATATGACTGTTGGACACAGCTGTGTCAGTTTACACGATTAAGCTCAAAAATAGTCTCATAAGTGCTTACTAAAATTTTATAAAAATTGTCATCAGGTTTGAAACCCGAGTATTTATCACTTAAAATTTCAGGTGTCCATCTACAATGGATTCATACTAGGTCCAAGCAACGTTGAACTTCCTAGTTTAGTACCAATTATCTTTAATATTCTTAGACTTCTAGGCAATTGAAGCGTAATTACACATCAACGAATTCAACTGTGTGTTGATAAAATATCATAAATAGTCATTCCACCAAGTTATTATAATTCTAACGTAAAATATATGCACATATGCGGTTAATTGGGGAATAATAAACACCCAAACCACATAATATTAAATATGTACTTTTGATCATCAGTTAACTGGCTTTTTCCCTAATATTGAGTAAATTCGAGAAATTGATAAAACAATACATTCATACTAGTTGGCTTTGTAAAGGTTATATTTTACCATCTAAAAATATGTTTTAGTTGAAACTCTTTCATGTATATGATGAACAAAACGGTCCAGTAAAAATAATACACGTAGTATGATTAGGGTTAATATTCATCCAAATATTTGTAGAATCATACTACAACTCTATGCATTTCATTTCTATTTTAAAACTTTGAAGTTATATTGTTTACTTAATACTGTAAACATGTTATACAATAATTGCACAAATTATTTTATAAAATAGTTCAAATCAGATAAAGAACCATGCAATGTTTCATCTTTATCGATTAGCATTGTAACTTTATACTATTGGAATATTAATGTAGTAGATCTTTTATTAGTTAATGTAATTGGTTATAAATTTATATGGCTATTATTAATATTAATAAAGGTTGAAAATTAAATCTTTCAACCTGTAAATACGTTAATATGTTTCTCTATTTTGCTGGCATCCTTTACGTTAATATATCACCTAAAATTCAATAAGAAATTTTGTGATTATGAATCATAACTACTTTTCTCTATTCTGAATTATTGCTTAAATGACTTACAAAAAATGCACTAGACATGAGTGACCTAATTATTCTATAATTACCATAATGTGTAGTCCTATTAATGTGAAAGGACAAAACTCTTTTAATATTGACATAGTTATTAAAAAAATAATTTATCTGCTGCACTACATAATTTTACTCTATATAGAAACCTTTTGGACTGACCTTATTATATTGGCGACCTTGAATAACTATTGATTTCGTTTTCACTTGTTGGCCATCCTTGTTGGTTCATGTGTATTTCTGAATACAACCGAAATTAATTGGGAGATCATCGTAAAGTAGTGAGCCATTTGGCCAGAATTTCATGATAGTAGCCAAGATAACCGCCAAAAATATATTTGTTTTGCTATGATAGGGTTAAATAAGGTTTGATCAAAATATCTTAACATTACTGCAGTAGGCAGTCCCGTTGTTTTGTTGTTTTTTTGTCTCTGGTATGAAATATTTCTTAAGTTTCAACCATGTACTTTTATGTTTGATTAAATCGACAAGCTATTATAGTTAAGTACGGTTGTAGCTGGATCTAAATATCACATCCCGGGTCTGATTCCCTTGTCCCGGTGTATTTAAAAAAAATTAAATACTTGTTCTTTAAGTTTAGTTTTTCAAGTCTGTAATTTTCACTTTATTCAGTGTCAGCTGCTAAGTCATTGTGATTTTATATTATATAATTATATCATAAAAGGTCAAATTTATATTTTAAGATAGTTTAATTTCAGCAAAATTTAGGTGCTATTTTCCAAAAATGGACCAATGGCGCAGCGATAAAGTTAGAAGAGAAGAATTTTCCTCTTGTTAGACCAAAATTAGTCGTGCCTTTTCCATCTAAATAATTAATTTGGAGGGACAAAGTTTTTGTTAGGGTATGCGATGCCATTTATGACTAACAAGCTCATAAATTATGATAGCAGGAATTTAATATTGACGATGTGATGTTGATTACTTGGTGAATTCGGAGCTACTTTGCCAAGCGGGTTGCATCTTAACTTGACGCACCTAGACATTATCACACATATACGCCAGTGTACGAAATAGAAAAAGATGGAATAAAATGGACCATTCCTACTGTCTTGCCTCTAATTTAACCGTTGATAGCTCTTACCCTCTTCCACTGACGAATATACACACGCACTTTACTATATGTACTTACCCGGCATTGACTTGAATTTCAAAATTACCTTTTTCTTGTTTTCTATTCTAGATGGACATAAGCTCTCACAGATCTTTTTAATTTACATCCATGTAGGGAGATTCCTATTGGACGTTTTTGTAAATAAGCCAATTAGCCTAAGCTGTATACAATTTTTAAAATGTGTTTACAAAAAACTACCTAGTGATCAAAAAGAATAATTTTCTGGCAATGTAAGACCATTTATAGAATTATGTAATAATCTAGGGCAGCGGTTCCCAAAGTGTGCTCCACGAAGGATATCCTCGGGCTCCATGAAGAGAATGGAGAGAAAAATAAATAAAATAAATGTAGCAAGATCTCAAAACTGTGTGTTTTTGCGGCCATGAACTGTGTTTAGGTACTGTAATAATTGGGTATAAATTACTCAGCTCTAGCTGCGTGCTGTGAATCAGTGTAGATAGAAAGTATTATAAAGCCGAGGTGCATATTGTCATGCGTCACCTCAATCAGCTTTGTTCGCCCGCACCTTCTTGGAACTGTGAAAAACATCTAAAACGTCGGCGAAGCACACAGACTGCACATGGTAAAACCAGACGGATACCGCGTCTCTGTGAGAATTCGCCACCACAATTTCAGATACGATGGTTAGCTTCGACACCTTTCCAGAATTTGTTGGGAATACTGTTGTAGTTCGGTTTAGTACCTATGTAGGTGAAAATATCGTCGCTCTTATGCCAAAGACACGTATGTGCAAAGTTGGTGTTTTGATTAAATTATATTTAACGCTCCAATAATTTTCAATTACTTTCAGAGGGAAGAATTAAGTTTAGGTTATATCAAAATTTAAACTATTTAGAAGTCTAAAAAATAATTTGTGCCTTTTCTATACATAATATATTGATTAACAACTTTAAAACTGCAAATGGGTAAAAACATCATCAGGGCAACAATAGTGCTCCGTGATAAATTTTTCTACTTTAAAAGTGTTCCACGATTTAAAAAGTTTGGGGACCACTGATCTAGGGTGTTTGTTTATATGTTATTTCTTTAATAGTCACCAAAAAAACGTGAATAAATTAACACGGGAAATCCCATCTTGATTTCCCACTAAGTCAGAGAACAACACAGATTGACTGAGATTCTAAAAAAAATATATGGTTTTCAATTATAATCTTCTGAAGTGCGTTAGTATTTGTTAACGAGTTCAAACTGTCACGTTAGTTGTACAATTAACCTTATTCCAATTCTGATTGGCGCTTGACTCTTTCTATAAAACTTCATTTTGATCCATCTTTTTTTATGCTGGGTGTATTACTACCCGTCTGAGTTATTCTCATTTAATCATTCTAATGGCCCACCTACAATCGGTTTATTTTTTATATTATTTGGCATCGCGTCTTATTACTCGTTCGGGTTACACGCTTTACAATAAGTTGCGCCCGCTTGTCGTACCCACACTCATCGAGAGTATCCTCGCAAAATTTGTTGTGTTTTTTCTACTTAAGAAAAAAAGACTGGCCACAATGAAATTTTGGAATTAGGTAATTTCAACCAACATGGTTCCATCATTAAATTCATATTAAAGTTTACAGAGATATAATTATAATTTTATAATAATCAACATTAATATATCAAAAAGTTATTAAATCTTGACTAATATCAAATAATTTTGAATTCAATATCTTTTAATTTCTATTTTCACGAACTGTTATCCTTAACCAAATAGCTAATTTGCTATATTTAAAAACAATAGTGCACCTATATTTGTTTCTGATTGGCTGAACGCAAGCCACATAAATGCTAGAGATGGACAATGTTAATCTATTTCCGACAAACTGGTCCAATAATCCTGAAAAGCTACTGCGCTTGCGTGTGCCATTGTAGACACACGATATTATTAGTTCGACAACTAGACGAGACTTAAATGAGCAGGGATAAGGAAGTTTGACTGTAGAGGAAACTTAAACCACTAAATTTAATTACTTGTAAGTTGTATAAACTTGAGGAAACGTGATGAAGTTTGTCTGGTGTTTGAAACAAAGGATACATGAAATTTGAGTTGACGCCTTTGGTAAATTATTGATATGCACAAAGTGTTATGTTGGTCGTGGGCATTTCTTTTAAGCCTCATCCTCTGACTTCGAGAACAGTTAATATCTTCATACCTTCAGTTTTATATTTCAATTAGTCTCTTAACCACTTCAGTGGTTGAATGGTTTAGGGCGTCACTCTTTCATTAGGCTGGACTGCCGATAGCGGGGAAAATCGGATCTCGAATCTTTGCCGGGTGAAACAAGTTTGGTTTTCCCTAAAATGTGTTTCCACTCTCCCTCCACGCGAATGTGGGTTCACTTATCAAAATTAAAACTTATTCATCCCCAACACATTCGCGTAGTTAGCACCTAAGCGTATAACCCGAACGGATAGTAAGACTTGGTGCTAAAAATACAACACATTATTCCTATAGCCTCTTTCCTTAGCGCTTTGCTGTTTTTCTATCTTAGTTTGTCCTTGTAGTGCTAAGATTTAGTGGAATTTCTTCACAAAAGAAGCCATTATTAATACAAGAACCACATACAATACTACTATAAATTCAAAAGTTGTGATTAATACACGTCTTGTCAGAAGGGAAGGAAGGGTTTGGCAATCAGATGAATCTGTGTCGGGAACGAGGATTGAACCCCGGATCCTCAGCACAGAAGTGTGACACCTTACCCCTAGACCACGAGGTCACCCTTAAATGAAATGAAATGAAAATCATCCCCCTGTCATCGGCAGACTAGTCTTAACACGAGTGACGCCTTGGCACATGCGGATACTGAAGCGGGTTTCTCATTCTTATTTTGAACATGGTACACTATTCTTTGCTGCGAGTCCTCGTCGCGGCACACTGAACGTTTAAGATGACATTAATGGAGACTCGGCCATTCTCATGCATGGAAACTTTTCTCAGTTGAACAGGAAACGCGCGTGTCTTAGTTCGTTACTAGACCACGAATTGACAGTTTGTGTAAGAAACGATGATCTCAAGTTCTTCCTCCCACAACTCTTTAATTGTAAGCCAATAAAGTCTTTGGAAAAAAAAAATATATATATAGGACCGGGAGATCGGGGTTCGAATCTAGCTCGGGTGAACTGAGGGTGGCTTATCCTAAATTGTTTTCCACTCTCCCTCCACGCAACTGTGGGTTCACTTCCTCTAAATTAACCTTCCCAATTCCTAATCCATTAGCGTAATTAGTACCTAGGCGTGTAAACCGAACGGGTAGTAAGATGTAGTGCTAAATTAAAAACACCTTTATTTTTTACCTGCTTAAATGTCTGAACGGTCTAAGGCGTCCTTTTTTTTAGACTAGCCTGCTGATGACTGGGAAATCGGGGTTCAAATCACGGTCGGATCTACTGAAGGTTTTTTTTTTCCTAGATGGTTTCCCACTCTCCTTCCACGCAAATGCGGGTAGATTACCTCTAAAATGCTTCCTTCCTAGCATGTATGCGTATAATCTTAAGAGGTAGTAAGACGCGTTGATGGCATATACATATAAAAGCAACAATAACGTAGTTGACCTCTGTGGTCTTGAGGTAAAGTGCTTGCCTCAGGACCCGGTGTTTGTGGGTTCAAACCCAGTCTGAGTCGATGGATGTTTCTGTAGCGATAATAATTCTTAGCACAACTTTCTTCGGAGGGAAAGTAAAGCCATCGGTACCATGTTGATTGTGGCATGTAGAAGAACCCTGGAAAGTATGTGAAAATACCTTTCCCGACAAAATTGGTAGGCCCTTTCGCTCTCGCTCATCGAAATTATCGTGTGCTGATATAAGCAGTTGGTTTGGAAAGTGTCACGTTAAATACCTTAGATATATGAATAAATTAACAATAAAGTAAAGTCGAGAATCTTGCAGCACGTCTAGGGAGTTTCGGGGAACATTGGTATGCTATGGCACACCCTTTGAGAACCCCTGCCTTAAGACCATTCTACCATCCAGGCGGGTTAAATCTGTTATTTCCAGTTTAAATATCACATTTTTGTTTTCAATCTTCACAATGCATATTGAAGTCTAAACTATTTGAGTCAAACAGGCTATCGGCTAAGAATTATTTTGTGTGAAATATTCCCATTTCCGTTGAATTCAAATAAAAAAAATAATAATGGACTGTGCCCATACTCCTTGGGACGTTGTTTTGTTGGCTTCTCATTTCGGCCATCGGTGGAATGTTGGACTCCTCGATCGATGATGTCTTTCCCTTCCCCAGCTCGCCATCCCTCCTTTATTCCCTCCCCCCTCCCCCCTCCCCCCCTAAATCGCCCTCTCCCTGGGTATAAATGCGTTGTGGGGCAAGGGGAAGGGGCAGGTCCGAGCTTTATAAAAGTCAGGGGCACGTACACGATCTGGAATCGCGCGCGATCAATAGTCTGTTGCCGCAATCATATTCCCCACACACAGCAAGGCGGGGCCTCCACGCCGTCGATACGTTTGCTAGCCCGCGTCGGTGGCCGCATTGTCTGAGGCGTCACACTCGCAATAGACTAGACTGCAGTTGAAGGGGAGATTGAGTTTTGAATCCCGTTAATGTTTTCTGAGGGTGGTTTTTCCTAAATGGTTTTGCACTCTACCTCCATGCAAATGTGGGTACACCTCTGAATTAAACCTTTCTCATCCCTAACTCATTAGCGTAACGAGTACTTATGTGTATAGCCTGATAAGTTAGTGAGACGCGGTAATTAAAATAAAAAGATACGTTTGCTTGCCAGACCATCTTTAAAGAGTGCCTTCCTGCAAAGATATTAGGATAGTAGTGTTTTGTTTTTTAAAAGCACGGCGTCTTACTACCCGTTTCTGTTATATGTATAAGTACTATTTACGCTAATGAGCTAAAATTGTCCTTACATTTGCGTGGAGGGAGAATTGTACCGATTTGGAATTGTTACCATTCCATTATTTCTCAAACAAGCGACCTTACTAAAAATTTGAATTTTAACCACTGGAATTATAACCACTAAAATCGGAAATTTACCCAATGAAATTACACCCACTAAAATCGGATGTGACCTGGCGGTCTAAGGTCAAGGTGTCTGACTTCTGTGCTGGGGGTCCGGGGTTCAATCCTCGGTCCCGGCACAGATTTATCTGATTGCCAAACCCTTCCTTCACCTCTGACAAGATGTGTATTAATCACAACTNAACCCTTCCTTCACCTCTGACAAGATGTGTATTAATCACAACTTGTGAATGTGAGGAATGCCAGGCCTCCACCGTGGTTTGGATTCAACGTTAAACTGTAGGTCCTCCATTTCATCTCTCAATCACCCTACCATTACACATTAGCGTGAGTGCGTATAACCCTAACGGTTAGTAAGATGCGTTGATAATAATAATAATAATAATAATAATAATAATAATAATAATAATAATAATATCTGAATTGTACCCACTGGAATTATTCTCATTATACTCATATTACTGGAATTTACCGACTAAAATCGGAATTGTACCCACAGGAATTATACCCACTAAAATCGGAATTGTATCAATTTTGAATGGTAACCATTTCACTATTTCTTGAATAAGCGACCTTTATATAGACATCCGATTTTTAAAAGAGTTAACAGTAGGGGGGCCACTTTAAATGGCTTCAAAATGCGTAAAATATTTTAATCCACGTGAGGACCAATCCAATTAGCTTCTAAAAGCATTCAATTTTTAAAAATATGTTGGTGGTGGACCACTTTTAATAGCTTCTAAAGACATCTAGTATTTAAAAAATGCAATGCTAGTACCATTCCATTTAGATTCTAAAAGCCTCTAATTTTCTAAAAGAAAAAAATCTAGTGGAGAAATTTTAAATAGCTTCTAGGGTAACCCAAATTAAAAAAAATCGGTGAAGAGCACTTCAAATACATTCTATGGAATCTAAATTATTAAAATAATACACAGTGAGCACTTTTTAAAATATATTTTACATGCATTAAAATTTTAAAAAATTTGCCGAAGGAGGACTACTTCAAGTAGCTTTTAAAGTATCCATCTTTAAAAAAATTCGGGGGTTTACTATTCTAAATAGTTGTCAAACAACTATAATTTTCAGAAGCCTTCCAAACGAGAGCCACTACAAATAGCTTCTAATCCACTTTTCTAACGTTAACTAGGGAAAGGAGGGTAGAAAGTCCCTAAAAACTTTTCTTTCTTGCCCTCCTTCCCTCCTCCTCACGCCTCTTGAATAAATAAAGTTCCACCATTATTGGATCTAGTAACAATGTTCTTATTTCTTAGGGTAGACCTATAGTAGATAATTTTAATACAATTTCATAAACTTATGATTTGAACCACCTGCCCCCTCGGCCACCCCAAATTAAATTCTCCCTAGGCCCATGAATCCACGAGTCTAGTGTCATAATCGGCTAAGGGGTGGAAGTAAATAAAGACTCACACGGATAAACAAGTTATTACAAAAATAGAGCGCAATTAAGTTTATTACTGAATAAACATCAGTTGAAACGTTCATGAATTTTTCCCATGAAAGTCAAAACTTTCCGTTTCTAGGCTAAAAACATCAATTATACTTCAGTAGATTACTTTTACAAGAAACTTCGTGGGCCGAAAAAAAACCCGCATCGCTGACCACCAGTTGGAAACCAATAGTCTAGTCTCTTGCGAGTGATGCCTTAAACCGGGGGTCGGCAGAATTTTTGGTATTGCAGGCCATATGAATTTTTTTTTAAAGTTAGACCATTATGAAATATTTTCACTTTTATTTCAATTTAGCACCACGTCTTAATACCCATTCGGTTTATACGTTTAAGTACTAATTACGCTAATGGGTTAGGAACTGGGAAGGTTGAATTTAGAGGACGTGAACCCACATTTTTGTAGAGAGAGTGGAAAACCATTTAAGTAAAACCACCCCAGTTCACCCGAGCGAGATTCGAACCTCAATCTCCCAGTCATCGACATTCTATCTCAACACAAAACTAGTGCATTAGCTAATTACGCCACCACGGCGAGTGGCACAAAATAAATATCGAGTAAAATATTTCAATTTTATATATATCATAACGTAATTAGTTAATAGTATATTTTATTAATACAATGTTTTGTTAGCTAACTCTTTAGTGGGCCAGATAAAATAAGTCGGCATGTCAGATGCAGCCCACGGACTGTAGGTTGCCGACCGCTGACTTAAACCATGTGACCACCGAGGTGGGTACTAGGATAGTTTAATTTTTAAGCCCCGCGTCTTACTACCCGTTCGGTCTATATGCATATGTATTAATTACACTAATGATTTTAGGGATTAGGAAGGTTACATTTAAAGGAGTTGTACCCGCATTTGCGTGGAGGGAGAATGTAAAACAATTTTTGAAAAACCATCCTAAGGTACACCCGACTGAGATTCGAACCTTGATCTCCCAGTCATCGACAGGATAAGTAGCACCTTAGACGATGCGTCTACCAATGTGGGTACTAGGATAGTTAGACGTTAAGTTGGGGCGGAAAAGGACGTCAGCTAAGGCCAGTCTTTTGGTAGTTTTTGTATCAAAAAGTTGTTGGCCAATAACAATAAAAAATTCTTCAGTATAAACGTTAATTTAAATAAAATGATACTGAAGGTGATTCTACAAAGAAAGGCCAAACCAGATGGGTGACATAAAAATAAATGGCTTATTGGGTGATGTCATAGAAGGCAAATCACAAGGGAAAAAGTGACCTGGAATACCTCGATTTTAACTGACTGATGACCCCAAACAAGGAAAGAAGGGCTCTAAAAATGGGATCTTTTGACAGCACGTGCAAGAGAGTCAATTTCGGATAAAGCAACGAGCTTTTCGAAAGACAGAACATCTAATAATAATCTACACACATCTCGCCCATGACAAATATTCAAGAACTGTTGAGATTACTATGTACAGACAGTTAAACTAATTTTATTTACTTAAGTAATAATTTTATTTTACTAGGCCAAACCATTCCTTTTATATAAAAACTGAAATAATATCTTAAACGGTTTAAGGTAAGATGAAGGGGTAGGTGATTTATCTACTATTATCCACTATTATATAGTATCGTGAACTCTACACTTATGTTCACTAATTTGCACTTAGAGAGTTGGTCATGAGTTTGGGAAATAAAGCGGAGTTTAAATTATATACCTTAAATAGTAATACAAGGATATGCATGAACTGTATGATATCCATTATTATAAACATATATATTAGAAAAGTAAACATGAAAACCTCCTGTGTAATCATATTAATTCAAAATCGCTTCCACTTAAAGTCTCCATTTATTTTCCATCGCGTTTCATTAAATGTTTGGGTTATATATATATCAATTACGCTAATAGGGTAGGTATGAGGAAGGTAGAATTTAAAGGAGATATACTCGTATTTGCGTGGAGGAAGTGTGGCAAGAAATGTAGATGAAATGTACTCGGTTACACCAGGCTATTGTTCTAGCCCCGAGCTTACCACTGACATTGTGTGTTACCAATGAACACCAATATAAGTTACTATAAAAACAAAAACAATTTGAAGATTTCAATCCGTCCATCTCAAGCAGTGTTATCAAGACAGTTTCGACTTCTGGTACATTTATAAAGTTTATCTTTTTTATATATTGAAAGTTCTAGGAAATTTAGCTTTAAATATTGTACTGTGATTACTTACTTGTTCTATGGCATTAGGAACTCTAAAAGTTAATTGACACACTTATAGAGGTACGCCACCTATCCCTATCTTGAAATAGTCATATCCAGTCCACTTCCTTTACACCCATCCCTTTATTGAACTAGTTCTATCCAGTCCACCTCATTACAGCTTATTCTTATCATGAGCTAATCCTATCCATATAGGCTTACATTCAAGAGAGCGAGTTCCATTCATGTTCGGAATAAACGCGTTTGGGACAGTCTCTGCCAAACCACTAGAAGGTGTTGGGCCAGCTTATGCTGTACCACAGAATATTCTTGTGTGTGCTTAAGGGTGCTGTTTTCTTGAAGTAAAATGTCCTCTCACTGTGGCATTTCTCAAGAAAATAGTACCTGAAGCCTCAAAATCACTAAAACAATCTTAAAGAACTTAAATAATTTTCAATGTTGACCCTAAAAAACTTGATTTAACTATTGTTCTATGTGTGTAACGATTTACAGTGGAACCTCGTTTAATCGGCCTAACTGGAACCAGATGTCATCCATATTAACGAGAATCCGAGTAATCCAGAAATTATAGGAAAAATTCACTAAAACAATATAATATTACTACAACCACTTTTCACGCATAAAATAATGAGTAAGTTTTTGTTGTCAATTTTTGAATGGCGTTTACGAACGGTGCGTTCCACGCAGACATTCCACCGGCATTGAAATGTATTACAAATACATTATTTAATAGATAATTCAATCTGGATAAACCGGAAACCTGGATAAATGCGGGCAGGATAAGCGAGTATGTATTTTACTTTGATCTTAGAACTTTAACAATTTACGTAAAACCTCCTTAAAATAAGCTTGTTTCAACTTTTGATTAGGTTTAAAACTACAAATCTTAAAGGTAATGATTTTAATTATATAGGGTATATGTTGCTTTCAATTCCATTATGGCATGGACCATATTTTAAAATGACAAACTCCTTAAATAACGCTGTACTTCTGGGCTTCGGCAACGCATTCTAGCAGTCTGCCTCTTTAAAGTGATTAAGAAAATGCGTATTTGCGGATCATAAGGCCGAGTGTTTTATTGAAACTGAGTGGAGGCTACCATCCTTTTACGTTAGTCACTTAAGCCATTTCTGATGCCTTGAATTTATTCTTGGCTTTATTTTTTGTTTGTTTCTTTCTATTACTTTTTTGTTAGCGTGTTTCTTTCTATTACTTTTTTTTTAGCGTATCTATTTTTTTCTTGTTTCCCATCCTATCTATTTTTCTATTTTTTGTTACTCGTATTTGAACAGCTGAAACTAGGTCTGTCGCCACTTAAATAAACGTAGTGAAGGCATGAAAAAGCAAGGGCTTCGCAATAAAGTGATGGCAAATTATGCGGTTTTATTTCATCTTGAAAATATATATAGATTAAGATTTATCACGTAGCTCTTTATTCATTCATTCATTCATTCATTCATTCATTCATTCATTCATTCAGTAATTCATTATAAGACATAAGTAAGGCAAAGGAAATAAAATGTAAGTCGAATCTAATGTCACGTTGTCATCTTGGGCTTAGCTCAAATATAAATGTGTTTTTTATAGCTTGAGATATCGTGGTTAAATTATTAATGATGGTCCAAAACCTAACATATTCGAAAACCACTACGCTACATTATATTTTGAAATTAAATAAAAATATTTTCAATTACTCGTATTTTAAATGTGTGTTCAATAGTTGATAAAGAACATACTAAGTATATTATTAAGTTTTAAAAACAAAATCAATATATTTATATATCAAGTTATATTTAAAAAATAGCATATTGATACTATAATCAAACCCCGGGTATTTTTCCTAGCGCACCAATGTTCTACTACTAAGCTATCCAGGAATCATCCAGTGCTCAAGGTAATTCTTAATTCATATTTTAAGACAAAGAGTTTATGATCGACGTGTGAATTCATTAACTCCTAGATATATTATTGAGTCACATTAATCCACACGTCCATTACAAACTCTGCCTTAAACTATGAGTGGCTTTTTCTCATTTGCCCTTCCATCCCACCTTAATTTAGAATATGTAATGATGGTCGGATGGTACCAATCTATTATCTTGTAGCACAAAATGTCACAAAGACTGTAAACTTTTCTCTGGAATAAGTGATCCGCTGTGAGGGCCCTCTAGAGAATCCTGGCGTCAGTTATGTTCGAACAAGCTCGAAACTTGAAAACCTTTTCCTCCTAGGACACATTTTTTGGCAGAGGGCACGGTAAGCATACCAACAGTCACTCCCGAGAAAAAAAATCTAGGGAAACAGACTCTCACATGCGGGCGACGCGTGGGCACCAAGTTTATTTCAAGAAGAGTTCAGCCTCCATTTGTCAATGTTTGCGAAGAGAAACTTTCAGGAAAATTAGAGCATTGGGTCGGAAACATGGGCTTGTATCGATTTAGCAGCGGCCGCTTCTTTTTGCGAATTAAATTAAGCTTCCTAGCATTAAAATTATATTTATTTTCTAAATACAGTACAGAAAGTGTTAACTGTGCTAAACCATACTGGGGCCAATATATTACTTACTCTAAGGCATTAGGAACCCTAAAGTTAATTGCAGCACTTACAAAAGTACTCCACTTATCCTTATCTTGAGCTAGTTCTATCCAGTCCACCTCATTACACCCTATCCCTATCTTGAGCTAGTTATATCCAGTCCACCTCATTACACCCTATCCCTATCTTGAACTAGTTCTATCCAGTCCACCTCATTACACTCTGTCCCTATCTTGAGTTCTATCCAGTCCTCCTCATTACACCTTCTCTCTTTCAGGTCCATTCTAATTCTATCCTCCCATCTGCATCTAGGTCTTTCCAATGGTCTCTTCCCATTGGTTTTGCCAGTCAACCTGAATACGGTTCTAGTTTCTCCCGTTTGCGCTGAATGTCCTTACCACAGTAATCCACTAGACTTGATTAACCCAAAAATGTCTGGTGATGCATACAGGTTATGTAACTCATAATCATGTAACCTCTTCCACTCCCCAGTAGCCCCATCCTATTTTGGACTAAATATCTTCCTAAGCACCTTGTTTTCGTTCACCTTAATCTACTTTTCGTCATTTAAGGAAAGAGACCACGTGTGTGTATGTATTTATATATGTATATATAAATAAAAGTAATGATACAGTGAAGGGAACCAAACCAGGGAACTTTAACTTGCACTTTAATGCTCTCCCACTTGTTAGCCAAGAATGCCCTGTCTCCAGGGTCATAAATCACCAACTACACGACAGGTTCAAGATCAGCTTGTGTACAGCTTTTTGTGTAATATTTCTGGTGGTTCCTAGTAGTCAACTGCCTCACACGTTTGGATAATTCATGACCCCGGGCACGGAACTAGCATGGATAGTCCTAGTTATTGACCCTGGGGATAGGACTAACATGGATATTTCATTAACCTAGGCATGGTACTAACATGGATAGTTCATGAACCTGGGCATGGGACTAACATGGATAGCTCATGAACCTGGGCATGGGACTAACATGGATAGCTCAATGATCTTAGTATGGGACTAGCATGGATAGTTTATGACCCTAGACACGAGACGAACCCTTGTAACTAGTTATAGGCTATTGGTGCACAAAGTTAAAAGTTCAGAGTTCGAATCCCATCTACAGGAACACCTAATAAATTGACATTCATTTTTATTGTGTTAGTAAATGTTATATAATCCTATAGAAATGAGTATTTTGGCATATTTTTAAAGAACTGTGTTAATTTAAGAATGTATACATTGAGGACGGATCATTACACCTCTTTAGGGGTAAATATATATCTTAAACAGATTTGACCGTAATGCCGGAATCACGATCAACCTAACGTTCACTTAACGTAACATAGCGTGTTTTTAAACGGAAGTCATCATGATGCAGTTAACTTAACGTTCACCTAACTATCGAGTTGTCCAGGAGAGAACTTTCACGTTACATAAAACTTAAGTGAAAAGTACCATATGTTCTAGCCAGCCAATCATGCTGCGAGCCACGTCAACAGGGCTATTTAGTACTTAATTTGTTTGGTTATGGAATGCAGACGACATCTTCGATATAGTTTGTCCGCATCTCATGAACTCTTAAACATTCAAATTTAGTTTGGTGAGAGTGTAGTAAACCATTAAAGTCATTTGAAAATAAATATTTTTCTATAAAATTTAACAAGCGTATAGTTGTTATAAGCTATAAATATTTATTCAATTATTTCAAATCAATATAGTTCACGAGCTATAAGGGGTTGAACATGCTTTTTTTTTGCTTTTTACGTACCATTGTTAAGTTAAAATACCTGATGTATGGGATAGAAATTTAGTATTAGTTTGGTTTACTGTGTCCAAATTGATCATTGCAAATATAGATTTGAAATGTTCATGAAATTTCTTGTTAGGACTGTATCGATAGTAGAGAAAGCGCTGACTAGCAGGAAATAATATGACAGGCCTTGCCAGAAGTTCAGATAATCCCAACTAATTATAAACCCAGATAAATCAGACGCCAGCTTCCTTACCTGGTCAGTGTGGCTGGAATGTGCAACTTGCAATCTTTTCCTTACCACCACAAATCTCGAACTAGAGCTGAAACCGGGCAGAGGCTTGGTACATATGTTTTCATAAGGTTCCCCCCCGTAGTATTTGGAATTAGATATCTAACCCTAAAATTAAGGGTATTTTACTGAAAGCCAAAAAGATAGGTTTTTTTCCCTCTAGAAATCCGATTTTAATTTAATTTTGTGTCTATACACGGTTTAAAATTACAAACAACATGGCAATTCTCAATTTTTAACGAAAAAGACTTTGAGGTTACTTTACTCCAGTGGAAATATACAATTTTGATTACATCCACGAAACTATTTGAGAAACGAAATAACTATTGCATACGTTGTAAGCTATCACTCGTGTG
The DNA here is from genome assembly GCA_902155825.1 of Timema genevievae. Taxonomy (NCBI): domain Eukaryota; kingdom Metazoa; phylum Arthropoda; class Insecta; order Phasmatodea; family Timematidae; genus Timema; species Timema genevievae. The sequence goes on from CABFWO010000749.1 coordinate 248,974, forward strand.
GCTAAGAGATCAGTTATATTTGTATCATTAACAACAAAAAATCTAATTTCTTACACGCTACAAGGGAGTTCTCTTGTGACGTCTTTTAAACACTTAAATTAACTGGAACCCTCTGGTGTTGGCGACAACAGTCTCAAGGCCAAGAGAAACTCTTTTGGTAGTTGAAGTCCAACTATTGTTCCAATTCATTTATTCTCGGATGGTTCCAAAGATTCCCATTGGAGCGTATGGGCCGAGCTTGATTCCCATTATATTACGTCCGAGTTTTATTTTTTAACTTTTTCCTTTAAAGATGAAGTATTTTATTATTATTATATTTATTATTATTACCCGTTTGGGTTAGACACACGATAATGTGTAATGTTAGGGTGATTATGAGATGAAATTGAGGACCTACAGCTTAACGTGGGATCCGAACCACGGTGAGGGCCTGGCATTCCACACATTCACAAGTTTTAATTAATACACGTCTTGTCAGAGGTGAAGGAAGGGTTTGGCAATCAGATACATCTGTGCCGGGACCGAGGATTGAACCCCGGAATCCCAGCACTAAAGTCTTTGATAGCCTACTCCTAGGCCGCCATGTCACCGAGGAAGAATTGTAATCATGAAAAAATCATGTCTCGATAAAATGATGAATGTATACGTTAATGTACCCTCAAGCCAAAATAAGTGGATTTCACAATTCTGTCTGTCTGTCTCTGGCAACGTATCTAAAACGGTTTGATGGATTTTGTTCAAACTTCATATATGGATTTTATATGACTTTACCTCTGGAAGTTTGTTTTATTTTAACCCTTGTCCTTAATTTAAGGGCAGTTCACCAATTGCGTGACTTTTGAAAAACAAAATTTTTGAAAATGGCACTAACGACTTTGTTTAAAATGTTTAATTAACTAACTACGAATCAGCGCAAGGTGTAGTCATAAAGTTAAAGCAAAAATATGGATACAAAATTTACAATCAAGTGTCGATGAATCGCGAACACGAATGACTCATCTGAAACCACATACAGAGTAAATCCAGCTTGATGAAAATCGTGAGGAGGGGAAAAATAAAAGAAAATAAGAGGAAATATAAAATAGAAATAGTAGCTAATGTTAATTATTCCTGTAATAGTGCTATCATAATAAAATTCATTCATTCATTTAATATTAAGTTAATGAACTGAGTTATTTTTCTTATGTTGGGGCTTTACCACTAATAAGCAGTACTCGCTTACTATTTGACTTTAGGAAATGAACAACTCACTCACTTAAAAAACACGCCTCCTATCCTTATCTTGAGCTAGTTATATCCAGTCCACCTCATTACACCCTATCGCTATCTTGAGCTAGTTCTCTTCAGTCCACCTCATTACACCCTATCGCTATCTTGAGCTAGTTCTATTCAGTCCACCTCATTACACCACATCCCTATCTTGCTCTAGTTCTCTCCAGTCCATCTCATTACACCCCATTTCTTTTAGGTACATTCTAATGTTATCCTCTTCCCAATAGGTTTGCCAATCAACACCTTGAACATGATTCTAGATTCTTCCATTCGCGCTACATGTGTTGCCCACTGTATTTTGTGAACCTTTATTCTACTAGGAATGTCTAATGATAAGTACAGGCTATGCAATTAATCATTATGTAAAATGTTCTACTTCCCAGTAGCCTCGTAACTTTTTGGGCCAAATATCTTCCTAAGCACCTTTTTCTCGAAAACACTAAATTGGTTTTCTTCATGTGGGATAGGAGACCACATTTCACACCCATAGAGAACAACCGGTAAAATTAGTTATTGTTTTGTGTATTCTGAGTTTTACTATTAATATTATAAAGAATGTTTGTCTGTCATGAGAATTACCCTATATCTACCCCACCCCGAGATAGGAAATTTTAAACATTAGTAGCACCTGTGCATGAACGTGTGCGCCTCAAAGCAGTGCTTTTAAACTTTTGATTAAATTATGTTTAATTAATTAAAAACTGACTTAGAAATTAAAAGGGCCGCGGGAAATGCAGGGCCTAAAGGCATTAACCTTAAAGTTACCTTCCATGTACAGTCATCAAACAAAAAACATTTCGTTTGGGCAAAGCCGCTTACTTCATTTAGTTCTATATATTTGATTAAAAGTTAGTAAGAATTGTTATCCTCCAACCTTAAAAAAATAAGAATTAAACTAAAAAATTCCAAAAACACTGAAAAATGTATCGTATTACAAAAAAAAAGTGTTCCGGAATAATGCTGCTACTTGTAGTTTGAACCAACAAAGAAATATACTATGTAAAACACACGCGCGCTTTGCCAAGCTGATAGTTATCTGTGAAATGTTCGACAACACGAGAGGCACATGCTTGTCCCCCTCTCCGTGCTACCACATGTCTCATGTGAACATCCACAACACCTGGCCTAGATGAAGCCAGATCACTCCGTACAACCAACATTGAGAGTGATCGTAACCAACAAGATAGGTCACTCTTATCCTCCAGGTACTATACTCGAACATTGAGCGTGATCGTAGCCAACAAGAGTAGCTCCTATCCTCCGGTTAACATACTCGAACATTGAGCGTGATTATTACCAATAAGAGTAGCTCTTATCCTCCGGTTAACATACTCGAACATTGAGAGTGATCGTTACCAACAAGAGTAGCTCCTATCCTCCAGTTACTATACTCGAACATAGAGAGTGATCGTAGCTAACAAGATCAGATGCTCTTTCCCGTTAGTTGCCACCCTTAAAACGCAAGGGTGCCACACGACAAACATGGGGTCACCTATAGAGGAGCTTGTATTATGAGATTAATCATTTCCCAAATCTTGCCAAACAAAATTAAATGAATAAAATTAACCATGAATAACTGATTTAAACTATGTGGCATGGACGCCAAATGTAGTACTTTAAAAGACGCTCTTAGGTAATCTAAATATCACAAGTACAGAACCATGTTAGGTCCACACTATTCTATACTAATTCTAATAACAATGTTGATTATTCATATCCTACATCTGAAAGAGTGACGTAGTGTCCTAGGTGAAGCTGCATCTGGTATGATATATTAAAGTTCAACACCTGGTCGAGATAATCCACCATGAATCACGCTACTTAACGGATATAGATGAGGTTCTGTATAGTCTTGTCTTTTTCATCTAACGCCATATTGTTTGACTCTTCAGAATAACTTTTCGTTCCTAGACAATCAACGAATAGCTATTTCCTCTAAGAGAGAATATATTTACCAAAATCAACATTTCTCACACCCAGGTAACTGGGTGGGCCTGAAAAAGATCAGTTTTCTAATATATGTTATCTAGACCTCACGTTGACAACATAATGCTCTCTCCCAGTGTCAACTTACATTTTATACTACGTACTAAGTATCTAGAGAGGACACTATGGCCTCTACTAAGGTGAGAGTGCAACAGTTATATATTTTGATAACATTTTATTGTTTGGATACAGTTTTAAAATAATGTTTATGTAAACTAAGCCATTTATTTTCGTAAAAATTAAAAATGACCCCTGAGCATGGGAATCAAACCCTGGACCCTTGGTTAGCGCCTCAAAACTCTACCACTGAACTATACAGGAATCTTCCCATGCTCAGGGCCATTCTTCATCCATATCTTAAGGCAGCGTATGTGATGGACGTGTGTAAATCATTGGTTAACATTTATATATAATTGATATCACAGCGACTCCGGAGGTAGGATTTGTGCTACTGTTAGAGCATTGAAGTTTGTACCTGAATACGATGAACAAAGAGATAAGTAAACACTCATACGTTGTTACGGATACATCCGTAATTAAAAAGATAATTTACATCCACTAAGATTCGCTAGTCAAGTACAATTTAACTGTACGAACGGTTTTTACCTCCATAAAACATTTATGTCTAGCATATAAGATATTTTATTGGACTCTACCTATGTTTACTAAACATTATTGTTACAAATGACAAAACATATCACCGTAGTTTAAGCAAATGTACGAGTATCTGTTTTAAAGTAGAATGTATTTTTTAATGTTTAAATTTTAGCACCGTTTATCAAAATCTCGACGTACGTATAAGTAAAAATTCCTGGCTTTAGTTATTTACTCTTTCTTCTCCGTTGGCCACTATTTTCGATGCTTGTGTTGGCATTGCCCAAAAACCACTAACAATTATATAGTTCTCTATAAAAACGGGAGTTTGGTCGGAGTATTTATTTCAAATAGATATTTTAAGGTATTCCCCTTGTTTCCATTTAAATTTATAAAGGTGTAGAGTTAAGTCGGAAAAGTATTATAATTATAGGTGGTTATAGCCGGAAAAATAATATAAATACCTGTATAGCAAAATATTCTACGAGACCTGAAGACTATTTTGAAAACAAATCAGTGGTGGTAGTTAGAAAAAGTATAATAATGCATTGCATTTGTTTTGCAGATCACGCCCAGTTTAATAGTAGGAATGTATTTACACATTAAAGAATATTCAAGTAAATGTATAACATTGTTTATGTTAACTGAGAATCTAGGCCAGCCAAAGATTTTTATATCTTCAACCAATTTGTCATCATTCCTTGCATGAGGAACATGTCCAGAATGGCTAAAGCGCTTTGATTTATAATGGGTATCTGTTAAATCTTTTACTTTATAAATATGTATTTATACTTGCTAATCTAAATAAAATACATTTTACAGTAATTTAAATATGACTTATTTTTGTAAAAATTGAATAATGTTTTGAAAAACGCGATCTTGTTCAAAATTGGTAATAAAGGGACTATTTTACATGAGCACTAATAATGTGTGACTGAAGAGTCTTACCATGCTTCTGTCCGAAATATTCACGACTCCTGTCAAACAAACTACGAATAATCTCATCATTCAAGGTCTTTATTAACAGCAAATAGGAAAATGGAGTCAACAAAAGAGCTTACGAGACAGAGAATGGTGGAGGATACCATATAAAGCTAAAGCAATTAAAAATATTAAAATTGCCTGTATCTGTGTATATAATTTGATAAGCCTACATCCGGTTATTGAAATTACAAGAAAACGGATTAACTGAGTTTGAGACAAATGAATCATCATCATCATCACCATCAACTGTTTCCAGCCTGTGACCGGGTCAGCTTAGTAAAATGCCTCCAACTTCCTCTATCCTTCCACCACTCCTCTTTTAATATTTCTTCCATTATTCTCCTCTCACTTGAACACTTTCTACTTCTCATTTTAAATGTCAGGGTTGTAGGATGTGGGCAAAAATGGTAGCTTCCAAAGAATACTAGATTTTCCTAGCAAATTTCCAGCTTCTATGCTGTGTGCGCATTGGTTCATCAATACAATTATTTTAACTTTCTCGCTATCTTACAGGTAGAGAAATGATTGTGATTGTCAAAAAATCTAACTCGAGATTTTGATGAATGTTGACGTTTCATTACCCCCCCACGCCCCCGAATCCAA
>CABFWO010000750.1:0-23238 GCA_902155825.1 Timema genevievae
GAGATTCGAACCTCGATCTCCCCGTCCTCGGTGGTCTGGCTCAACACGACTGGCGCGTTAGCCAACTATGCCACCGAGGCGGGTATGCATTTGTCAACATTATGAAAGTGGGAGTCACCACAGAGTTTAAAGCCTAACACTCACACACTTCCTTCAAGTAGATAGTTCAATTTTTCTTGTAAAAATAGAGGGTACAGTTAAGTATTAAAATGTTATTTAATCTTAATTTTCTTTTTGTATTAATAATAAAATAATTTTAGTTTTTTTTATTTAGATGGTGACACATTGCATTATTGTTTAATGCGGCCATCTCATTATTTTCAATTATTAATTTGGCCCTTATGATCAAACAGGTTCGACATGATTGATCTAGAGCCATCTTCTTAGAAGTGTTACTAAAACTATAGGAAAAGTGCTTATTTCTCATGTCATAAAATAGCAAGTGGGTTGGGCCAACATTCCTGCATGAAACACACTCTTAATACTGATGAATGATTATGTTTGCTTGGCCATGCCTTTACAAAACCAAAATAAAGGTTCAAAAGGCAAAAACTAATGTAAAACTGCCATTTTGCCATATGCCATTCTTCATCTCAAATGGAGAAAACTGTGAGAATATACTAAAAACATTTGTCAAAGAAAGTGTAACTTTGTTTAGAAAAAAAAAAAAAGAATAAACCAAGTAGAATGTCCTTGAAGAAGAAAATAATTGCAAAGCCCTCATTCATTTAAATCCAAAATAAATATATTGTTTCAAATTATTAGTACTTAGATTGTTGTTGCTGAGCCTTAAGAGTTGATTACATCCTAATCAACAAAAAGCTATAAAAAGTATTTTTTTTATCGTACTTTTATTAAATGTATTCATTATATGTCAAACCTTTGGAGACAATAGATCTTTTTCTCTTTCTCTACCAGACCTAAGTATTGTTCCAAATTTGGGCCTGATAGAATAGGAATAGGTAACAAACTTTTTTAAGTCCGGCAATGAACTTTCGTGTTCCTACTGACTTAGAGTGATTGTATGGGTTTCCTTCTGTTAAGGTTAAGGGGATATCTGGCTTGGATTTTTGTATAATTTGTCTATAATACTTGTTGGAACACAATATTTGATAAAACAAAGCATTCTGTTAAACTCAAAGTTTGATTAAGTAACTTCAGGATTCAAGATACAATGATTAACTCCAAATCATGGTCGAGTAGATGTTCAACAGTCCTATGTTAAGGGGGCTCAATGTGATTGGAAAATGTATGTTTTGTGATGTAGAGCTAAAAGTTTTTCTGTATAGTATGTAGACCTTAACCTTCCGTTCTTCTTTCCTTTTTACATAAGTAAGTCATTTGGTGCTCTCTATCTCTCTCTCTCTCTATGTATATATATACACACACACACACACACACACACAAATCAAATCCATCACATTCAAACCAACCTATTGCTGTGACACGCTACAAGAATTTCTTGGCACATTGTAATCACTCCTAAATAAAGTATTCTTTTCCTCAATTATATGATTTCAATTAAACTATCAAGCTAGTGCAAACTAGATTGGTTTATCATTGTTGTCACAAAGTCTTCACTTTGGTTTCGTGTGAAGAACTTAATATAGAGAGCATGTAACTTCAAAGATCTTTTTTATATTATTATAGCAATTTTTCAGAAAACTCATATAAATAAGTTTCCTAAAATGTAAATTATTGTTTCTCCATCTGTTTACAGATATATCCAAAAACATAATTTATATTAAATAACAATGATTAATAATGATTTAAGACCGCATTAGTCAATTTTGTCACTAAAAAATTCCAACGGACACCCTAAAGAATTTGGATAGCCGGCGAGTTTACCGAATAGCAATTTTTCGAAAATCAGTTTTTCAAAATTAGTTTTTCGAAATTCAATTATTCAAAGTTTAATTTTTTGAAAACCAATTTTTCGACATAGCAATTTTTCGAACTTATAATTTTTCGAAAACATATTTTTCAAAAATCAATTAGGCGAAAATAATTTTTTCAGAAATAAATTTTTCGATCTAGAAATTCTTCAAACGAGAAGATTTTCAAAAACTAATTTTTCGAAAATGAATTTACCTCAAATATGTTTTTCAAAATAAATGTTTCAAAAAGGAGGTTTTTGAAAATAAATTTTTCAAACGATAAGTTCAAAGTATAATAAAATTCTAGCTTAGGTTAGGTTAGGTTAGGGGTAATCCTCCATATAGGGGGGTGAGGGTAGGGGGTAGGTGATTCCCAGTCTTCGATAAAATAGCTTCCAAAAAACTCGCATTTTGCTAAATTGATTTTAAAAAAAATTAATTTGCAATTCGCAAAATTGATTCTTCAAAAAAGTGATTGTTCGAAAAATTTATTTTCGATTATTTGACTGTCAAACAATTGATTTTCGGTAAATTCACTTTGGGATATTGATTTTCAGGCAATTGATTTTCGAAAAATGTGGTTTCGACAAACATATCGTTTGGAAAATTGATGGTTCGAAAAATTGATTTTCGACAAAATTACTTTCGATGATTTTGTATTTGGTGAATTGATTTCTATAAATTGATTTTAGAATAACTTGTTTTCGAAAAATTTACTTAGACCCAAGAATTTTCCCAGACATTATAAATATAGCATGTCAAGCACAAACTCTCATAAAAGGTTTGATAGCCCTGTCCTTGAGTAAAGTAGGCTACTGTGTACATAATTTCTGGCTCTCTCTATCAAATTATCTTGGCAATAAGAAACCACAACCTTGAGGTACCTATAGTACGGGTCACAGATATATCAACCACTCTGGAAGAATTCAAGGTTTTGTTTCAACAGTGGATTTTTTATTTTACAATTTTAAGAAAGTAATTTTATTGTAATTATATAAAACCAGTGGGGTTGGCTCAGCTCCAATGAGATTTACTGTCATGCTAAACTTTGAGCCACAAAGTCAAGATTCGGTTTGAATATCGTCTGGATCCACAAAGAATTGGTTTTAATTCTATTGGGAAATGCTGGTGCATTTCTTAAGACCATTCATCTGCTTCTCCCAATATATTTAAGTTAACATTAAGAGGTGAATAATATAAATGAGTAGTAAAATGTACAACAATAAAAAATATTATCACACAATGTATTTACTAAACATAATTAAATATTTTATTGATAAAAAAATCAAAATTGATATGTGGTTCCATTTTTTGAGTTACATTTTGGCAACTTGACTTAGGTATTATTTTGAACTAAGCAATCCTTGGGGTGCCATGAATACTAAAACCCAAGTTAAAAACATAGCTACACAACCTATAAGGAAAAAACTTGCAGATGTCCCAAATCCAAAATAAGAAATTTAAAAACGTATACTTTTGAAATTCTTTCAAATGTATAAATATTCCATTCAAATTCCATTTTTTTGTTTTTGTAAAAGTATAAATATGCCAAGTATAGACATAATTTAACGTTGATGAAAATAGCTCAATTTTTTGTCGCTTTCAAGTGTGAAATTATGACAAAGTAAGATTTTAGAAAAGCTAGTTCCTGGAAAGATAAAAATAAAAACACACATCTCTGTAATATAACTATTCTTAGGAATGTTTCTTGGTGATCGATCGTTATTACTGTTTCTAGTATGCAGGGTTGGTAGCCCTGACCAGTACACCACTGAACTGTGGCCCTGCGCTTCGTGCTTTACTGGGTCGACCAACATCTGAGAAACTCACCTTACTACTACCAGTAGGCTACCCTGCCTCTGATGCTACAGTGCCCGACCTCACTCGCAAACCTCTGCAAGAAATCTTGGTGGAAATATGAATTTAGTGACGTGCAGTTTACACTTCTCATTTATAATGGCCATGACTAAGTTGGGACAAAACAATAATAAACTGATAATATGTCTGGCCATTGATATATTATGGATATTATAAGATTTACTAATTACTTTATGAGAGTGATAAGACAGTATACAAATACTGGCTTACGTCTTTTCCCATGATTATTTATTCCATCTATGAACTGTTACTTTTTACAAAGCTTTGATTTACCTAAACTTCTATAATAATCAGTCTTAACACCAAAATGTCTTGTGTTTACCTTCATAAACTCACAATATTAAAAATAGCACATACAATCTTTTAAATGTTTGACATGACCTTATTAATACTTTAAAACTTAAATGATTCAATCCCACATATCATATATATGTGATTTTGATCAAGTTGCCAAAATGAGGTTGAGATTATTGTAAATAATGAAGCTATATAAGGAAATATTCCCCAAGGAATAAATTAACTCAAGTTAGTAAATGTATTTTAATCAGTTTGTTTGGATTTAATTCTCCATCAAATTAAATTTTTATATTTTACAAATTAAAACATAAGCTAGACAAAAGAAAAAATCATACATACCATACTGTATCATTATTTTATAAAATATTATATTGTGTTCCTATAACTAAAATGAAAATCATAATATCATTACAAATATAAAAGACAATCTATGGAAACTTGTTTTTTTAAGTATAATTTTCAGAAAAATATTTGCAGATTGAATACTTAGTTTATAGAGAATGATAAATCTAAGATATTACAAAATAATCTAATAAATGTTTTTTATTCACAAAAATGTAATAAATCTCAACAAGAAATAGAATCTTATTGTTTTAAATATATTTTGGTTAGTAGGGCCTACTTGAATACCAACCTGAAAGTCAATACAATATATATCAAAGAGTAATTTTTTCTTTACAAATATTGTTTGCCAGCTAACATAGATAATTATTATTATTATTATTATTACTAGCACCGCGTCTTACTACCCGTTCGGGTTATACGCACTTACACTAATGTGCAATGGTAGGGTGATTGTGAGATGAAATGGAGGACATACAGTTTTAATGTGGAATCCGAACCATGGTGGAGGCCTGGCATTCCTCACATTCACAAGTTGTGATTAATACACGTCTTGTCAGAGGTAAAGGAAGGGTTTGGCATTCAGATAAATCTGTGCCTGGACGGAGGTTTGAACTCCGGACCCCTAGCACAGAAGTCTGACACCTTACCCCTAGACCACCAGGTCACCCACTAACATAGATCACCAGCTTTTTCAATATAAAGAATGAGAAATTTCACTATGGCTACAGGTACTTTCACTATCAACCTTCTGAACTTAAAAAACAATTAATTAAAAATAATTTGGATCACTTATTAAGAGCCATGTCAATTCCAAAAACTGCATACAGACCAGCAACATTAAAAGACTGTTTGTAATGCTCTTTTTCCATGCTAGGAGATACTTTAGGACATTTGTCTTTAATAAATGTAAAAAGTATTAATGTGACTAGGTGTTATGAGGTGACTCTTTAAAAGATGTATTATGATAGGTTTATACATGCATAGATTTAGTGGCGCCATTTGCACTTTCACGCCAGTAAAGGCTTGCACATAAAGTGCTAGTTTATCTTGCCAGTCTCATTTTTAAAGTGCAAATAGGACATGTTTATTTATTTCATGCACTATTTTATTTGTTAAAATGTCAAAAAAAACTTTATAGCCACTACCGAATAGTTGCCAAGATGATAGTTGAGAAAATGTTTAATGATTCGAAACAGAATAAGAATTATAAGCAAAAAAGGCCATATATGGGTGAAAAAATGGATTTCTCAGAGACAAACTTTTGGTGCATCAGAGAGACTTAAAAGAACTTTTAACAGAAGACCCAGAAAGCTTTAGAAACTATTTGAGCATGACTAAAGAAAGTTTTGATTTTCTCTAACAATGTGTAACAGTATACATTAAGAAAAGGAACAACCCAATGAGGGAAGCTTTATCTGTGAAACTTAAATGACCACTAACTTTAAGGTATTTAGCTATTCCTTTGCATCTTTACAGTACTTTAATCGTGTTCCTAAATATACACTATCAAAGAAGTTCCTACCAGAAATTTATCAAGCTATTTACATTGCATTGAAAGATTATATTAAAGTGAATAACAAATTATTAATTTTGTATTTATTTGTTTAACAAAATATACATATTAATTTTAAGTAACAAAATACATTTCTATTTTTTATGTAATTTGAATTAATATATAATAAAACACTCAAAAGCAGCACCGAATCAATATGTATTTTCGTTATGATCAAAGCTGGCTTTAGCATTCAGTAAAGAGCTATCTGTTTGACTTAAAATGTTTATTAGCATAAATGTTTGTACAGTCATGATTGTCGCATAATGAACCTGGTTAATATGGTTGTATATTTTTGTTCAAAGGAAAAATACTTGTACGTTGAGAGGATTTTAGTCGTTACTGCATTAAATATGACTGAATATAGGGCATTGATTTTAGGGACAACGACCCCAGAAGTTTTTTTAGCTGTAATGCGATAGACTTCCCAAAACAATCAAATTCATTATATTCTGGCTGAGGTTGTTTCAGTGATTTAGAAATAAATTTTTAATTCTTCCAAGCCCTTATCTGCACTAGTTGGTCCAGATTTCTTGAATCTTTTTCATGCAGTCACTGTTTTAAGAGTACTTGGCAAATCCTTAGAAGAAAGCGACAAAATTTCCTCATTACGTGAATATTTTAATCAAACAAATTTGTGCTTCAGAATCTTCTATTCTCTCTGTGTGGGGGAAACGGGGAGAGATTATAATAATTACCCGCTTTGGTGCTACTCTCGCAGTAGACTAAACTGCTGATGACGAGGAGATCAAGGTTCAAATCTTGGTCAGGTGTATTGAGGTGTTTTTTTTCCAAAATGGTTTCCCTCTCTCCCTCTACACAAATATGGGTATACTTTCTATAAATATAACATCCCTAATACCTAAAACCATTAGCTTAATTAGTATATAGCCATATAACCCAAAGGGGTAGTATGATGTGGTGCTAAAAACTTAACAAAAATGAAAAAAGACTACACAAGACTTTATTTAAAGATGGAATTTTCCACATTGCGGTTGGGCGCTAGATGGGAAGCATATTGCATTAAGGTGCAGGTGCCCTTTCCACTCAGGATCGGACTTTTATAATTATAAGGTGTCATTCAGCACTATTCTTCTTGCAATGGTGGAATATCACTACTCTTTTGAATACATACACATTGTAGCAAATGGAAGAGCATATGATGGAGGATTATAGGCAAAATAAACACTGAAAAGTACAATCTATAATAATACATTAAATATACATTCACATACAGTTTTTCTAGCAGATGATGCTTTCACAATAAAAGAATAAACATTTTAATTATCGGCTATGATGTGCTAGAAGAAATGTAGAAAATGCTTTTGGCATACTTCTTTCAAGATTTAGTGTATTTGAAAAGCCGATTGCATTATATTCCGAAAAATTGGACTTTACAGTTAAAACTACTTGTGCACTACATAAATGACTGCAAAAAACTAGTTATGTTTTTCGAGGATGTGTGGATGAAGAGGATTTTGAGAATGGAGCTCTTCTAAATGGTTCTTGGAGGCAAGAAATTAGAGGTACAAGGTTTGCCAAATATGGCCATGAGTAATGATAGTCGTAATCACTCTAAGAAGGCAGCTGAAGCTAGAAACCAATTAGCCGATTGGTTTATGGGCGATGGTGCTGTACCATGGCAAATTAACATGATCAACACATAGTGTAAAAAATAAATAACAAGACATGTAATACAATTTTTATTAATAAATATAAAATACAATTTCTGTTGATTGTTATACCCTTATTTTAACTAGGCCCCTACTTGGTTCAAAATTCTATCTGCAACTGTAAACTATGGTACTTTGTGTGTGTACATATCATCTGTACCTGTACCAGACTTCTTACTTTTTGCAATTTTGGTTAATTCTAAAGTATATGCGTTCCTTATAAAACATATTTTAGCCTTATTTTAGGTCTACTTAGAACTAAAAACATCAAGAGCCATGGTTCTTGACATCTTTAAATATGCATTTTATGTTGTTTCTCTATTTTTATACAACTCAAAATGCACATCCCCCAAACAAGTTAATTGTTTGTATGCTTCTAAAAATTTTATGATTATTTCAGGATTCTACTTTTTGCTCAAGTTGTAGAAATAAACACTAAACGGACACAGAAACAAAATAACTCAAAATTTAACACGAAAAACACGTGGTCTGCGGAAATAAAATATACAACTGGTGCGCATAAACAAGTTATAAGGCTACTGACCTTTTCAATCTGTGCATGCATGGTTAAAAGTTGGCGCCACTAAATCTATACATTTGTAGACCCAGCAACATACATGAAAGAAGGAACATTAGAAAAGGATATGTAGAGCTCTGCGCTGATGACCAAAATAGCATCCACATCTGTATATTTCACACAATATTTCAAACCAATCATAACTACACACCCAATTAGAATAATTTAAATGTAAATTTAGGTCATACAATCAATAATATTTGTATGAATTTATTTGATTATTCAAATGCAAGGGGAAAAATGGAAATTAAATATTGTATGCTCATAAACACGTTATCATATAGCTAGGGGGTTATAACCACCCCTTGGAGCAATAATCAATGAACCACAAGGCAATTAAAGGGGGTTTAATATTAAAGGTGTTTGATATGTTAATGTTAATTATACAAAGTGTAATACAAAAAGGGGTAAGCAATGTATTATTATTATTATTATTATTATTATTATTATTATTATTATTACCATGTATTACTACCCGTTCGGTTTATACGCACTTACGCTAATGTGCGATGGTAGGGTGATTGTGAGATGAAATGGAGGACTTACAGTTTAACGTGGAATCCGAACCACGGTAGAGGCCTGGCATTCCTCACATTCACAAGTTGTGATTAATACACATCTTGTCAGAGGTGAAGGAAGGGTTTGGCAATCAGATAAATCTGTGCCGGGACTGAGGATTGAACCCCGGATCCTCAGCACAGAAGTCCGACACCTTACCTCTAGACCACCAGGGCACCTCGGTAAGCAATGTAATACAAGAAAGGTGTAACCAAGATGTTATAGGATAAATGTATATTTCAAGTAAAGCTTGGATCTTTCAGGCTATAGCCATTTGGGAACTGTGTGATCACATTGTCTTTCTGCACACTTTCCCATTCAAAGTCTATGTTTTGAGTCCACAGTGATAAAAGATTGGAAATAACTACAATCACATTGCTCCTCGAAATGATAGATGCATCACTTGTACTGTGTAGGATGAAACTTCCACAGATAAACAAGGGGAGTATATAAAAGCCAATATTTGGAATTTTCAGTCTCTTTTCAGATAAGTCTCATACTGATTGTATGTAATACAGGCTGGATGGTTATTCTTGTGGAATACCAACTTGTACTCTACTTTTGTTATATTATTATTTAGCACCGTGTCTTACTACCCGTTCGGGTTGTACCCTTAAGTACTAATTACGCTAATGGATTAGGAATTGGAAAGGTTAAACTTTAGAGGAAGTGAATTCACATTTGCGTGGAGGGAGAGTGGAAAACCATTTAGGAAAAACCACCCCCAGTTCACCTGACCGAGATTCAAAACTCAACCTCCCCAATCTCGGCAGTCAAGCTCAACAGGAAACTAGCGTGTTAGCCAACTATGCATACCGAGGCGGGTTTTTGTTATATTATTAATAAAAGTTTAACATCTTAATTCTGCTGAAAATCAACATCTTATCATTTCTTCAAAATCCAAGGTTCCTATAAAGCAGGGGTGGTCAACTTGATTGGAACTGAGATCTACTTTTTTTTCCCCTAGACTCCTAGTAATCGACCTTATAATTCAATTTTATTCCTCCAAATTTTTTAAATCATAGACACACCTTTGTCGTTGACTTCCTGTAGGTAGAACCTGTGGATTCTCTGCATGTGTTTGAGTTATATGATACAATTTGAATAATGTTATGAGTTTTATTGCATGTTAACACTTTAAAACTAATTCAAAAGTTATCAACTAATTGACACAATTAATGTGAAGTTTGTGCCTTCATCTCTTCCGCCAAGGCTAAAAAGTCTGGTGTATAAGTGGGCAATGCCAATCTCAATCTTCAGTGTGTTGGTCTGTTAAATTCGCCTGACTCTTAGTTTTCATTTGTTTTAAATACGAAAATGCTGATTCGCATAAATATCTAGAGCCAAAGCAGGAATGTAAAATTATTATTATTAGCACCGCGTCTTACTACCCGTTTGGGTTATACGCACAGGAATGTAAAAGTTCGCTGCATTTTCTCAAATAAGGATACTTTTCCTTTGAAACAAAGTTCCAAAAATATTTTTCTGAAGACCTGGTTTTCAGAAATATACTCCATTCACGGTAGGAATTACTCTCTGAAAGGTCTTTTTTCCTACCAATATCCTACTATATAATAGATTTCTGCTAAGGAAAAAGGCCTTTCAGAAAACAACTCCAATGGTGAACAGACTTTATGTCACATTGCAGTGTAATCATTTCATTTTCCAGTGTAACTTGGTCCAATTGAAATAGCTTTGCAAATTTATTTGCGATTGGTTGTGTGTGTGTGTCCTCTTTGAATGGATAAATGGTAAACTGGAATCTGGTTTTGATGTCCATGTGGGATTTTTTTTTGCAAATGATCCATGATGTTTGTAAATCGAACAAAACGTTTATTTATGATATTCTTAATCATAGCCAGTGCTTGGCTCTTGAAAGCAGACACACTGCTAATCAAATCATTGATTGTTTCATTTTTCTCTTGTAGTTCTGAGTTCAATAAACTAAACTAAGTTTTCCGGTAAAATCTGCCAAAAATGCCAGATCACATATCCAGTCCATATCACACAATTGATGATAATCATCGCCCCTCTGTTCAAGAAAATTGATATCATCCAACAAGTCACGAAATATTTGTAAGAACTGCTCTGACTGAGCCACCTGACATATGTGTGCAAAACCAAATCTGGTTCTTTATCGTCCAATTGCATTTTAAAAAGCCACCTTTGAAGAGATTTACTTCTGATGAAATTGACGATTTTAAAAGCAACATCCATGACACATTTTGTATTAAGCCTCTTGCTAGCTAAAACTTGCTGATGAATGATGCAATGATAGCTTAAAAAATTTGGAAAATCTTCCATCTTTTTGACACTAGGCTATGAATCCATTGAAATTACCCATCTTTTTGACACTAGGCTATGAATCCATTGAAATTACCCGTCATCGCCGCTGCTCTGTCGGTGGTCATTGACACAAGCTTAAATAAAGGCAAATTAATCTTGTCAATCTGCTCCTTAAACACATTGAAAATATCAATACCTCATGTTCTTCCTTTCAATGAAATCATGCCCAACAATTCTTTAGCAGAAAAGTTTTCAAAAACCATTCTGATGAAAACGACCAGTTGAGCTGTGTCACTGACATCTGTTGACTCATCGAATTGCAAAGAATATCAAACACATGGGTTAATATCTTTTAACTGTCGCTCATATATATTTTGACTCGTATTTTCGATACATTTCTTGACAGTATTCTGAGATAATTGCAGATTTTGAAAGGCTTTTTTTAAATTTTACCTTTATTCTTGAAATTTTCAAATAGAGAAGCTGCTATTTCCACAAAAATATTCTTGATAAATTCACCATCAGAAAAGGGTTTACATTTTGTTGCTAATTTATGATTAACTTAAAAGGAGGAGATGGTTGCAGCCTTTGATTGATCGTATGGTTTTGTGAACAGGTTTCACTGCAGTCTGTCCAGATTTAAGTTCCTGTAATTTTTTCTTTCTTATTTCACTGTTGGGTGTAAAATCAGACTGATATTTACCATGCATTGCGTTGAAGTGCCGCTCCAAATTCTCCACTCAAGTATTGCAAATCAAGCAGCAACACTTTTCTTTAACCATAACGAAAAAGTAGTCCAGTTCACATTCTCGATGAAATGAATAAGTGTTAGGTCTTTTTGCGCACTCATTTTCACAAAACTTCACCAAACGTAACAAAATTAATAAAACAGTTCAAAGAACGAAAGCAACAGATAACTAATGTTTTGTCTCTGACAGATATGTGAATGGTACTGTGGGTGGGAGGTGTGACGCAGTTGCAGGAGACAGTTTGTTAGAGCCCTTGTCTCAATCTGACCTCTATCAGGCGAGTGGTGAAACAATTCGCTCATGAAATGTCAGCGATCTCAATCTGACTTCTATCGGGCGAGTGGTGAAACAATTAGCTCATGAAATGTTGGTGATTTCAATCTGACCTCTATCGGGCGAGTGGTGAAACAATCAGCTTATGAAATGTTAGCGATCTCAATCTAACCTCTATCGGGCAATTAGTGAAACAATTCGCTCATGAAATGTTAGTGATTTCAATCTGACCTCTATCGGGCAATTAGTGAAACAATTCACTCATGAAATGTTAGCGATCTCAATCTGACCTCTATCGGGTGACCAGTGAAACAATTCGCTCATGAAATGTTAGCGATCTCAATCTGACCTCTATCGGGCAAGTTGTGAAACAATTTTCTCATGAAATGTTAGCGATCTCAATGACCTCATCGGGCGAGTGGTGAAACAATTCGCTCATGAAACGTTAGGAATCTAGCAATTGATAAAAAATGATGCCGCGATCGTCCAGTCAATTGCGATCGACGTGTTGGCCATCCCTGGTATAAAGGATTTAAAGTAGAAGCTAACTTATGTGTTCCCTACCTCGAGTTCTCAGAACTGCGAGATACAACAATGTATCCCACGACAAATAAGCAGACACGATTCCATGTAAAATACATTTTATCTGTTAGAATTGATATGATTTATGCTGATTGTTTTAGCAAGGATTTTATAAGTGCATAAAATAAATCAACTCAAATTAGGTGTCTGAACTCCACAATTTTTTTTCTGCAACTCACAGGTGCATACAAATTTTATCCACCTTGCTAATATTATTGTGGATGTCACCACCCACCCTAGGGGTTGTGACACATGGATGTAGCAACCACAATAAGAATCTCACAGTAAAAAGAGGAACAAAGTTCACAGATTACAATGCTGCCACTAGACAAGGCATTTTAGATTAAATCAGACATTTTCAACTTGGCATAGCCAAGATTTTCAAAAAGAAGGGATTGAAATTATAAATTCATTAATTTTACTTTATGGTCTTATTAACTCTAGTCCAAGGTGAAAATTTTAAGTTTAAGTTTAAATCGCCACTCTATGACAAGAAATCTTTCTTTTCATTTCATTTTAAAACTGGCTTGAAACCAAATAGCTCCTAACTAACTTTAACGGGAACATTTTACAAGAAAAAAAAAGTTTTCAAAATCAAAACTATAATTTTTGAATGGCAATGCCATAGTGTCTAAGAAGGGGGAACCCCTATAATTTGAGTTATCTTGTGTAGATGTTAGCAATAAAAATTATTAGTTGTATTGTATTTATTGTAATGTAGTTTGTTGTTCTTTACAGTTGTTGTAGATTGTAAGATTGTGTATATAAGTAAAGGGTTTATTGTAATTTATATTTTATTTAAATGCCTTACTTTATTGAATATTTGAATTTATTGTATGCATTTTCTTATGGATTTGTAAATACAGTGAGTAAACATTTTTTTTACTCAGATAGTAGGCTAAAAAATTATTTCTCAAGTGGCGGTACCCTCCTTCCTTCTGTGCCAGAGAGAATGATGCCTGCAACGGTTACCTACAGGAACACAGGGTGGCCCTGCGGACTGGTATGCCCCCGTTTTACTATTTTCGTTATAAGTAGTATACAGGGCTGAGCCAAAAGACCACATTGCGAGCTTGCTCCTGACGGCTGCCCAGAAACGAGTTGACTCTGTGGGGCAGTGAATTTAATTACCGATGAGTGATGGTGTTAGCAGACCAGTAGCCGGGCCACTGCCACTGGGGTTATGGGCCTGTGGCCCCAGGCCTTGTCGGTCATGCAGTGAGTCGTTTTAGTGCTCCGGTGCTAACCTGGACAGTTAGTAGTGCATGTGTTAGAACATGGGCGCCTCCACTCGTACGCACGCATAGTGGGGAATTACTTTCCCATGCGCATTGGGCGTAATCTCATTTCCATACACACGGGAAAGAGTAGAGATCGCAAGGTCGCTTCTGTGAGTGGATACCATCCTGGATAGGTGGAAGGCACAGTCCCCAGTGTTGGTCCAACCAGTGAAAAAATGGACGGGAAGGAGGAGTTAATTCTCGCCTCCCTTGGTATCCGGTCTGAACCGGATCATCCCACCCTTCGGGATGGGAGGTCGGAGCTTTTTAAGTACCGACCAAGAAACTGCCCTGATGTCCAGGGATGTTGAACCAGCCGTCTGAGCCAGGCCGAAGTGTTCTAGTGCATTAAATAGTAGTAGTAGTACCCTTCTCTTTTAACATTTTCATTAAAGGAGTTAAAATGTAAAATTGACTACCATAAAATGTGTTATACTTATTGTTTAAGATATGAATGTTTGTTTACATGCATAGCATAATCAAAATCTAATCAGCCCAGTATCTAAATACCAAATTAGATTTGACAACTCTATACACTAGCTTCTTGTCGTGGTGAGTAGCAGGGACGCTGCAGTATGGACAGAAGGGAAAGGAGATTTAAAGAGTTAATGACAACTTGAAAAAACATTCATTTTGCTACAAAGTTAAGAGAGTCTCAGTTGGGAAAATGGAAGTGAATAAGAATAAGAATAATAATAATAATAATTATTATTATTATTATTTAGCACTGCGTCTTACTACCCGTTCGGGTTATACGCTTAAGTACTAATTACGCTAATGGGTAAGGAATTGGGAAGGTTGAATATAGAGGAAGTGAACCCGAATTTGTGTGGAGGGAGAGTGGAAAACTATTTAGGAAAAACCACCCGCAGTTCCCCCGACCGAGATTCGAACCTCGATCTCCCCGTCCTTGGTAGTCGAGCTCAACACGACTAGTGCGTTAGTTAACTACACCACCAAGGCGGGTAAGTGAATAATTAAAGTATAAAATGCAAAAATAAACTATCCAAGTTTTATATATTTAGGAGGTCTAACTATTAAATTAAGCACAGTCGTAGTCAGATTCCCCACCATTTGTATTGTTTTAAACCTATCTGGACCATTAAGGATCAACAAGGGTGAATTTCAATGCTAAAATGTGACACTTGGTGTAATATCTTAATCTTACAAAGTAGAAGATTGATTTTACTTACTTAATTACTCTATGACATTAGGAACTCGAGAGTTCATAGCACACTTAAGCCACCTATCCCAAGCTAGTTCCATCCAGTTCACCTCATTACACCATATCCCCATCTTGAGCTAGTTCTATTCAGTCCACCTCATTACATCCTAACACTATCTTGAGCTAGTTCTATCCAGATTAAACCCTATCCCTATCTTGAGCTAGTTCTATTCAGTCCACCTCATTACATCCTAACACTATCTTGAGCTAGTTCTATCCAGCTCCCCCCCTTCCCCTCCCATTAAACCCTATCCCTATCTTGAGCTAGTTCTATTCAGTCCTCATTACCACCAGCGTCATGGCCTATGGGGATTCGGGGAGATTGCCCCCCACACCCCTGATATTTTGCCAAATTGTATAAGAATAATACCCTGAAATTGACTCTTCAATGTTAGAGGTAGAATAGTTATGACTTTTCATTCAGAAAATTAAAGATCAGTTTGCTTGCTTGGACAAAGTTAGGGAGGCCTTGAGAAAAATGAAGTTAGAAGTCTCTTTTGAAATGTTGAAAACTTTGTTCACATTTTGCTAGTGTCTCAAGCTTCGAGCTGTGAGACAGAAAGGAGATTAAGTTCTCTGCGAAAACTGAAGTCATACATGCGGTCAACAATGACACAGAAACGCCTCAACTTCATTTTCTGTGTTTCCCCAAATTACTATGTCATCTGCAAACGCGAACACTGACAGTATCTTGTCCTGACTTCTTTAACTATTTATTTCATTACAATTATGAATAACAAGAGTGCCTGGTTAGACTTGTGTAGTTGTAAACCATTCCGAGTTACCTCTCCTTTTCTCACGCAGCTCTGGCACTTTTTGTACAGCATTTTACCTTTATGTATAACAACTTTGACATACATCTTTTATTTAGGCACTTACAGATCTTATCTCACTGTACACTCTAGTATGCTTTTTCAATATCTAAAAAGACCAGTACAATCTTTTCATTTATTTCCCATATGTTTTCCATCATTCGTAATGTGAAGATTAAATCCAATGTAGCTCTGTTTTCTCGAGATTCATATTGTTCTTCTTCTAATTCGTGGTTTTATTTTACTTTTCACAACCTTTTGTCTAAAATTTTTTCTAATATTTTCAAACCATGTGATAATAGGGTAATTCCTCTGTAGTTAGTACATTTTCTTTTACATCCCTTTCTATACAAAGTCATTAAGCCGCATTTGCTCCAGTCACTAGATACTTCATTTTTTCACACCGCATATTCGTATGTTTAGTTGTGAACTTTGAGGCCTATAGTTTTTTTTATAAGTGTTTAGTTCTTGCCCTTCTATCCTCCTTTCAATGTTTAATTTAATGCTTATAAAAGGTGATGGTTTTACTTTTAAAATTAAAAGTAAGATGGTTAAAATAATCTCTCTAGCAGACAGTATAAAATAGTAAATACTTTTTTTTATTTAAATGTGGTAGGTTTGGTCAAATATTTAATGCAATGTTGATCAACGCTGATTTCAGACAGGATAACCAACATAATTCTATAACTAAATAGTAACTAATTCTAGTTTTGTGGTTGAAGGTATTAATACAAGTTTTAAATATCTTAAGTTTGAAAACGAGCAATATGTATTTGCAATGTTAAACCTTTACTTTAATTGAAACAATAATTTTAAAAAAGAGATCATGCAAAAAATAATAAAAATCTTGATTATTCAAGTATAATGTGATCTATTTAACTAATTTTATTTTCATTACATCTTCACGGCAATACAACTTCAATCGAGGATAATTCAAAATGGATAAAAATAGTGAATTATTTAAACAATCTAAAGTAGTTTTAGAGCTATGTTATTAATATGTAATTTTATATTAATTTTAACAATTTGTTAAGTTATCGAATGATTTATTAAGTGAAACTGCCAATAGCATCTAAATTAGCCTATGCTTACCATTACATTTAAAAAATTGATTTGTATGTACTTCAAGAGGAATAATGAGCCTGCACAACCTTCGACCTCGATCCTGAGCTTTAACAACAAGCTCGGCCCGAAATCTGAGTACTTGCAGAGCCCAAATATTCTATATAACCTATATAGCTAAAGGCAAATATATATTTTAATTGAAGTTTTGGGAAATGAGAGGTTGAAAATACACATAACAAATAACATATTTCTGTAAAAGTGTATATTATTTTATGCGTGTTTTTTGGTGAGGTGATGTTACATTTTACCCATTATGTTTCTATAACAATGTCTATTATTTGAATTTTAGAGGGCCGATGACACAATGAGTTCATTATGAGTCTATTGTTTCATTTAATATTAGTTACAAGTTATTGGTATAATTTAGATAAAGGAGCAAGAAAGTCTGTTCAGTGCACTGTACTGCTTATTTTTATTTATGTAACATTAAACATTTAAAGGAGGATTGAAGGTCAAGCCTACACACTTACCAGAAAATTGTAGGCCTTAAAGTTCACATTTAAAAACAAAACAAAATACAAAATTATCTAATTTTGGGGTACACAATTCTTTTTCTTCGGCAGAAGAGAATAAAACTGCAATCTGTGTTTTACTCTCTTCTGCCGAAGAAGGGGACTGATGTACCTCAAAATTAAATAATTATGTGTTTTGTTGTTGTTTTAATAAAGTGTGAACTTTTGAGACCTATAATTTTCTGATAAGTGTTAAGGCTTGACCTTCTATCCTCCTTTCAATGTTTAATTCAATTTAGTCAATATAGCTGTTTGGCACAATTTTTTTTCTTTTATTTATGTAGTAAGATAAAAAAAATCAGCATTTCTCTATTCTTTTATTTCAAAACTTATCTTTAAACAAATAATCAAACTCCCAGTAAAGATACAAACAATTTTTTTATGTATACAAATAATGTGACAAATATGTTCTACCAAAGAGAAGTGTATTGCAAGTAAAATCAATAACAAATAGTTCTCAAATTTATGCTCACAGTATTTAAAGCTTGCCCAACCATGGATTTCAGTAAATGATAGGAAATAAAATAATATAAATTGCTCTTTAACCCCTTGTCTATTTTTTGAGGTAAAAACAAAGGGAATAAACACAATTTGGCTTTTACATTGGAAGGAGGAACACAGTTAAAATTTTACACTGCTGCCACTAGAAACAGAG
This sequence comes from Timema genevievae, assembly GCA_902155825.1. Taxonomy (NCBI): domain Eukaryota; kingdom Metazoa; phylum Arthropoda; class Insecta; order Phasmatodea; family Timematidae; genus Timema; species Timema genevievae. Next base: position 18,257 of record CABFWO010000750.1, read on the forward strand.
GTAGTGACTACCTTTGAAGAAAATCGATTGTTACCACTCACACCCTCGACCTAGGTTTCATTCTATCGAAACTCATCATGGAGGGAGTGTGAAACGCGCAGCGCAACTTCTTAAAGAAGTAAACCAAAAAAACACAAAAATAAAGAAAACAAATATTGATAAGAAATGATAGGACATATAAAATATGAACATGTAGAAGAAACAATTAACATTAACATTTGGCAGTGATTGCAGTGTATATCTTGTAATTCTATGTTTTAATGAGGGTGTGTAACGCTAAAGGCTGTGAGCACGTGCCATATAGTGTGTAAACAATTTATCCACAAAATATTAACAAAGTAACAGAAATAATTTGTACTCAACACTATATAAAACTATAAATAATTTATTTTAGAATGGTATAGTAGTGTTTAAAACCATTTTGAAATGGTTTTCATATCACATAAAAGTTCAAAGTCTGAGCAATCAAAGTGTTCAACAAACAAGCCAGCTTTTCCTTAGCTGATGAATGTACGATCAGTCCTCAGCAACAAATTGCCTGCAAGGTCAAAACACAAATAAACATGAACTGTCCCAAAAGAGCTATACTATAATATGGTATTTATTAAAATATTGTCGAAATGGTTCTTGGTCAGTAGCTAAACTAAATTGTAATTTAGATGAACCTTCATTATCTTTGAAGTTTATTTTCAATAGTATTAGAGTTGGGTGGAATCAACTATTTTACGAATACAAATCTCTAATTTATCTTTGAATCTCGACTCTTGAATCAGAATCTTGAAATAGTTATGAACATAAGAGTAAATATAAATATAATGGAATAATACAAAATACAAATAGTAACTAAATGTTAACAATATTTCTTATAATCGATTAATTATTTCATACATTCAGTTAAGTGTTAAATTTCTGCTCTGGGGCCTGGTCGATAAGTTCATCCATAATTATAATTAGTTCTGGACCCAATAAGAAATATTAGATCTCTAAAACAAATTTCAATTGAAAAATTGAAAAGAAAGAAAATAATTCTCAAATCCTCAAATATTTTTAAGAATTCGAAGGATTCATTGGCCCATCTCTAGTTTAACATAATTCTTGACCGTGTTAAATGGAACATTACTATGAAAAATATGAGTGGTTAAGCAATATTCAACAGCTTCTGTGTGGTAATAACACAAAATTATGAGATTTCATTCAAATAGCTTCTGAATATCTGAACAATGGCAGACGCTTGGTCGGTGTAGCTCATTTGCGAGCTCACGCCACGAAATTTTTTTAATATAAGTGTTTGAAAAAGTGCCCTGGATTGGGATACAAACCATAAACCTTGGTAATTAATGAAATATACCCAAGACATATTTCTCACTTAATTTCTTGAATCTTGGAAGAAATTAAGTGAGAAATGTGTATTGTATATGGATACTTTTTATAATCGCAGTGGCATGGATGCTAGGCCAAAGATCGAGTGCTCAAATCTTTATCCAAGACATATTTTAAAAATTTATCTTACTTAAAATTACACCATCTCCTTATATTAAGTTGAAAGAAAAAGAGAGAAAATTTAATTGAAATAAATATGCATCGCAATATAATTGAAATTATGTCAAAGTATAAAGTATAAATAGGTACCTAATAACATTTGGTAAATCTGGAGATCTGCATATCCACTTATGACCATGTCCCCATTTACCCTCAAACTTGACAAACTTCACTTTACCGAAATGCGGTGATCTTCCTTGAACTGTAGATTCATACAACTAGAAATATAAATATTATTAATAAACAGCAAAGTTTAATGATATAGTCACAATGCCTAAATGTAATTTTTAAACAGAATACTAGTTTAAAATATACACTTACTTTCTTTGCCAACTTGAAAGGAATGATTTTGTCATCTTCTGCATGTAATATGAGGACTCTAGACCTAATATTTCGTAAATGTTTGTCGGTCTCAAATAGTAAGTTGTTTTCTCCTACAGAGTCAGCAAAGCAGAAATCAAACCAAGGTAAAAACCTAAAAACCTAGAACAAACAAAAAGAAGGGGTAAATTATGTAAATATTCTCTAAGAGTTTCTAAGAAATATCTAGCGTATGTAGCAAACTGGTAAATAGGAACATTTTCACGAGTTCTAGAGAATGTTAAAGTTATGCCTAAAAAGATACACATGACTGGGCATTACTACAAATTTCACTCAGCTACATTATCAACAAAACTTGGTGTTTAAAAACTATGAAAAAAGACTAATTCAAACCTAGTTTTAGTTAAAATATCATCTGATCTTGCTTATTACTTATTTGCACCTTATATCTGAAGTTGTGATGGAATTTTATTAAAATCATGTTTAAAATATCGAAAGAGTAGACAACGTGACTTAATTTAGTCAACTCCAGTTGTTGAGCACGAGAAGCAAATTTAGGGGATTCTTAATATTCACAAGGAAGAAGCTAGCAACTTTAAAATTGGTTTTGTATGGGTTGTGATGAGAGAACGGTGTGGAGTTGCTGACAAAGGATAAAATGTTTTAATTAAAACCTAATAAGTTTTCTTATTTCAAATAAGGGAAATTAAAGTGAATAGTGATTTTGTCATTCTTTAGGTTATTGTCACTAATGACCTGTTTAGTGAATACATTTATTTTTAGTAAATGGGCATCAGTCCCTTAAATGAGATAAAACCAAATGGCGTTATAATGTGGTTTTTGTTCTCTCTATTCTATGGCTATTAATTTAATTCTTCCCTACAATAATTCTTCACTGCAAGCACTAGCCCTCCTCCAAACTTGGTTCTGAGTGATATTTAACTGAAATGGTGAGTGTCAACTGGAGGAAATTCTGTTCAGGGTTCAGTTGTGGCTGAGAACACCAAGACACTAACTAGGTTATTCCTTTTACATGTTCCTATCTATGTGTCCTATCATTCATTACAAATTCTCTTAGTCTCCCCTTTTGTGTTTTTTTGGTTTCCTCTTTAAGGAAGTTGCATTGCGTGTTTCACACTCCCTCCTGATGAGTTCCGAGAGAATGAAACCTAGGTCAGGGTATTTGGCGGTAACGATCAATTTTCTTCAAGAGGCAGCGACCATTACCTCTTTGTCCAACGGCAGCAATGTGAACTATGTTTTTCTTTTCTTTGTAAAAGCCATATTTTCGTTCCTTTTATATGTTTCCATCCAACTTTTCTGTACCTTCTTCCAAATATAATAATTTATTTTATAAAATATATTTTAACTTACCCTTGCCAAAGGATGTTCTCTAATTTCATCCCGCATGTTATTGAAGGGGGCCTCTAGAATTAAACCTGTGGGGTGAAGGCCCTTTTGACTCAGGATGTCGAGGGAATGTGATGACACACTGGAATGAGAGCATACATTAAGAGTTGAATTTGAGGATGAAAATTTATTTTAGACATGGTTTTGTTATAATATATGCAATTACTTAACATCAAATATACACATTAGATTTTAGACAGTCCAAATTGAGCCAGACTGGGCCCATCTTGACTACATGTTTTAAGGTAAAAGACACTTGATATATATTTATGTAGTACCAGAACATAGTATAAGAGAGATTGTGTACAACAACCAGGAAGGTATATTACAAAAAAGGTTGTCAAATTTTCACAACATTTCCTTCTAAATTATTGTTTTTACTCAGAATGCAACAATGCAACAGGATGTGAACCGGACAGATCCCTATCACAAATTATGTGAAATCTTAAGCTATGGAAAGACTACTGTATTTATATTTAAAGTAGAGTCACGATTTTCCAAAATCCGAGGTGTCTCATCGTACCGTAGTACCAAAAATAGTATTGTCTGCTGTTCATCTTAGTTGTCAGTTGCCTGCCACCGAGAGGTGCATCAAAAGTTTATTAATTTGTTGATAATTTTATTTTAAGTTGTGAACTAGTGTGATGTGTTTTATAGTGTTTGTATTATCTGAGGTCACTTCAGTCCCGACTAGATATGGGTGGTTTGAAAACCAATAAATTATATAATCAAAGGGTTCTATTTTTAACCAAAGAAACACAATTTTAAATATGACATTCAAATATAAACACTATTAGACCTTTTTATAAACTTGGTAGCGATACAACATACAAGAATTTGGCATAATTAGTGGCAAAATTGCATGTGAGGATGGTGTACACAATTTGTATTCTTTCTTCAACAAGAATGAATTCCCAAATATTTGAATTGATTGTAGGGGTGTACAAAGTGTTCTTTATCAATTCAAAGCAAGGTTGAATCAAACAATATGAGATATTTTAGAAGCCGAATCGAAGTTTGGATATTAAAAAAAAAGGTTAAATGTTAGTTAAAAATACTATACTTTGCATTAACTATTTAAATCTATGTATTGAATATAATTTACAAAATGTTAAATTTCAAACTTAATTAAAATATTTCATCTTTATATGATAAATTAAGGTGTTATCACCAAATGTAATATAAATATATATTTTTTTGTTGTGAACACTAATTTATGATGTAAATAACAGCCGAAAATGAAAATAAATGGTACGGCGCACCGCACAGACTTTCTCTCTCTTTCTATAAACTCAAGTATTGTCAAGGTGTTGCAGATCTTGAAGTCATCGCATTGATATTTAATTATTCATTTATACATTTTGACCAATAAAAAATATAAATCTTGACTATTGAGTCTAAAATGGAGATAGATCATTGCTGTGCAAACATTTCTCCTAAGCGTTTTAAGGAAAAATAACATACTTTTTTTAGATACTTATTTATATTTAATTACTCTATGGCATTGGAGAATTATTGCGTTAAGACTTAAGTAGTATATGTTTACAACTAAAGCTCACAAAATTGTAATAATATATTTGCAAATATCTCAGAAACTGTTGCTTTTATAAAAATATATGTCAAATAAAAGTTTTTTATTTCTAATAGTCCTACAATTTTGCAATGATAAGTTGTTTAGTTTCTCAAATAGTTGTGGAGATACGGAAATTAAC